>CM039729.1:49504600-50000621 GCA_022539455.1 Dendrobium nobile
TTACATTTGGTAGAAATACATGATATCAATGCATTGATATTGTATGATATGCGTAAGACAAATGCAAGTATACTATATATATGTATATATATGAAATGACATATAGATTAAAGTAAAATATAATTTATAGAAATGCATATATTCATTACAGAACAGTTGCTTTGCAACTTGGCATGGGTATAGGAATGATAAAATATATTGATCTTTTATTGAGTTACTGATAATTAAATTTGAGAAATATTATTTTTATTGATTCTCGTTGAGCATACGGATGAAACTGATCATATTGACTGATACAAGTTCTTACTGTGGTGTGATTATATTGATATGCATATTATTTATATTGCTTTGCATTGATTATAGTTGTAGGTTATGGTAATCTATTGAGCTGTTAGCTCACTATATAATTCTTACATATTTTTTAGGAATGGGCCAGGACGTAGTGGAGTGAGGCTAAGATGATCCTAAGATTTTAGGTTTAAATTTTTGTATTTTATATTTTATTTTTTTATAGTCAGAAATATTAAAGAAAAGATTGACATACATATGTATTGATTGAACTTGTAACTATTATAAATGAAATTTTAATGATCAATGAATTTAATAAAAGTTCTGATGAATATGATTAATTTTATTGGCTTTATTTAATAAATAAAAAATAGTGGCTTTAATGGATTAATTAAGAGATAAAAGATGTAATTCTTTCACATTTAGGTCTTGGGGCATAATATATATATATATATATGTGTGTGTGTGTGTGTGTGTGTGTGTGTGTGTGTGTGTGTGTGTGTGTGTTCTGATATGACACATGAGATCATGGTCTGTTGACAATGATATGTTTAGGTCAATTCATGTACATAATGATATGCACTTACACATTATTATATGAATTGTTATACATAATATGAACCAATGAAATAATACATACATAAAACCATGCCCTAAACAGAGAGTGTTATAGTTTTGGTTATTATAAAAAAATAAAAAAGTTTTGGTTATTATTGCATATGACACATGCACATATGATTCTACTATAATGATTTTGATCATGACTGCAATGTATATGATAAATATATAAGAGTAGCATAGACAGACATTGATTCAGCAAATAACTGACTTTTATGATTCAATTAAATGATAACATGCATATTATTCTACTACATTATATTAAATACAATGATAGGTCATGTATAAGCTACTGAGTTGTTCGTTCATTCTTTATGTTTATATATAGTAGGAAAGGGGAAGTCTCTAACATAGTGAGTTAGAGGTGTTGATGTTAAAGATATTTTATTTCTAATGTTATAATTAAATTCTTTTGTAATCATAATATTTGTGTATTGGGTGAGATGTTTGAAAAAAAAAAATCATAATTATTGTACAAAATATTTTGATGTAAATAAATCTGAGAAGCATATAACTATTTTTTTTTTTTGGTATATCAATGGTTTAGTGTCTTTGTTGCTAAAATTGAAGATGAAAAAAAATTCTTTCCAATTAGATATTATGCAACTCATCTATCACGTATATGACTTAATATGACCCGTTAAGATATAGTGCTATATTAGGTTGGGTCGTGATAACAATAGCATATGCATCCACTTGAATGGTCTAATGGAAACCGAGAAATGCAATTGTACTTTATATGATATCATTTATGAGATATTAATGTAACATTTTGCTCTGTTTAAGTCATGTTTAGAATGCTTTTGATTTTTTTTTTTTTATTAAATTTTGTTTGGCATTTCAATATTTGTAAAAAATTCTAAATCTTTGTTAATCTAATTATATCTTACATTAATAAAATCTTAATTTAAAATATAATAATAAGTAATGACCTCATTTTCCAATTTCCTTGCGAAACAACTCTTAAGAAAGTCATTCCAACCTCATTGATCCAAATTGGGACCCACACCTAATGAGAATGGTCCAAATAGTTGGTCGAGAACTCGCGTTCACTCTCACCCTTGCAGATATTTTCGCGCTCGGTACAACAGCTGTCAAGTTGCGATAAAACCACGGCAAATTAATTTGAGCGATAAGTAGATAAGCATGTTAAAAAACACCTACAACAAGACCCATCACACTCTCCACTTATGAACACGAACCACGTGTACATATGATAGAGCTTCATCTATGTGGCGCGCGGTTAACATTGTATGATGAATTAAATCGGTCCCTCAACATCGCTTTATTGTTCCATCAAGAGGACCCCAAATGCAAGTCGTGTGGTTCAAATTCACGCGAAATCCAATCGAAACGCTAAATTCACATCGGCGAGGCAAAAGGAAAAGCGCCGGAGCATCGGTCCAATACTCGATGAACGCCACGTGTTTCAAAGGCGGATCATCACCGCCCGTGACAGATCGGACTGGCAGGACTTCGGGTAGAAGTAATAAGATCAAAGCCGTTGGATTTTACATCCGGTTTGAATAGACGGCCAATGATCTGCCCGTGATGCGGCCGGTCAGATCTCATTGCTTTAAGAGGCGGTGTACCCCTTCCAATTTTCTCCACACCAATCGCCTAAGAAACGAAGGGTTTCTGTATCTTTTATGAAGGAACCATCGATCGCCTCCATCTTTTCTTCTCCCTCTCGCAAAGATCGACGGCCTACTCCTTAATTGCCGGTTGCCGGCCGGCTTCTACTCCGGCCGTTGAGTACCAAATACAGGCCTAGCATAGGTTGGGGTTGCTCTAGATGAGAATCTGGCTGTTAACGGTGTTAATGATCGCCGGATCCAGTCCGGTCTGAGAAGCCGCCGATTCCTTGCATGGCCTCGGCTATCCTGGCAAGCCGGAATGAGTCGTATTGGGGAGAGCAGAAGGTTTATATGAAGAAAAACCCTAATTCTAATCATAGCCCAAGGCTTTTTCCCAACGCAAACCCTAACCCTAACCCTAACTCTAACCCTAACCACATACCCTATCCTAACGTCCGAGGCGGCTATGAAACTAATCAACGGAATGAGAAAGATGACGCCTTCGTTGCGGCAGGACCTGCCTTTTCTGAGGATTCCTCCTCATTCAACTGGGAACCAATCCGCCGGGATGTTGAATTTGGAGGCGCTTCTGCTAACTATGTCAGTTTCAACATCTCGAGCTTGTCAAAGAAAGATCTAAGGGATTTGAAACGGAGGCTGGTTTCTGAGCTTGAGCAGGTCCGAAGCGTCACAAGCAGGATTGAGTCACGAGAGCTCCAATCCTCGGCTAGATCTGTGGGATACTCTGCTTCTGGGATCTATTGCAGCAGCCGTGAGGTCACATCCCCTGCTGCACTTCAGCAGAACCTTCTTTCCCAGCCTGGGTCTTTCAGCGAAAAGGAGGTCAAAGTTTCAGAGGCCAAAAGGGCACATCTGTCTCCGCTGCCCAACAAGGAGTTGTTTGGGATGGCAATGACGACTCTCTCTCCAAGAGCTGCGTTGGATTCCAAGAATCTGCTTTCAGCCATTATGAAGAAGTGCACACAGATCTTGGCAAGGCTGATGAAACATAAGGGAGGTATGTGGTTTAATTCCCCGGTAGATGTGCAGGGGATGGGATTGCATGACTACCGGCTGATCATTAAGCATCCAATGGACCTTGGGACGGTTAGATCCAAGCTAAAAAATGGCTTGTATAAGACACCCTTAGATTTTGCAGAGGATATCAGACTGACCTTTAACAATGCTCTTATCTATAATCCAGAAGCTCATGAGGTACATAAGTTGGCAGCAATGCTTCTCCGTCAGTTTGAGGGTCTTTTTGGACCAGCATATGCCAAGTATGAAAAGCAGCTGGTTGGCATTGCCAAGCAAATGGAAGAGAAGCAGCTGTGCTCTTCTTGGAACCCCCACCCGGTTTCTGAGAATTCAATGAGAGCAGATTTGAGACCTGGTCTATCTCCTCCACCAATTCGATCTCCGGCTCCTGTTCATCCGCAGCAGCGAATCCATTCTAACCAAGTTGGCTCGGCGTCCTTATCATCACCTCACCATCATCAACCACCGCAGCAGCAATATCCCATCACTGCTAGAACGATAGGAACAAAGCTACCAAAGCCCAAGGCCAAAGATCCAAACAAGAGACCTATGAGCTTTGAAGAGAGGCAAAAATTAAGCTTTGGGCTACAAAGCCTGCCAGAGGAGAAAATGAGTCAAGTATTACAGATTGTCAAAAAGAGAAATGTTGACACTCAACAAGATGGTGATGAGATTGTTCTAGACTTTGAGACTATGGATACAGAGACGCTTTGGGAACTGGATAGATTTGTTTACAACTGCAAGAAGACGCTGAGCAAGATCAAGAGGCAAGAAGCCTTAGCTGGAAACATCGTCTCCTCTGCTCCAACCTCATCAGCTGCCCAACCATCAGTTCCGGCTGATGCAAGCCACAAGGTACTCCAAAGTTAAATTAATTTATGAACAAATATTTATTAGCTATATTTGCTTAAAATCTATTTTGCCATTGCCAGTCACCTATTGCCGATGACACAACTGGCAAGAGGTGCAAGAAAGGTGATCCTGTTGATGAGGATATTGACATTGGTGAGGAGATGACATCGACCAATTATCCATCTGTTGAGATTGAAAAGGATGATGGGCATGCCAGTAGCTCCAGCAGTTCTGGCACCGATTCCTCTTCTTCCAGTGGTAACTTGATTTCAGAAACAAGCTTCTTTTTCTTTGAACAATTGGTTCGTCGACATTTTGATAAGCTTTGTTTATGCAGATTCAGGTTCGGGGAGTTCATCTGGAAGTGATTCTGATGATGAAGATGGGCGCTCGCCAGTTAGACGTTCTGGATCTTGTCCACCCAACTAACATAGGTAAAGCATGCCGCCATTAGGACGATCTTATAAAGTTTCTCTCTCTTTTTTGGTTTTGGTTTTGTTTTTGGAGGGGGAGGGGGGGATTTGTGGGTCTGTGTTCTGGTGTTAACGTTAGCTCTTAGGTAGAGATTTGGGTAGATAAAGTTTGAGTAATTGATGTTTTCACTTGTGTATCTTATTATGTAAAAAGAAAGAAGGAAAAAAAAGTGAAAAGAAACGGCTAGGGTAGCTTTTCTGAATTCCCCTCTTTTTGCTTACAGTGTAGCTTTTCTATAACTCGAGAGCTTAATTGATTGAAGCAACACTGTGGCTTATTATGACTGTGTGTGGTTGGTTATCTTATTGATTTGTGTTTTTTGTTCTTTGTAAATATATAATATAACATTTGGGTAATTATATTTATCTAGATTAAATCAGGTTTATTTATTTTTGGTTCCGTTGGAGACTTGGACGAAGCGCGCATGTTTACTATATGAGCACGTCGGGTCCATTCGGGTTTGAAGCTAGCTATAATATATAATTTAATTTTGCTGTTTCCTGATAATAAGCCTCTTTTGGGACATTACCCATTTTTTTAATGTGGCGCACTTGATTATTGTGGTGCATTATGGATGGTGATGAGGGCAAGCGATTGAGGTGAGTAGATTCAACTTGCTAGCTCATGGTCATGGGCAGTTAGTTCATTTAAAATATATTATTATAAAATTATCTTTTTATTGTTTTATATTTAAACTTTTTTTTTCTTAAAGTAAATGAGTTATACACTAGGACGATCTTATAAAGTTTTTTTTTTTTTTTTTTTAAGCTTTACTTGACTCGTTTAGGTGTTGATGGTGATGAGCTTGAGCTATGGTTGGAGGTGATAATGATGAAATATAGTAGTAGAAGGTCATTGGTCAATCCATAATGGTCATCATCCATATGCAGTTGTGTTGTGATAGTGGAGTCAATCAATGATTCATTTCAAAATAAAGTAAAAAATTGATGACTTTATAATATATTAAAAATAAAAAAATAATAAATTTATATTTAAGTATAAAATTTTAATGAATTTTTTTAGTCAGCTATTTAAAAATGAAATATTTAGTGGATTAAAAATTTCATTAAGTTTTATTTTGTCTTTTTTATTAAATTATTATATTTGAAATATTCGGAACTATTTTTATTAAATTTAATAGCCTCTTAATTATTATTATTTTATTTTTTTATTTTGGTAAAATATAAGGTTTTATAGTGTGTACTTAGGTTTAACATGTTATTTACATGGTTTCAAATATTCTTATATAGGGGTGTCAATTTTGGATCACAGGTCAAGTTGGGTCGAACCCGAAATTGACTCGGCATTATTCGGGTCAACTCAAAATAGACTCGTTTTTGCGAACGGGTTAGTTTTTCGTACCCGAATTTGACCCGCTTCAGGCTCGGGTCAACCCGACCTGACCCAATGTCAATAAAAAACTACTAGTTTTCATATCCAAAATTGGTCAATCTCTATTTTTTCGGGTCAATCTAGGGTTTCCTAGGTCAAAAATGGGTTTTCGGGTCAATTTTGGGTCAATGAGTTAACCCAAATCCTATCCAATTTTTAAAACGGTCGAATTGTTAAACCCAAATTTAACCCGTTTCGGGTTAGGGTCAATCCAAACTCAAAATTTTCGGTTCGAATTCGGGTTAATTTTCGAGTCGGGTTCTACATTGACACCCCTACTTACATACTATAAAATATATTATTATTATGAGAAAAATAGTTCTTCATATAGTTCCAATGTCCATGGGCTTTATTTGGCGGGCCCCAAGAAAGGCTTGGAATCATTAGCGACATGATAGATTAGGGGTGTATATCATGTGTCATATCACGTGTCGTATGTTTGTTTTTATTTTTTGTTTATTATTATTATTATTATAACATATTTTATGTTCCCAAAAAAATTTATAACATATTTTTATTTTCTCTTTGTTTGTTTGGAGTAGAGTTTTGCTGATTGATATGATGTGTTCATTGCATAAATTATTATGATGATTATTTTATATTATTGTTCTGTTAAATTATTGCTTTTTTAATAAAGTCCTTTTAATGAAGTGGTGGTGGAATCAAGATCAATCTACTCTTGATTATTGGTCGTTTTTACACTCATTTAACTTAAATTTGATCTACTCTTGATTGTTTAGGGTTTACTCTCAGCATCATTTTTGGTATTGATATATCATTCATTAAATTTTATGTGCATCTGTCATATGGCCTGGCCTGGAACTCATGTCCATTCATTTATTGCAACTTTGTTGAATTATCTTATGTGACAAGACTAGCTTTAAGCATCAACTAAAAAAACTTATTCTTGGGGTTGCGAGCTGTTATGATCATCAGATACTCAAGTTGTTTACTCTTTCCAATCTAAGGATATTCGCAAAAGTATAAATTTTGATGGCGACCAACAAAAGATAACACTGTAAACTTTGATTATCTCATCTATTATCTCGCCACTCAACAATGATATTTTTATGATAAAAAAGCATTGAATATGTCAATTGTTTTCTATATCGACCAACACAATCATTGTTATAATTCCATTTCTAATTTAGAAAAGGAGAGGTTTGTGCAATTATAAAGCTTGAATTGGAAAACAGTGTTCAGGAGCATGTTCTTTGATTATTTTGTCGTCCCTCATTTGTTATTCATTGTTTAGCGTTTAAGATCAATAGAATAAGGTGTACTGCTTGCCAGCACTAAGCTCGCTCGCTGGAATAAGATGTACGTAATCCATATTATGTACAGTTTATCTTTTAAGGTGAAATTCTCACTCTTTAGATGGAGGTTATGAAGTTGAACAACATAAACCATTATAATTTGCTCCCTCTTTTATTTTAGAAAGTCATTGTCCTCTTAAGCTTTTACCAGCAGTTTCTTATTCTTTTTTTTTTTTTTTGGCATTCTCTTTCCTCTAGCTAAACAAATATTACTTGCTTAAAACTAGTCAGGATAATTACAAGGAGCAACACCTGCTTAAATGAAATAAGCGGAGAGAGTAGATAATAAACAAGTTTTGTGGAGTGAATGCACTAAAATGGTTGACGCGTTCAATGGAATGCCAAAACGTTTGGCGCAGTTTGAATGCGCCAAGAATTTTGGCACAATCCATTGATTGCAATATTTAGTTTGGCACATTTCGCACGAGTTCATTGACCAAGTATGTAGTTTTCATTCTAGATTCGAGAAAAGCGCGCAAGCAGAAATTTTGAGCAGACAAGGTTGAGAGGAAGGTCTCGCTGCTTATTTAAACTCTAAATCAGCAAGGCTTAAGCATGCATCAAATTCATCAAGTGTGAGAGCTTTTAGATATGAGAGGTTAGTCAAATTGAATAGTTTTAATTTAGATTTTTGTTATATATTAAATTCTACATATATTCTTGATACGTCATAAAAAATCGTCTTGATCAAACACAAATCTCAAGTTATATTCAAATTATTATCTTTTAGAATTAAATTCAGGATCATCCAAACTTCAATTTCAACAAACTCGCAATCAAATTGAACATCTCAGAAAGAAAAAATCGAACGACATAAAAAATCTATCCACCGAGCCCAAATGGGCCTAAATCAAGTGACGAAGAATATTTGAAAGTTTAAAATCATTAATTAAATGATCAAATGATATTCAAATATGACATTTTTATAATCAAATCGAGTGTCTCGATGAGAGGAATCAAGTGAGCTTAAGATTACTTTATTCTTAGATCATCAAGAAACTTAAATGCTTGATGGGTGTGGCAAGAATGAGGGAATAAGTATGGATGTTTGATGGAGCACTCTGAATTTACCTTAGATCTTCTCCATATTTATGGAACATGTCACTGTCAAAATAAATGAATAGACCCCCTTCTTCCCACATGAAAAGGAGATGGAAATTTTTGGAGGCTTAGATATTGGAGTAGAGATTCAAGAGAACTCTCGAACAATCTAAGCGCTCCATCCTAGCACCACTGCCGGAGAACCCTCGCCACCAAGCCGCCGTTATTGGACCTCTGCTTAACCAACGTCGTCAGAGCTTTGTCTCGTAGCCACCACTGAGCCTTCATCTAACCTCCATCATCGACCAACTATGAACCCTTAGACCATAATTGCCTGCAGATAATGGTTTCTTCGACATCCGTTGCTTGTAGGCTATGGTCCATCTGACCAACATCCTTTTTGAATTTATTCCCTCCGCCCACCATCGCCCACCAACTACGGTCCCTCCGACCTGCGTCACCCACCAAATAGGGTACTTGAACCTCCGTCTCCTGCCAACTAAAGTCCCTTTGACCACCGTCGTACACTAACTACGGTCCCTTTGACCTTCGTCGCGTGTCGACTTCAATTCCTCCAACCTCCATCGTGCGCCGACTACAGTCCCTCCAACCTCCATTGCGCGCCAACTACATCCCCTCTGACCTCCGTCGCTCGTCTACTCTAGTCCTTTCACAACAAGGGTCCCTTAGACTACTATCGCCCGTAGATAAGGGTTCCTCCAACAACAGTGACTTGTCGACTGTAGTCATTCTAACCACTATTGCCACCCAGACTAGGGTCCCTCTAACTACCATTACCAGCTAAATAAAGTCACTCTGACCACCGTAGACCTGTCAATATTGGACCCGACCCGAAAACCCGATCCGAACCCGACCCGGAATTTTTGGGTTCGGGTTGACCCGAACCCGAAGCGGGTCGGGTTCGGGTCCGGAAAACCGACCCGTTTGCAGAAACGGGTCGGGTTCGGGTTGACCTGACGGTTTGCCGGGTCAACCCGAAAACCCGTTTATTTAAAAAAAAATTCAAATTTCCCTGCCCCGCTCACTGCCCCCGCGCTGCCCGGCCTGCCCCCTGCCCGCCAGCCCCGCTGGCTGCCACCGCGCTGCCCGTTCGCAGTGCGACGCGCCGATGCTGCCCCCGCGCTGCCCCCGCGCTGCCCGCTCGCAATGCGACGCTGCCCCCGCGCTGCCCGCTAGGCGCCATGTAATATCAGTTCTGCTCCAGGTTCGTCCGGGACGAAGTTGGATCGTCCGGGACGATCGGTACAGGTTATGCAGAAAATCAGTTTTGGTTGTATGATTCGTCGGGACGAAATTTGGATCGTCTGGACGAAAATTCTCCCGAGGACCTGTCGCCGGGGACGATGATGAAAATTTCGTCTGGACGAGGATTTTCCAGAGCACACATCGTCCGGGACGAAGTGCGATCGTCCAGGACGATCTGAGCATTTCTTAAGGGAAATGAGATATTTTGAGGAGAGAGAAAAAGAAAAATAAAATATCAGATTTTGATCCGAGGAGAGAGGAAGAAAAAGAGAAAAAGGAAAAGTTGATTTCGGGAAGCCGCGGGTCCGTTTTCGTTCGTCGAGACTGTTGAGGATTTTGCTGTACGTAAGGTAAGGCACATTCCGCCTTTCTCAATTTTCAGAACCGTCGAGTTTGGCGGTATTTTCTGTCCGGATTTCGTTTCCGTTACCGATTTTCGTCCGTAACTTTTGATTGATTCAGTTTTTACCGCGTAACTTTCTGTATATTGTTGAAGCGCCGAGTGTGCAGTTTTTGGTTATTTTCCGAAGATTTTTGTCCGGGTATTTTTGATTCGGCAGCGTTTTCAGTTGATTTCATTTTTCTGTGAATCCGTAAATTCTCTGTGCAGTAGAATAAATGTTCTGGAATATGATTATCTATGTTCTGTGCGAATTTGGTAAATTTTCTTTGCAGGAAATTTTGTGTAAATTCCGTCTACTGCCGTTGTGCTGCCCGATTTTTGTCTGATTTCTGATTTGCCCGGATTTCTTCTGAATTGATATGATATCTGTATGTGCTATAAAAAGGGAGTTATAAGGGGCCTGGATCCTATGAGATTCAGTAAGTGTCAGGGAAATCTGAAATGAGCTCAAATCTGAAAATCTGATATCTGTTCTGTTCCGGATCCGATGAAATCTGTTCTGGTGCTGTAAGCACATCTGTTCTGGTGCCGTGAGCACAAAGGGAGTTATAAGGGGCCTGAATCCAAAGAGATTCAGTCAGTGTCAGGGAATTTAGCTATTAAATATATATCTGATATCTGATATCTAATTTGATCTGACTCTGCTTTCTGTATCCGTTCTGTAAGCGATAATAAGTTCCGTACGATATGATTTGATCTGTCTGATATCTAATTTGATATGATTTTGAATTCAGTATCTGTTCGGTAAGCAATTCTGATTTCTGATTTTGTTAATGTGATATGTCTGATTCTGTCCTTTTTCTGATACGATTTCTGTTCCGTACAACTCTGTATAATTCTGACTCTGTTGATTTATTATGTTCTGTTTGTACTCTGAAATCGTACGACTCTGATTCTGATTTGATATCTGTTCGTATCTGTTCTGATTCTATTCTGTTTCTTTCTGATATGTCCGGTTTGACAATCTGTACGATTCTATTCCGATTTCTGATCTGATTTCTGTCTGATGAGTTTGGTTTTGAATTCTGAAAGTTTTGATTGGAGGTTTGTTGCTTTGCTGAGCTGTTGAGCTCACTCTTGTTTTCTGGTGGTTTTCAGGTTCTGGGAAAGGGAAGGAAGTCCAGGAGTAGATTTCTGAGTCTGATTCGTATAGGTATTTGTTGTACCTTTTGATTTTTGTACAGTCATGGCTTTTCTGTTCTGTCTTTCTTTCTGTTCAAAAGCCATGCACTGTATTTGTAGATGATTGTATTTGAGGAAAAGACAAGATAGATGTTTTGTTCCGCTGTATTTGGTGATTTATAGTAGCTCTGTTGTTCTGTGTTTGTCTGGCCGTTTTGAGAATTATTTGGAAGATTCAGTTCCGAAACCAATTCCCAAACCAGATCCTGGTTAGTTTGTTTAGGCTGGTCACGATCCGGTTTGGGCGGGATCCGTCCCCGTCGAATCGGGTCGTGACAAAGCCTTTTGAGTGGTATCAGAGCACTGGTTTGGAAACTGGTTGGATTGTAAGGCAGAGCTATAGGAAGTGATCAGTGAGTCTGTCTAGGGGTAGTTTTGGGTCGTTTGGCTTTTTATTGTGTTGTTTTCGTGTTGTTTTTGTGATAGTTTTCCGGATTTTCTGGATTTTTCTGTATGGATCAGCCAGACCCAGACATGACAGACGGGCAGAGTGCCAGTCAGGCAGCACCCGTGGGGAGTACAGCCCCAGTGGCCGGTGCTGATACACTTGCTCAGTTTGCTACACTTGTTGCTCAGATGATGAGCGAGACTCAGAGCAGAGCTGTTACTGTCAGATCAGAGGATATTGATAGACATTTACAGTTATTTTTGAGGTTGAAACCTCCGAGATTTGAGGGCGCTGTTGAGCCCAAAGCAGCCGAGGAGTGGCTGAGGAGATTGGAAAAGACTTTTGATGGGATGCAGTGTCCAGCGGATAGGAAAGTTCCGTTGGCAGTTTTTCTGTTGGATGGAGAGGCTGAGCACTGGTGGGAAGGCCAGCAGGCGGCCAGATTTCAGGGTAGGCTGAACTCTTTGATCACTTGGGACGAGTTCACTGAGGTATTTCGAGACTGGTTTGTTCCCCCTTCTGCACGACAGCAGATGCAGGAGAGTTTTCTGAGACTGGTTCAGGGGAGCAAGACGGTGATGCAGTACGAGGCTGAGTTTACTGCACTAGCCAGGTATGCTCCGCAGCTAGTGAGCACTTCTGCTGAGAGGTGCTACAGATTTCTGAGGGGATTGCGAGATAGTCCGAGGCAGCCCCTGGTGCCTTTTCACATTTCTGATTTCGCTGAGCTTGTGGAGCGAGCTCGTCTGATTGAGAATGATCTGATGGCTACTCAGCAGCGGTGGACTGCGAGTAGGAAGAGATTTGGCGGTGAAGCTTCTGGCAGTGGTTCCTCTGGGAAGAAGAGATTTGTGATTGGTTCTGGATCCGGAGTCAACAGATCTGACACCAGGAGGAGTGGAGAATCGTCTGGTACTGCTACCAGTACGACGAGTTCAGGATCTGTTAGTGGGGCACCTGTGTGCCAGAGTTGTGGACGGCGACATCATGGCCAGTGCTATAGGATGGCTGGTCTGTGTTTCAGATGTGGTCAGCCTGGACATAGGATTGCAGAGTGTCCACAGGCTGGATTTGATCGACGTTCTGAGTTCCGACCTGAGGGCTCTGTTAGACCTACCGGTTCTGCAGCAGGAAGACCGAGGACTGTTCCTCCTCGCCCTGAGGGATTTTCTGGAAGAGGTGGTAGTACTAGTTCTGGACCACGGAGACCACCTACGGTTCAGAGGGAGCAGAGTAGTTCTGTTGCTTCAGCTCCTGCTCCAGTTCAGCCACGAGTTTACAGCCTGAGTCAGCAGGAGGCTCGTGATGCTCCGGATGTTGTGACAGGTACGATTTATATTTCTGATCAGCCCTGTCGTGTTTTGTTTGACTCTGGAGCTAGTCACTCTTTTCTGTCCGAGCGCTGTTTTGAGCTTTTGCGTTTGGATTCTGTTTTGTTGCCGATTTCTCTTTCTGTGATTTTACCGGCTGGAAGTAATTTGATTGCCCGCAAGTTTTGTTTTTGTGAGATTGACATTGCTGGCAAGAAGTGGAAGTCAAGCCTGATTTTGTTACCGATTTCTTCGTATGACGTAATTTTGGGCATGGATTGGCTGAGTCTGTATGAGGCTCAGATTGATTGTCTGAAGAAGCAAGTGAGTTTGTTTGTGGCTGGAGAGAGAGTTGTATTTCAGGGATTACGAGGTGTTCTCTCCAGTCTGATTTCTGCGTTGGAGGTGAGCAAAATGTGGAAGAAGGGTTACCCAGTGTTTTTGGCTTCGGTGCGGGATCTGAATCTGGAGGTTGATTCTGTTTCTGAGATCCCAGTGGTACGGGAGTTTGCCGATGTTTTTCCTGAGGAGTTGGTTGGTTTACCTCCGGATAGAGAGGTGGAGTTCTCTATCGATGTTTTTCCGGGTACAGCTCCTATATCAAAAGCTCCGTACAGAATGGCACCGAAAGAACTTTCTGAGTTGAAAGTTCAGCTTCAGGAGCTAGTTGACAGAGGTTTTGTCCGTCCTAGTGTTTCGCCTTGGGGAGCACCTGTTTTGTTCGTAAAGAAGAAGGACGGGACACTTCGTATGTGTGTTGATTACAGAGATTTGAACAAGGTCACTATCAAGAATAAGTATCCTTTGCCTCGGATCGACGACTTGTTTGATCAGCTTTCCGGATCTTCAGTATTTTCGAAGATTGATTTGCGATCCGGATACTATCAGGTGAAGGTGAAGGAATCTGATGTGGTGAAGACTACTTTCAGTACTCGGTACGGGCACTACGAGTTTTTAGTTATGCCTTTTGGGGTAACCAATGCGCCTGCTATTTTCATGGATCTGATGAACCGAGTATTCAGGGAGTTTTTGGATCAGTTCGTGATCGTCTTTATTGATGATATTTTGGTGTATTCTGCTTCTGAGGATGAGCATGCCAGACATTTGAGCATTGTGTTGGAGACCTTGAGGCGGCATCAGCTGTATGCCAAGTTCTCCAAGTGTGAATTCTGGCTGAAGAGTATTTCTTTTCTGGGGCATGTGATTAGCGGAGAAGGCATTTCTGTTGATCCCCAGAAGATTCAGGCGGTTGCTGATTGGCCAAGGCCGACTACGGTATTTGAGGTACGTAGTTTCTTGGGCATGGCCGGGTATTATAGGAAATTTGTGAAGGGATTTTCACAGATTTCGACGCCTCTGACGAGACTGACACAGAAGTCAGTAGCTTTTGTTTGGACACCGGAGTGTGAAGCTAGTTTTCAGAAATTGAAGAACTGTTTGACTTCAGCTCCAGTGTTAGCACTTCCGTCAGGTACGGAAGGTTTTCAGGTCTTCAGTGATGCTTCACTGAAAGGACTGGGATGTGTTCTGATGCAGCGTGGTCAGGTAATTGCTTATGCTTCTAGACAGTTAAAGCCACATGAGAAGAATTACCCGACGCACGATCTGGAGTTAGCTGCTGTAGTATTTGCTTTGAAGATTTGGCGTCATTATCTGTATGGCGTCAGTTGTGAGATCTTTACTGATCATAAGAGCCTGAAGTATATTTTTACTCAGAAGGATCTGAACCTGAGACAGAGAAGGTGGCTCGAGTTAATCAAGGACTATGATCTGACTATTCAGTACCAGCCTGGGAAGGCTAATGTGGTAGCGGACGCTTTGAGCAGGAAGTCTTCTGGATTATCAGGTATTCAGCTTACTTCCGATGACTTTCTGATTAGAGATATGGAACGCTTGCAGTTGGAGGTGATTCTCTCCAATGGGTTGGATTTGGCTCAGATGAGTATTCAGTCTACTTTGGGGACAAGGATTCAAGAAGCCCAGAAGTCAGATTCTGATTATTCGAAGTTGATTGCTCAGATTGGATCTGGTAAGACTCCTGAACTTCGAATTTCTGATTCTGGTGCTATTTTCTGCAAGAACAGGTTATGGGTACCTGTATTTGGAGATTTGAGGCAGGAGATTATGTATGAATCTCATCATTCTGGCTATACTATTCATCCAGGCAGTGGTAAGATGTATGCTGATATGAAGCTTTTGTTCTGGTGGCCTGGGATGAAGAAGGATGTGGCGGAGTTTGTGTCGAGATGCGAGGCCTGTCAGTTGGTGAAGGCAGAGCATCAGCGACCAGGTGGACTGTTGCAGTCGTTACCTATCCCTGAGTGGAAGTGGGAGGAAGTGACGATGGATTTTGCGATGGGTTTTCCTCGATCACGGCAAGGACACGATGCCATCTGGGTAGTCGTAGATCGATTGACGAAGTCAGCCCATTTTCTTCCGATCAGACAGACTGATTCAGTAGAGCGCTTGGCACAGGTTTATGTTAAGGAGATTATCAGATTGCACGGTGTGCCTCGCGTGATTGTATCTGATCGAGATGGACGTTTTACTTCCAGACTTTGGAAGGGCATTCAGCAAGGCTTGGGTACTAAACTGCATTTCAGTACAGCTTTTCATCCTCAGACTGATGGACAGTCTGAGAGGACCATTCAGGTATTGGAAGATCTATTGAGACTTTGTGTTTTAGATTTTGGAGGAAGCTGGGAAGATCATATCCCTTTGATTGAGTTTGCTTACAACAATAGCTTCCAATCCAGTATTGGTATGGCACCGTACGAGGCTTTGTATGGCAGGAAGTGCCGGACTCCTTTGACTCTGACGGAGGTCGGAGATAGACAGACTTTGGGTGCCACTTTTGCTGATGAAACTGTTCAGAAAATTAATTTGATTAAAGAAAGATTGAAAGCAGCTCAGGACCGTCAACAGAAGTATTACAATCAGAAGCACAGGTTCGTTGAGTTTCAAGTCGGTGACTTTGTGTATGTCAAAGTCAGCCCGATGAAAGGTGTGAGCAGATTTGGTCAGGTAAGCAAGCTTAGTCCAAGGTATGTTGGACCTTTTGAAATTTTAGAAAGGATTGGGAAAGCGGCTTACAGACTTTTGCTTTCTGATTCGATGCCCGACGTGCATAATGTGTTTCATGTATCCACTTTGAGGAAGTGGGTATCAGATTCTGGTAAGAAGGTATCTGCTGATGAGGTTGAGATTCAGGAGAATCTGGCGTACAAGGAAGAGCCAGAGTTGATTTTGGCGTACGACGTCCGAAAACTACGAAGTAAACAGATTCCGATGGTTAAAGTCCAGTGGAAGCACCGTACTGCACGGGAAGCCACTTGGGAGAAGGAGTCTGACATGAGACAGTCGTACCCGTACTTGTTTTGACGGAGGTTGGATTGGATAATGTCGAGGACGACATTTTTTTTTAGTTGGGGAGATTGTAATATCAGTTCTGCTCCAGGTTCGTCCGGGACGAAGTTGGATCGTCCGGGACGATCGGTACAGGTTATGCAGAAAATCAGTTTTGGTTGTATGATTCGTCGGGACGAAATTTGGATCGTCTGGACGAAAATTCTCCCGAGGACCTGTCGCCGGGGACGATGATGAAAATTTCGTCTGGACGAGGATTTTCCAGAGCACACATCGTCCGGGACGAAGTGCGATCGTCCAGGACGATCTGAGCATTTCTTAAGGGAAATGAGATATTTTGAGGAGAGAGAAAAAGAAAAATAAAATATCAGATTTTGATCCGAGGAGAGAGGAAGAAAAAGAGAAAAAGGAAAAGTTGATTTCGGGAAGCCGCGGGTCCGTTTTCGTTCGTCGAGACTGTTGAGGATTTTGCTGTACGCAAGGTAAGGCACATTCCGCCTTTCTCAATTTTCAGAACCGTCGAGTTTGGCGGTATTTTCTGTCCGGATTTCGTTTCCGTTACCGATTTTCGTCCGTAACTTTTGATTGATTCAGTTTTTACCGCGTAACTTTCTGTATATTGTTGAAGCGCCGAGTGTGCAGTTTTTGGTTATTTTCCGAAGATTTTTGTCCGGGTATTTTTGATTCGGCAGCGTTTTCAGTTGATTTCATTTTTCTGTGAATCCGTAAATTCTCTGTGCAGTAGAATAAATGTTCTGGAATATGATTATCTATGTTCTGTGCGAATTTGGTAAATTTTCTTTGCAGGAAATTTTGTGTAAATTCCGTCTACTGCCGTTGTGCTGCCCGATTTTTGTCTGATTTCTGATTTGCCCGGATTTCTTCTGAATTGATATGATATCTGTATGTGCTATAAAAAGGGAGTTATAAGGGGCCTGGATCCTATGAGATTCAGTAAGTGTCAGGGAAATCTGAAATGAGCTCAAATCTGAAAATCTGATATCTGTTCTGTTCCGGATCCGATGAAATCTGTTCTGGTGCTGTAAGCACATCTGTTCTGGTGCCGTGAGCACAAAGGGAGTTATAAGGGGCCTGAATCCAAAGAGATTCAGTCAGTGTCAGGGAATTTAGCTATTAAATATATATCTGATATCTGATATCTAATTTGATCTGACTCTGCTTTCTGTATCCGTTCTGTAAGCGATAATAAGTTCCGTACGATATGATTTGATCTGTCTGATATCTAATTTGATATGATTTCGAATTCAGTATCTGTTCGGTAAGCAATTCTGATTTCTGATTTTGTTAATGTGATATGTCTGATTCTGTCCTTTTTCTGATACGATTTCTGTTCCGTACAACTCTGTATAATTCTGACTCTGTTGATTTATTATGTTCTGTTTGTACTCTGAAATCGTACGACTCTGATTCTGATTTGATATCTGTTCGTATCTGTTCTGATTCTATTCTGTTTCTTTCTGATATGTCCGGTTTGACAATCTGTACGATTCTATTCCGATTTCTGATCTGATTTCTGTCTGATGAGTTTGGTTTTGAATTCTGAAAGTTTTGATTGGAGGTTTGTTGCTTTGCTGAGCTGTTGAGCTCACTCTTGTTTTCTGGTGGTTTTCAGGTTCTGGGAAAGGGAAGGAAGTCCAGGAGTAGATTTCTGAGTCTGATTCGTATAGGTATTTGTTGTACCTTTTGATTTTTGTACAGTCATGGCTTTTCTGTTCTGTCTTTCTTTCTGTTCAAAAGCCATGCACTGTATTTGTAGATGATTGTATTTGAGGAAAAGACAAGATAGATGTTTTGTTCCGCTGTATTTGGTGATTTATAGTAGCTCTGTTGTTCTGTGTTTGTCTGGCCGTTTTGAGAATTATTTGAAAGATTCAGTTCCGAAACCAATTCCCAAACCAGATCCTGGTTAGTTTGTTTAGGCTGGTCGCGATCCGGTTTGGGCGGGATCCGTCCCCGTCGAATCGGGTCGTGACACGCCAGCCGGCCCAGCCCAGCCCCGCTCGTAGTGCGACGTTGCGTCGCTGCCCCCCCCCCCCCGCTCGCAGTGCGACGCTGCGTCGCTGGCAGTGACTCGCTGCCCCCGCGTCACGCGCAGCGTCCCGAGATTCCTTCAGTCCGAGACGGCGAGACTCCCGAGCAGTCCCGATTCCCGAAGGCAATGTTGCGTCCGCGGGTCGGGTCGGGTTGACCTGAATTCGAAGCGGGTCGGGTTGACTTCTGTACAAAATCTGGAGCGAAAATTCAACTGATCGTCCCGGGACGATCCACGATCGGCCCGGACGATATGAGCAAAACTGCTGTTACAATTGTTGCCCGTCGACTACGGTCCTTTAAAATTTCGTTGCCCTCTGACTATAGTCTCATTGACCTTTTTCACCCGTCGACTACGATCCCTTTGTCCTGTATCACCCATCAACTAAGGTTCATACGGCCTCCATCGTCTGTCAACTATAGTCCCTTGGATGACCATCGCTCGCTGACTTTGGTCCTTCGGACCATCTTTGCCCATGGATTAGGGTCCACTCGACCTCTGTAACCTGCCGATTATGGCTACAATAAGAGTTGATTGTACATTACGACTTTACAGCTCAGCTAATATGATAGGTTGCAGCGAATAATAACAACAAATTAATGAACAAGAAAATAAATCATACATGATCCTAAACTTTGAATGATAATTTGCCAAGAATCCAATTCCATGAATAGTTCCAGAATTCAATCAATAACTTTTGAACAATTTTTATATCTTATTTTTCAAATATCATCTATAAAATTATAAAATATACTTACTGAATATTACCATATGTAATAATTAAGTTAAATGTGGTAGAAGTCTACTTTTCTTTATATTTAATCAAAAATTATATTTTAAATACTCTCAATGAATACATATTTTGTGTTCACATATAGATCAGCTACTTATTCTATATAAAATTAAAATAATTATCCATAAATTCATTATAATTTAAAGTGATTATATATACAGTACTCTAACAAATTCAATTATTCAAAATTTAATTTAAATATAATGTAATAATTAAATTCTTGAGAATGCCTTAATTAATCATTACCTTGATCTAGATTTTTCATCCATAAAATAATTCAATTAACAATAATAATCTTTAAATTAATCTAACAAAAATAATTACTCTTTAAATATTTTCCGATTTATATATTTCTTAAATCTTTCCAAGGCCTAAATTATGACTCACAATATTTTAAATATATTATACATAAATTAGTTCCAAATTAACATAATCTATATATTATTCAAACAAAATTATTTATTTTATTATATTAATAAATCTAACAAAATTCTTTATATATTACTTAGGTTTTGAATTAATTTCAAATTATTATAATAATCTGTTAATAAATCTAAAAAATTAGTTACACATAATTTGTTTTTCAATTTAGCTTAATAACCGACAACTCAACTCAAATCATATTGTTGAAAGCCTCCACTCGAATCACCCAACTCTCGGCGGTTAAAAGCACCAAATATATGTAATTAAACTCGATTAAATCTTTATTATATTTAAAAATAACTAAATTATTATTTTCATAATTTATACAATTAAATTTTGTCTACATTTCTTCATTTTTTAAAATTTATAATACATACTTTAAAATAAATATTAATCTAATCTCAACCAAAATAGCAATTTAATTAATTAATCGATGGAATTAAGATTTACATGTTATTAAATTTTCAAATTCAAGTTAATTTATATATATTGATAACATTATTAAATTACAAATAGAAAGAACCAAAATATTTTAATATTTATACATATTTAATAATTATAATCATATTTTAAAAATTAATAAATCAGAATAAAAAGAGAAATATTAACATAAGTAGTCGTAAATCACCGAGTTGAGTCCTCACACACGGGCAAGATCGATCTAGGCAATGTCGAATAGTTTGACGCATTTATTGAATGCTTAAAATGGTTTGATTAGCTCTCTTAGTTTCACTCCTTTTTAAAAATTCATCAAATTAGTCTTTGTTGCTTTTCCTCTTTAATAGTAAACGAATATGCTGGTGAGCCAGCTTAACTTGCAAAATAAAGCTCGAGCTCTCGAACTTGATTAATTAATCAAGTCAAGCTCAAGCTCGAGGTCACTTGAGCTCGGTTTGACTCGTTTACACCCCTAGCTAGTCATGATATTCTAATATAAAACGCATCTGGTTGAATTTCATGAATTTGTATTGAAATTAGTTAGCACTAATCTCTCTGAATATTTGAATTTCATGACACATTCCTATTAGGATGCCTTGACATAATTTATTTTATTGGTTCATTCTCCTTGCGATTGGGTCACTAATACACATTAAATCATAATGATTTGATTAACTTATTTTCAAACGCTAATGAGGAAGATCAATCAAGCCAATTAATTGTGTAAACGAGTCAAGTCAAGTCAAGTAGTGTCTTTATCGTGCTGAGCTCATTTTGCTCATACTAAGCTTGAGCTCGACTTGAGCTCATATAATGAGCTCGAACTCAACTTGCTGTATAAATTTCAAGCTCGAGCTCACCTCGATTACCGACTCATTTGAAAAGCTCGAACTCGAATCTCGAAATTTTTTGTTTAAAATTAAAATTTTAAGGGTTTTTAAAATTTTGCTTCTAAATTAGAATAAAATATATAGTTTTAACATAAATATTGATTTTCACTTTAAATAATGTAAATAAATGTCTAAATGTAATTTAAAATGAAAGTTAAATATATAAGAAGTGAAAGTCATGGTCACTTGATCAGTATTCTTTTTTATCCTTTTTTTTTTCAAAAATTATGATCCAACTATTATAATGAATATGCAAATATCTATTTGTTATGATATCAAGTTGAATTGGGCATAAAATTTAAATAAAACAAATAAATATCATATAAAAAATCAAATCAAAATAAAACTAAACAAAAATTATACTATTCAAGTGTATGATCAGTACATTTACACCAATTCAGAAAATGTAATTAGAAATATTAAAACTTTAAGGAACTTACATAGTAAATCCATAATAAAATGTACACAAATTATAAAACTCTTCGTATGCTCATCGATTAAATATTTCATATAGCGCAATCTTTAAATCTTTCTTCATTAGAATCATTGAACCAAAAAAATAAAATAAAATCAAATAAATATTTTAGAATATAAATACCGTAAAATGAACAATGAGAATTTCTATAATGATGAAATTCCTAACAATTACTCTAGTTTATGCTTTAAATTTTTTTTGAGGAATAGCCCCAACTGAGAACTCAGAAAGCAAAATTACATGCCAAGAATCAACAGCATTCAGAAAGCAGCTCTGACAATTTTCTCTCTGGGGCAAAGTGACCATCCGCTTGATGGTTGTCAAGAGCAGAAAAAATAAAGCAGTGTCTATCCATAACGATAATATGCGGCCATCCAACTATGATTGTCAAATCGACCAACGTAGAAAGAGAATTAAGGATGTAAACGAATCATCATTGTTCATCTGTTGGGGTTCAAATTTTCTTTACAAAATTTCTCCAAAACATTGCTTATCCCTAAGATGCCAATGCAGCAAAAACATATGGTTCTTATATAATTTTTATTTATCCGATAATACATTGTCCTTACTTTTGTTGGATGGATCCTTTATCTTGAAAAAAAAAATATGCTTGGAGCTCCTGGTCCTATTTGTCTTAATAGCGTGTCCTGTGTCTTCAATATTACATAATGACGTGAAATTTTACTTTAGGTTGTATATCGAAATTGTCCTGCAATTTCATTAACATGTATTGTATATTTGACTACTTGTCTTACACTTATGAGTTGAATTTCTTATTCTTTAGAATAAATATCTTGTATATTAGTTAGTAATAATAATACATGTACTTCTCTTGACAGGAATTCGATCAAGAGCTACTAACCACTTTTAAACTTTTTATGTTCATCAGTCTATATGATACCGAGCATTTTAACTAAGTGCAGTTTTAGGAATATATTACCTCTTGTACCTAGTTCTCTAGTGTTTTCTAGAATATTCTATAGCTAGCTTATATATGGAGCATTGTAGAAGGATGAGGACATTGATGAATATTATCTTCTTTCGAAGCTTTTGAAGTTTTGTGCTTATCTTTGTTCCATGGATTAGGAAATCCCTTCTTGCATGTCCAATTCTTTCGACGATCACCACATCAGTTTGATATCGGAGCCTGGAGCTTGTGAAAAAAAAAAAGGACTGCAGAAGAAGGTGGGCTGTCGCTAGAGTACCCTATGCTTGAGCTCCCTCTCCGTCGGCACGACCCCCTCCGCTTATTCATGATCCCAAACCTCCATCTTCTTTCATTGCCACCATTGCAGATGATTCCAACCACCTCCACGCACCTCCAGCGAGCTCGACTTTACTTCCTCCTCCGGTATAACACTCCCAAGCTGAGCCAGTATAACACTCCCAAGCTGTTCGACGAAATGTCACTAAAGGATCTGAACCCAACTTCAAGAGGCTGGAGGAGGTTGTGCAGAAACTTGATAAAAGTTCTAGCTGAGGTGGAGAATAGATACAACAACTACTACGAGCAGATGCAAATGGTGGTGAACTCATTTGACTCGATAATGGGTTTCGGTGCCGCCATGCCGCACAAAGCACTTGCAAGGAAGGCTATGTTAAGGCATTTCAGATGCCTCAAGGATGATATCACCATCCTACTTAAGCAAGCCTGCGAGCTTCTTGGTGACAATGATGGGGGAAGCGGTTCTGGACTAACAAAAGGAAAAAAACCCAAACTAAGGTTTATTGATCAGAATTTAAGGAAACAGAGGACTTTGCATTAGATGGGAATGATGGAGCAGGAGGCCTGGAGACCACAGCGAGGTTTGCCAGACAGATCAGTCTCCATACTCTGATCTTGGCTTTTTGAGCACTTTCTTCACCCGTACCCTAGCGATGCTGATAAGCACTTGTTGGCTAGGAAGACATGGCTATCCAAAAACCAGGTCTCCAACTGTTTCATAAATGCCAGAGTTTGGTTGTGGAAACATATAGTATAAGACATGTACCAACAAGAAGCAAAGGAGGAGGAAGATTCACATATCAATGAAGAAGATCAGGAAACAATCGCCCCCCACCAAATATTATTGGTCGCAACGCCCACAAAACAGGAGCAGCAGCGTGGGTTGTACAAAGCACGTGAAATAGGATATTGCCTAAAAATGATCTCATCGGTAGAGGCAAGGATAAGAAGTTTGTTATGCAGTGGTTGAGAAAACCATGAGATGAGCATCCAAGAATTGATCGTACAGAAACATTTCACTTCTATCTATAGTGGAGCATGGTTTTATGGGAAAGTCAACTCTCTTGCAACATGTCTACGAAGATGAAATGTTAGAGGAATTTGATCTTAAAATGTGGGTTTGTGTATCCAATAACTTTGATGTGAAAAAAATCACTGTAGATGTGTTGGAATCTCTTAAAATGAATATACCTCTTTTGGATACACTTTATGCACTTCAACAGAGTCTTAAATATGAGATAATGTAAAAAAAAAATTCTTACTTATGTTGTATGACATTTGGGATGAGGAGGAGAAATAGGATAAAATTAAATGGGAGAATGTGCTCTTCTCTCTATATTGTGGAAGTTTGGAAAGTAAAATTTTGGTAACAACTCGGATGAATTCTGCTGTTGAGTTCTACATTTCAGATCCTAAACCCGACTATTTCAATCAAAATGAATCATACATGCTGCAAATAACAATTACGAATGCTACTCTATATGAAATGCTAGTTCAATTCAATGATTTCAAAGCTGGACCTCCTCACTTAAATTGGGGAAAGCCTCTTCATGTGGTAATTTTGAAGTCTGCATTCAAAGTCTTTGACCTAGGGATCTGGTTAGGATGTCCACCTCTACCTCTCTCCTGATGACGAACCTCGACGGAGTCGAGCTCTTTTGACGTAGGGGGAGAATGATGCGGAGCATTTTAACTAAGTGCAATTTTAGGAATAGATTACCTCTTGTACATAATTTTCTTGTGTTTTTTAGAATATTCTATAGCTAGCTTATATATGGAGCATTGTAGAAGGATGAGGGCATTGATGAATATTATCTTCTTTTGAATCTTTTGAAGTTTTGTGCTTATTTTTGTTCAATGGATTAGGAAATCCCTTCTTGCGTGTCCGATTCTTCCGATAATCACTACATCACTATATATCTATGAAAATGAACAATAATCAATACCGCTAATCTTGTTTCTATGACAAAAAATACAACTCTTATATCATGTTCCGTAAATAAATACAACTCTTTAATTAAAATGCACAATTAATTACACTATCATATACATATATTCTAACATAAAATATCATGCTGGAGGAGCTTCAAACAAATTTCATTATTGAATAATCTTATATAAAAAAAATTAACTTATAACTATCCACTTACCTAAGAAACTCAAGCAGAGATCGGAGCCAAATGGAGACACACTTCGCCTGCAAATTGTTTATGTCTTCACATAACATAACACTTAAATATCCAACTTAAAGGAATAATATATATATATATATATATCATCATAGTAAGCTGCTGAGGAGACGCCTTTGACTTTCTCCCCGCACTCCCGTGATAACTTTTGCTTTCTCCCTATAGAAGGCGGATTTGGTCTGACTGTACGGGCAAGCGCATAAATGCACTCATCTATTTTGCACATTCTATTGAATGTATCATTTGTTTTAGATAATTTGCTTAGTTTTAAATTTATGCTTTATTCTGCTCGTATTGCTAAAAAGTATCTTATGCAAGCTCCTTCTGAAGATTTGTTCACCAAACAAATCCTAAATAATAACTTAAATACCAACATCAATAAATGGTAATTTTTTTTTTAATTTAATCGGCTGGTTCTCTTTACCACGTGAACAATTATTACCAGTCTAAAAAATAAAGAGCAAAAAAAAAAAAAAAAAAAAAAAAAAAATCTAATAAGTGGAGCGAACAGGTGCGATGGTTCTACTGCCACACTATCTTTATAATTTCCCTTCTATTTCGTCTGTCTACGCTCTTCCGCATAAGGCCGGTCTAGGGTTTGCTTTGGCATCCCGTGAAGTAGAGTTCAGAAAGAGTCACTAAAGAAGCTTCTTCGCCTCCTCCTTGGACGACGTTGTTTTTGTCGGATCGGAAGTCACGGCGGGAGCTTGCCGCGAAGGTTACGACCTTTCTCCTCTCTCTCCCGCTTCTTTGGCTAAATCCGGTAAATCTGCCGAACTAGCGGATACAGGATTGAAATCAAACCGGAGAAGGAACGGGATTTAAGTTTCTGTAGGATTTAAGTTGTCATATTTGCTGTTTGGCAAGATTTAGGCTAAATGCTGCATCCAAACTGGCCCTTAGGGTCATAACGGATAGACTCAAAGGCATGGCGAAGAGTGTGTGGCTATGCCGCCAGCGTTGTATCTCGACGAACTCCTCATTTCTGCTAGCGCCAGTATCTGTCTGGCAAGTTCCGCCCTACTATATATATATATATATCCCTACTCTCATCGCCTTTAGACCTTTTTGCTCGGCAAGAAGTTTCCTGATATTGTATTTGCTGCCCCCGTTATCATCAAACCTGATTATTGTTAGCAAAGATTTCTTTTTCTTTTCTCTCCACCGCCACTTCTTTCCACTTCAACCAGCTGTTGTTCGGCCACTGTAACGTGCATGTTGAGAGAGTATTTAGATGTATGAAGAACTTCTGCGCTCCTTATCTTCGCCTAGCTCTCTCCTTTACAAAAGCTTTAGTAATGATGTAGAAACCCTGACGCCACTTCACTAATTCTGTGATTAAATGCTTCAATTGTGCATAGGAATAGTGTATTTACTCTTTGGATTGGGTTTGAAGTTGCTAGAGCTGAATTTTTAGCTTCAACTTAGCTAATTTATGCATTTAGTAGGTTTAACATATAAACCGTAGATTCGTACATTAGGGCATTATTTGCATAATGAACTGATTTCATGGTTAACATCCTTATTTTATGTACTGTGCCTTAACAACTATATTGGAACCACTTCCCCTGATTTTGTAGGTTTTAGTAGAACCCTTTTTTATGATGATTGCCTACCTTTGTGGTGATGGATGAAACTTGGTGAGGACCCATTGAACTATCCTGGTTAAAAAATGTATATTGAAATAACTGTCAAATTTATACATCATTAAATGAGATATGGTCTAATAGGTATACGACTTGTTTGTGTTTTATGGTTTTGGTATGTGTGATTTATTTAGGACTTGGTTTATTTTGTTTATATTTGGAATATTAGCTCCTCGTCATTACTAGTGGTATGCCTTTCTAGGTGTGCTATTTTCATATATTGTACCTGTGGAGCTACGTGAGACCCATACTAAACTTTTATATTGTGGCTTGTATTGTTGTCCTTAACATTTTGTCGCTATAATCACAACCTCTTCAAAGTTGTTGGCCTTAAATATTTGCCAACTTGAATACATCATGCTTATCCTTTTGCATATTTACTTGTGCATCACATCCTTTCTGCTTAACCTTAGAAGGGTAAGTCAATTGAGTTTGCTTTCATACTTAGGCCATATCTTTATCTATGGATTTAGGGCTTTGGTAGGAATTGCGTGTTTAGGGGCACTGAAGGAATATCCTCATTATTATAGGTATGTTGTTTTTGGGTTTTAATTTTCTCATTTTTTCTGTATATTATGAATTTGTTAGCATGTGACTTACTGTTTGAATTTGTCTCACTTACTAGGATAGTTAGTTGTGATTTTTGCACATTTTATTAGATCTGCAAGTTATGTTATCTTATATAATGCCTTGTAATCCTTCATACGTAAATGTGTGGGGAATAAAATGGGGTATATTGAAGGTTGATGCAAAGATTTATGCAAAAATGTTCAATAGAGATGATTATATAATTATAATTTATAAAAAGTTGACATCAAATAGTTTGGATAATGAAATGATGATAATGCCAATTTATATTTTTCTTTCTTTCCCTGTCCTAGCCATCTCTATGATTATGTTGCATGTGGCCAGGAGTGAAAGTGATTTATAATAAAATGTAAGATTATTTCTTATTGAATTTGATTGGTGTCATTGCATTATGATTTTCTATATTTTATTGTCATTTGATTTGTAAATGTAATTATAATTGTGGAGTTTCAAAAATAAAATTGAGATCGTTTGGAAAGCATAGGATTGCTAGGTGTGACTGAATAATGTTGTAATTGAAACTTATTATATTTAATTTGATTTGCGTTTTGTTCAATGTAGTATTAGATCATCTATTTAATAAATGAGTGCTTTGGCATGTATATGTATATTATGAATTACTCATTTTATAAATCAACTAGAAGACATTATTTTGGAGACATGACCACTAGATTACTGTTTATTATATTCAGTTAACAACTAAGAAAAATATTATCTTAACATTATTGTATGTGATTTGTAACTAGTAAGTGCAAAATTTATCGTGGAAATAAACTTGTATTTGGTGTTATAAATAGAATATAATGTGTCAGTGCTAGACTTCTTATGCCAAGGTCATTTGTGGTCAAACATGATTGATGGTAAACATCTTATTTAAGAGATATAACTAAATATAATTTTATAAATTTGAGGCATACAAGGAGTATAAGTTAATAGATATTAGGAAGTTAATTAATATATAAGTGCTATGGTAATTAGTAGTTGCAAAATTTGGTATATTAGTTCAGGGTTTATATTTAGTAGTATGCCGACTAAATAATTAAGATTTGGAAGTTGAATGAATGAAAATTAATTTCAAGCTCAATTCATGATACAGTTGAACTTGATTTGATTTGGAATTTGACATGTTTTGAATTAGCATATGCATAACTCAAAATGTGTAAGATATATAATATATACTCTATGTGCTATGTAATATATACCATGCATATAATATATAAGGTTTTTTGCAAAGTTAAGCAAACACCAATTTTGAGCTTGTTTGCTCAAATAAAGTTTGATCTTGAGTTGAATAGAAATTAAAATTTTTATAATGATTTGAGTCCAACTCACTCAAACTGACAAGCTTACTTGAGTTGGCTTGCTCCTTGTGGGTTTGAGAAGCTTGTAAAGTTTGAAGGTTTGATACTAAATTATTATGTGAACACCTGTGATGCACATGATGGAGGATTGAAAACCGAAGAAGTTGAATGTGGAAGAAATTGTAAGGTCCAAGTCTATCTCTCAAAACTTAAGGATTAATTAAGAAGAAGGCTTATATTCTTGGAATGCAACTTCGTATTTGATATTTCTGAGATGACCTTGAACCACTATTAATTGATAATATTATAAATTATCACAAGCAGATGTATGAAGAGTTTAGTATAGGTTAAATTTTATTTAGAAAAAAAAAGTTTTTTCTTCTTACAAAATTATCAAGGATGCATTGAATATCATCTCTGAATGCCCTTATAGTTAAAAATGTATAACAAATAAAGATTATACATTTGAGGTTCCATTATATAGGATTATTTATCATTAAGAAATATTTTTAATATACATGTTAAATTATAATTTTAGTGATGAAGCACAGCCTGGAAATGCTTGTTCTTACACATGCCAATGCTAATACCTACATACTTTGTCCTAAGGACATCTCTTTATGAATACAAATTCACTTTGCTATTCTTGTTAGTGCTCCCATCTAAATATTAATATAAAAACTTGTTCACACCTCACAAGGGTATGCATACATTACAAAAGTATGTGCACGTATAGTCTACAAAACTTTTCTCAAGAATATTTAAACTTTCGTAGTATGTAACCTACATATATAACCATAAGTTCATATTTGTGATGTAACTTGCCAATGTATTTAAATTTTTAAGTAGATGTGCATAATGTGTATCAAACAACTTGAATACAGGTTACATGATATCCTTTTGAAGTATGCATCTTTGATATGCTTCAGGCAATTTATTCTATAATCACAATATTTCTTTTCAATGCCCAATTCCTGTAGTAGTCATAATAAAAAAATCATTTGAAGTTTTCATTGAATTCTAATAAGCTGATTAAAGACTTTAGGTGCGACATCATAATATTGTTCAATACGTGAAAACCATGCTCGCAAACATGAAAACAGAAACATGCTTTAAGCTCTGTAATTTGTTGTATTCCATTTGGGCAGGGGTACTTGGGATTCTAAAGTTCATCTTCTTGCTACATTTTATTTTACCTATAGTTTTGGATTTCCATCTCTTCTCTGTCATTCTTTTCTTTTTATTTTGGCGTACAGGGTTGAGATTTTATACTTATATTGATGCTAGAGTAGTTTAATGATTTCCTCTTGTATTTCTTTAGTTTTTTTCTTCTTGTTTCCTAGTTTATTTTTCTCTAATATGAAATGAACCGTTGTTGCAGAACTGTAAGGACTTTTTTTGACAATACCCTCAGCTATGTATTTCTATTTTTGATGCATATTTGCATGTCAATATAGTGTTTTTGGTAAAGAAGTTTGTTCCATTTGCATTAGATGGATGAGGAGAGAAAATGTCGTAGGAAAAGATCCTATTTTCATGATAGCTTTATAGAAAATGAGGTAAGCAAGAGGAGAAGCTTCAATGATCAAAGAGAGCTACATGATCTCACAACTGAACATACTGTATACCGCTATTTATGTCCTAAAGGAAAAGCAGGACGTGTAATTGGCCAAGGTGGTGAGATTATGAAGCATATAAGAGCTGATACTGGAGCCAGGGTACTGATTGAAGGTGCTATGCAAGGTTGTGATGAGCGTATTGTTACTATCTCTAGTTCATTCAAAGAAACCAATCCCTTCAATTATAAAAAAGATTATGTTTGTCCTGCACAAGATGCCCTCTTCAGGGTGCATGAGAGGCTTGCGCTAGATGGATCATTGATTTGTAATGAAGATGATCACTTCAGTGCTTTTCAAGTTACTGCTCGCTTGCTGATACCATCAGATCAGTCACGTTGCGTTATTGGGAGGCATGGTCATACTATAAAGAATATGAGGAAGGACACTGGAGCTCGAATTTGCATTTGGAATGATGAACGTATTCCAATTTGTGCTGATAGTACTGAAGAACTTCTTGAGGTATGGAGTAGAAATATTCTTAATATCCTTTGTTAATAACATACATTTTATTGTTTATAACAGCTTACCTATTGAATTAATTTAAAACTGTTACGTTTGCTATAAACCCTATTTTCTATTTTTAGAATTTTACTTTGGGCCCCTCAATTTATTTTATGTTTACCCTTACGTGTCTACCATAATAACTTTATTTCTCTACCGTTAAATGCTATCAGGTGATCTTGCATGAGATGTTTTTTATTATTTTTGTGTGAGAAAATGCAATATACACTTCTTCCTTAATGCTACTATTTATCCACACGATAGTCCTTACCATAAAGAAGCTATTGCAGTAGGGATCTAAGTGAAGTGCTTATAAAAATGTGAACCAACATTAAGTGTAAATTATACCTCCTGGACTTTAAGTGTAATTCATTCTATTTTATGTTTAATGTTTTGTGATTCCTTAATTTTTGTTTTGCCTTGATGATTGTTGGCTTCAAAAGATGCATTATAAGGAGAAAATAGAACATATCACCTCGAGAGGGAAACATTTGCTCGTCATGAGTTCAATGTAAGGCAAACAAATTTAGCATATATTTGTTTTTTAATACTTTATAGAGAGGGGTTATACAACGAAAAACAACAACAATATCAAGCCTTTATCCCACTACGTGCGGTCGGCTATATGAATCCTTTTTCTCCATTGTATCTTCTTAAGTGTCTAATTCTCATTTAACTAATAAAGAATGATCTTTTCTAATATTTTCTAACCAAGTCTTTTTAAGTCTATCTCTACCTTTCTTAACATAGGCTAATCTACTACATATACTCTCCTAACCAAGTCATTGGAAGGCCTCCGTTTTATGTGATCAAATCATATAAGGAGATTTTCTCTAGTCTTCTGTGCCACTAGAGCTACTCCAACATATGTATAAGCTTATTTCATATCCTGTCTCTAAGAGTAAAGCGACTCTCTATCTGAGCATCCTCAACTTTTCAACACTTAATTTAATATTATGCTTTTCTTTTAATGGTCAACATTCTGCGCCACAAAGCATTGCAGGTTTCACCACCATCTTATAGAATTTTCCCTTATGTTTGAGTTGTTCTTTTCTATTACACCAGAAGCTCGATGCATTGCTCTACTTTAACCATCAAACTTGAATTCTGTTAATAATATCCCCATCTATTTCACCATCACTCTGAACAATAGATCCAAGATACTTAAAACTTGTACTCTAATGACTTGATCACTCAATGTCACAACTCCAACTAGATTTATTATTACTAAAATTACACTCCATGTATTTTATTTTAGATCTACTCAAACGAAAATCTTTAAACTCTAAGGTTGACCTTCATAATTCAAGTTTCCCTTCAACTCCCTCTCTAGTCTTATCAACAAGAAGAATATTATCAACAAAAAGCATGCACCAGGGTATATCCTCTTCAAATCTCTAGTAAGAACATCCATGACTACAACAAAAAGCTATTGGCTTAAGGTTGATCCTTGATGTAATCCAACTGAAATAGGAAAATACTTGATCAAACCACCTTGTGTTTGAACACGAGTGACATATCCCTAATGACTTGAATATAAGCATTATTAATCCCTTTCTTTTATAGAAATCTCCATAACACTTCTCTTGGAACTTTATCATATGCTTTCTCTAAATCAATAAATATCATATGAAAACCCTCCTTATTCTCTCTATACTTCTCCATCAAACCTCCCATAATAGACATACCTGGTATGAATACAAATAACTCACTATATAGATTCAAAAGAAATACGTACATGCAACAATAAAAGTTTTTCTTAAATATTTTCTTGGTTTAGCATAAGGAAAGCATAGATGGGGTTTATTTTATTCAGAGTCAAATTTCCCATAAGTGCAAGATGCTTTGATTAATTACATTTTAATCCGTTAAACTCTGTGAACACTTTTGATTAATTATATGACCATGACTTGAGACTTAATAATAGTTTAAGAATGATCAATTCTAAAAAGGAGGTAAACAATGATCTTTAAGACTTTAACTCTAGTTGGTGTTAGCAATGTGTTCTTTTTTTTAGTTGCTTAATTATTATCTGAAAAGAATAACTGTTTTAACACCCGTATACACATGCTTTTTTACTCCTATTCTTACTAGTGCCATGGTCAATAATTCCTTACGTCAGTAGCTTTATGACTTCTAGTAATTAAATTATTTCATCTTGTATAACCTATTTGGTATCAGATTAGTGGAGATGCTTTGGTAGTGAGAGAAGCTTTGTTTCAAATTTCATGTCTCCTTCATGAACATCCATCAAGGTCCCATGACCAGATTACTTCCAAAGCATCCTACAAACCATTTAGTTGCAATTTGGTCTGGAATCCAGCAACAAGGCCTTACACTCCAATGGAGGATAGTTATGAGTTTATCTTGAGGTTGGTGTGCCCTTCTGTTAATATTAGAGAAGTGATTGGCAAGGGTGGTGCTAATATCAATCAGATCAGGCAGGAATCCGGGGCAACAATAAATTTAGATTGTTCTTTTGATGAAGAAGACTGCATGGTATTAATTTCAGCAAAAGAGGCATGTCTTACTTGTTCAGTTTCTGTGATTCTTTATAATCATTGCAATTATCTTCATGCACAAATGTTTTATTTATCCTCGATTCACTTAGTATGCAGTTCATGGGAATCTCAAACTCGCCAACCATCAATGCTGCGACACACTTGCAACCTAGTTGCAGTAGGAAGTTGGAAAGCGGATGTGAGGGACCTTCATATGTGACACGTCTTCTGGTGCTAAGATCACAGGTTGGTGGTTTGATTGGGAAGGGGGGTTTTGTCATCAAGGAGATGAGGAGAACTACACAAGCAAGCATCTCCATAGTTGAAAACTCACTTCCAACTGTTGCATCTGTGGATGATGCATTGGTACAGGTAAGGATGCATGCATTTATTGTTCTCGTCTTTTTCCTTGAAATATTGTGTACTCAGCAGGGTATGCTAACAGTTCATTATGTTGAATTTTTCAAAGTAAGATGAGATACTATAATCATCTGTATTTCTAGATTTGTGGAGATCTTCCAAATGCCAGAGATGCCCTTATACAAGTGATAGAACGGTTGAAAATCACTCATTTTGCAAGGAAGGGCTTATTTTTGACACCCCCTTCTACTTCATCTCATTTTTTGTCAAGAAATTCTACTCATGGATCAATATGTTCTGGCAGAAGCTTTGAACCATGCAATTATGGACATTCCCACTCTATTGAGTACACTGCTTCTGTTGGTAGGGTGCCATTAGAAATCCATGCTGGCTCTGGTGGTCCAGAGGTACTTTATTTGCTTATACAATATTCAGTAGTTGGGAAATCAGATGGGCACGTCCATGCACTTGTCTACTATTTGACCTATGTTTCAGTTTTCTATTTTTAAAATTTCTTTTTTTCGTCATTTTTTTTTCGCAGTTTAATTTGCTATGTTAATATTTTCTGCAGATTGATGGTGATAATTAGATATTCTGGTGAAGTTTATAAATTTGGCGTCATCAGGTAAGAGTTTTCAAATTGTCATAATTTCTTGATGAATATTTTATAGGCTTATGTTTGTGGTGTTTAAAGTAGTGCATAAGAGAAGTTGCCTATTGAGATTTATATATGCAGATAGTGATATGAATTAGGCTGGTTGTGATGAGTCTTATATGCTGGCTTGTGGTTGAAGCACAAATAAAGACATGTGACATGGAGAAATGAGCAAGAACGTGCTGGCAGGACAAACATGAAAAGTGATACATTATTACTGATTAATACACACAATTAGATATATAGAAACTCACATAAACGGGTGTTTGTGTTTTCACATTCCTGTTACATATAAACATTAATATATTTTTGTGTATGTGTTTGTGTTTGCATTTGTGTGTTTGGGTGTGCAGGGTGGACTTTTCTCCTTCTTGGAGGAGAATCAACATTCTCCACCCTATTATGATCTTAAAATTCAAGATTAAAACTGTCCTTTTTTCTTGATATACATAGAAAATATTAATTGTTGGAATGTCTTGAACATGATTTAAAAAATCGCTCATGGTGTACGCTTCAAGAAGTGCCTTGATATGAGATGTACAAAAAAACATGAGGCCGATGCGTCATTATCCGTAGGGAGGCTTATGATTTTTTATCCTAGGTATGTACCTTGAAATATTTTTTAGAACATGCATTTGAACACATAAGTTTGTCGTTGTTGGAATAAATATCCTGAATATGGTTTAAATATAGTCCGAATAATATTTGAATACAACAACAACAACATCATCAAACCTTTGTCCTACTACGTGGGGTCGGCTACATGAATCCTTTTTCGTCATTGTGTTCGATTAAAAGTCAAATTCTTATTTAAATCTAATAAAGAAAGATCATTTCTAATATTTTCAAATCAAGTCTTTTTAGGTCTACCTCTACCTTTCTTAACATAAGTCAAATCTAACACCTCAACTTTCCTAATCGGGTCATCGGAAGGCCTCCGTTTGATGTGACCAAACCATCTAAATGGTTATATTTAAACCATATTTTGGATATTTATTCCAACAACGACAAACTTATGTGTTCAAATGCATGTTCTAAAAAATCATTCGAGGTGCATACCTAGGATAAAAAATCATAAGCCTCCCTACGGATAATGAGGCATCAGCCTCATATGTTTTTGCATATCTCATATCAAGGCACTCCTTGAAGCGTACACCATGAGCGATTTTTTTTAAACCATGTTCAAGACATTCCAACAATAAATATTTTTCATATATATCAAGAAAAAAGGACAGTTTAAATCTTGAATTTTAAAATCATAATATCAATTTTTAATAGGGTGGAGAATGTTGATTCTCCTCCAAGAAGGAGAAAAATCCACCCTGCACACTCACACACACAAATGCAAACACAAACACATACAAAAAAAAATATTAATGTTTATATGTAACAAAAATGTGAAAATACAAACACTCATTTATGTGAGTTTCTATATATATAATTGTGTGTATTAATCAGTAATGATGTGTCACTTTTCATGTTTGTCCTGCCAACACGTTCTTGCTTATTTCTCCATGTCCCATGTCTTTATTTGTGCTTCAATCGAATAAGGTTTGAATGCTTATTCAAAAAGATTTAAATACTTATTTGAACATGGTTTGAACCATGATCAAGCCTTATTTAAACCATGATCGAAAATGGTTGGAACAAGGTTTAATCATGGTTCAACCATGTTCAATCATGTTTCGAATAAGGCACAAACATCTTTGAATCATGTTCGATCTCTATTTGAACACGGTTTATATGTTCTAATATGTTTCACATTTAAGATTGTGAACTATTTTTCCCCCTTAATACATGAATTTATGATTTATGATGATGAAGAAATTAAATCTATCAATGATTTATGCTATATTTATAAATTATTTTTTAATTTTTTGAGTTTTTAAAAAATGTTTTTGAGGTTTATGGTTCAATCCACCTCAAGGCTTATGCCTCGTCTCACTAAGGCAAAATGCTTCAATTCTCAATTTTGTCTTTTTAAACTTTAGTCCTGACAATCATATCAGAGGCCAAGGTTTGACCAAATATATTTCAACTCGGCATGGTAAACATCATATTGACATTTGGGTCAAATCCCTATAGTTCCACCGCTAGAAAGTCTTGACAAGCTTGGGTTTTGTTGGATCCAAATTTGTTTGGTGAATGATACTCGACTTTACTAGCAGATCCGTTTGGTGAGCTGAGAACCTGTTAGTGAGAATGGATAGTACGGAGAGTAGAGAGAGTAGAGAGGAAAGTAAGTTGGTAGAATATCCACCATCTCAATTAAAAAATACGAGAACTAAAACTCCTGATAAAAAAAGTTCAAAAAGTTCCAAATCGTTTATCACCACCCTTCATTTGTAGGGTTTTGAGGGCTATAAAAAAGGTTATACAGAGAAAAGTAAAAATACAAGTCACACATAATACTGGTATAGCACTACATGCTAATCTAGGATATGTGTCGCCTCTTGGTTGCTTGGTTGCAGGATGGCGAAGTCAACAGTCCAGTGATCTGTCTGTTGTTGAGTGAGCTTGGGAGGGACGAGTAGGAGTAGAGCGAGTTTGTGGGCTATTCCTGAGGGGATATGGCTCTCATCAGGTCAGCATGGTGTGGAAGGCATGCAGTCGCCCTGTCAATAAAGGCGAGCGGAGGGTGAAGAGGCTTTGGGCCTGGTATTCGTTGAAGGGATTATGAAATCTCTAGGGTGGGTGCTTTCTATAGTTGAGTCTGAAGGTATCGGAGGAGGACGATCTTATTGAGATGAGTGACAATCTATTTGCTTAGTGAGGAACTTCTTGGTCACCCAAAGCTGGGGGAGCTCCCTTGCGGATGTGAGCAAGCGATGCTTGTCATTCTCCTTGGGTGAGTTTCTCTGCTGATTCCGAGCTAGTCCTTTGTGGGATTTGCTCCTGAGAGGGAATACCCTCATCACGACCCGGTTGCTATCCATCCAAATGTTCGAGAAGGAAATCTTGGGTATGCAAGTTCCAAAGGAGTTGAAATGCTTAAATTCTAGAACATGAAATGGTGATCACTATAAGTGCCAACTCAAAATCATGGGTGATCATTCTTTATACAAGGTTCCAACGTGAGCAAACACTACAACATACCAATGAGTAAATTCATGCTCTTGAAGAAGATCCTGCCACCTCTATAATCCATTTAAAATGTCACTCCCATTTGAAGGGGGGAAAATAAGTAAAGAAATATGAAACCAAGACCGTGGGTGAAAATGAGTTTCCCTGTAATGAAGAAAATTATTATGTTGATGGTAATTAGGCTGTGATACAGACCTACATCACAACTTGGCTTAGGTTGTTTGCATTTACATAATCAACCTCCCCAAAGGCTTTATATCTTAAAAAATTGGATCGTGGCTTCAACCGCACAAGTAGAAGATAATCATGATTAGTTATTGCCAGAAAATATGCCTTCCTAGCAACAAGAGGGATTCAAGTAAGATGATTATCCTTATGAGCTCATAGCATGATTGCATCAACAAACACAACATCAACTGCACATTAGGGATGAAGAGATCAATCAGTTACATGTTAGCCTATGTAATGAACATCGTGATGACAGACTTCTTTTTGGTCAACTCAATCTAGTAGTGGTTGTTAGATGCCAACAAATAATAGCTAAATTTGTTGTGCGCTTTCTTTACTTTTTGGTGTTTAGTTTTTTTGTTGCTTATGAAGCGAATTCCTCCATCCTTGTTTTTCAAGAAGGTTAAATCATTTTGTTAGGTCAAACCCCTTATTTTGTTATTCAACACAAAAGCGAATGGCTAAGACTTATCCTGATGATTATGATAATGAAACTAGTAGAACACAAAATGCTGCAACCATAGGGTTCCAGATTCATTTAAATGATTCTTCCTAATTGTTTTGCCTAAAAATGCTGAAGGACCAGTTTGTTCGTAACTGTTCATTTGAAAATAAATTTATGAGCGTAAGTATTTTTTGGGCCGAAAAATGGAAACTAAACTAGAATCGAATTGAAATGATCAAAGATTCATAGCTTAATGGTTGGTTTCATTTTGAAGTTTTAGAATTTGTTTTGGTTCTATTGCAAACATATTTCAACTTGGAACCAAATTTAATTCTATCTTTAGTTCCTTTTTTAATCTTTAGTTTTTGGTTTTTAATTTCTTTGCCTTGCTGTGCTGCTAGCGAGGGGTTTTAGGTTCTTTACTCAGGTCATCTTTTATGGCAAATGGCAGGTTGTATTTGGCCATTTTTACTTTTGTTTTAATCATGGCGGTTGCACTTGTGGAGGCACGAGGTTCTTTGTACTGTGGATAAGATTTTCATGTAGATATGCTAGAATGTCATTATTTCTATTCTTTTATTTCAATAAAAATGCGGTTCTTTTGCTTTTCGTTTCTGTTCCATGTGGAGCAATTTTCTTTTTGTGCACCACCAATTTTATTTCAAGTAGAGGAAGAAATTTAGTTGTGGAAGGTATTATATCTGATCATTCTATAGAAATGATAATCTAGATTCCTTTAGTGATTTGATTTATAGTATTTATTTGAGTATAGTTATATCAATAATGGAAGAAAGAATGTTGCATTCTCTAATGATAATTATTTGCTCTCTTGTTGCAAAGTTGTTCTCTGAAATTCTGATATCATCCTGCATTTTATCATTATTTCTTTTACCACGGCAAATAGCATGCTCTAGTGCATTAGTTGCTCACTTGGGCATGGCATGGCATGGCATATTAGGCAACATTTGGATTCATGTTCTAGGTATATCTTATAATCACTATGTCAACACGGAAATAGTTGCCCTTTAAACTTAAATTATACTGCTAAATTTTCATGTGGATTCCAAAACCCTAAACTATGCACATACCTTCTTTTATAGAAATTGTCTATGTGAATACAAAATTATGAAAAACTATTAGCTAGTTCTTGTACAGATGTCGATTGGCATATACGCAGGAAGAAAGAGACAAATGAGAGAATATAAAGAGAGGATAATTTATGAAAATTTTCGTCTTTGTTTTTGTTTTTTCTGCTTGCAAGTCACTTAACATGTGTAAATACCATAAAATATTTGTTTACTCCAGAACTAGTGCCTATTTGGCTTCTTCTAGCTGAAGCATGTCTGCACCGTACTTGGCTTATTAGGATTTCTTGATCATATGCTGAGATTATTGTAATAACCATCATGCTTAATAGAAGGTCCTGGAAATCATGAAGAACCTTGCTTTCTTTAGGAAATTTGCTTGATTATAACTTGGAAGGAATCAATACCAGTGATTTTTATATGAGCATCTAGGCGCACTAAAACATTTCTTGTAGCCTTAAGCTGATTTGTTCTTTTAACTTGAATAATTAATTGCTTATATTGTTTCATCAAAAGGTTGTCTACCTACTAATTGTTAACAGGTCTCCTTACGTTTGCTTTATCATTACCTTAACATACATGTGATAATTGATATAGGTTATCAGAGTGGGACTTGTACATATGCTGAATGCGATCTCTGTTGAAAGTGAGAGATTATTAAGGTACGCAGCTCTCTATGTCCATAAAGCAGGTACAGCTGTGTACTCCTGTTTTGTGAGTAAATATGTTTGTGCTGTTAATCTGTATGAGTAAACAGCTGTGTACTCCTGTTTTATGGATCTAGAGTCCACGCCTAAAAATTTATCGTTGAAGTTGTGTAGTGATGAACTACCGTGATGGCCCCATCCAATTCTGGTTCATGTTTCTACAAGTCTGGAGAATGCATCAAGTACAGGTACAGCAAAATCTTTTGTAGATTATTTCTTCTCATCAGCTTGTGCTTTAATGCTTTAATATCAATCCCGGCCTTGGGATTTCGGCTTCAATTTCTTCTCTCATTAACTTCTAAAGAGTATCTGTAAATAATATCATCCACATGTAAGTGAGCTGTCTGCAAGTGCGATCCGTCCAGTTTGGTTTTGGTTCTGGGCTTTTGTGCTAGAATGCTAACTACAATTGTTATTTTTATTTATTAATATTTTGCTTCAGTTTTGGTAAAAGTGCTCTTACTGCATGTCAGTCAATTTTTTTTAGAAAATCTGGAATTATTCAGTTCAGTAAAATAGTCTAACCTAAGCATGGCTAATGTAATTATTTTTATGCTCATAATTGTTTAGGTAAAGACATTCAAGTTCTTCTCAGATGGTTGTTGTGGGGTGCGTAGAAGAAGATTTTGTGAAAATAAATTTGACACCAAAGCTTGCTCTTCGGGCTGTTAAAGAAGCCCCCAAATTAGCTTCGCATGGAAGTTCCACTGCTCGGTCTTTGCCAAGATACATGACAAAAGATAGATCTTAATTATCTCAAAATCTTTCCCCAAAACATCCAACCTTTCGATTACAAGTAGGCTTCTATTTATATTTACAAGTTATGTCAATGGTACATCCTCAAAAAATTATCTTGATCGGGCACGAATCTCGAGAAAAAATTAAGTTGGAAACTTTTGAAATTAAAATTGGGACCATCCGAATTCATATTTCAGCAAACTTACATTCGAATTGAACATCGTGGAAATACGAACATCAAATTTGACTCAATCCGAGCCCAAATGGGTCCAAATCAAGGGCCCGAACTGCTGTTGGAGGGTTCGAACCATAATTTGGGTTGCCAAACAGTTTCCAAATGTGATATGCTATAATAGAATCGAGCGGCTCGATGAGATGAATCCAACGAGCCTAAGATAATGGAATTCTAACATCATTAAGACCTTCAAATGTCTAGCAAACAATTCGATAAAGATATTTAATATCGGCCTCTATCCAAATCACTACCCATTTATCCTTGATCTTTCCTTATTTATGGGCCATGTCACTCTAAGAAATTTATAAATAGATCGCTCATTCCTCTTGAAAGGGAACTCCTAAGCCTAAATAAACAAGAGAGAGATCGGAGATCGCTCTTGCCTCCTTCCCTCTTCGACCATCGCCTGGAGTTCCGTTGGACCACCATCTGACGCCCGGTGTTCCGCCATACCTCCACTTGACGTCCGTAGTTCCACCAGACCACCACTTGACGCTTGGAGTTCCGCCGGACCACCATCTGAAGTATGGAGTTTCGGTGGACCACCAATTGACGCCCGGAGTTTCGTCGGACCACCACCTGACGCCCGGAGTTCCTCTAGACCACCAAGTGACCCCGAAGTTTCACCGGACTACTAATTATTAATTAAAACCCGTATTACCAAATCTTGTCAGACTTTTGCCACACCACTAAGTGACGTCTAACTTTCATCTCTGTTTGTCATTAGATTTCAATCATACGGTTGGCATTTATAATATGACCGCCCTTAGGGATAAGTTAGCCCACTGTAATCTACCCAAACACTTATGGAATAATTTCAGACTAGGCCAGACCCTGTGGTTTTTTCCTTTCAAGTGTTTTCCACATAAAAATCTTGTGTTATCTGTGTGAGCTATATATCTGTACAACGTTAAGATGTAATACTATCACTCTATCGCCGCATATATTTTAGCCCGCAACAGTTTGACACCATCTGTGGGAAACTTAATCCCACTATCCTAAGCACCACTTTGATGGCCAACAAGCGTAGTAATCGTATATTGGGAGCCTTCCATCCAACTCACACAAATCCAAGAATCATTTCATGAACCAGGGGCGCCAGACATCTGTCTCTTTTTACCTTGGTGGACAAAACCCTATCAGGGAAGGGACATCATGACCCTCCTTGGAAGATTGTATCAGGAAGATGGAGAAATCTCAGAATGAGATCCTTCAACTCCTGTGAGAAACTCGACGACCAGCACTAGCGCCCAAGGTTTTGAAAACCAGATCGGACAACGAATCAGAAGAAGATGAGGTTTACGGTTCGACCGATTGAACCGGAGTCAAACCGGATGACGTAATAAATAATAATATTATTAAAAATTATAAAATGAATGAGAAATTTTCATCTAATACATTCACTCTAAATTTCATTTTCATATCAATATATTCTAAACCAATTGCAAATAAACATATGTAACCAAACAATTACCCCTTCCCCATTCCACTTGCATCAAAGTGGATTGTAACTTAGCAAATTGAGACTAACATTTAAAATAAATAGTTATTATTAAAATAGTTTATTTTAATAAATTTAAATTTTGATTGACTTCGAATGGTTTGATTTGACATGGGTCAAGTCAATACTACGTAATTAGGTATCCACATAAGGGAAGTACTATAGGTGATTTCTATGCTAGGTTACGAAAAACTAGGTGCTAGAAATTAGTGTTTTTTATCTAAAACTAACACTTCAAGTTATGGGAAGAGTCTTGAGTCACTCTACAATCAAGCCTTAAAAGCTATATTTCACTTGTTCTCGGCTCGGATTGAATATAGAGTTATCCACAACAAAATTCAATTTATGAGAAGAGTCTCAAGTCGTGGAGTTTATCGAACAAGTCATTTACACGTGGAATGAGAAATCCCTTGATTTACCATTAGCCATCCCTTTTGGGCACAAGGAGCGTAGGTATAATAGTGGGACTTGCACCCACTCACCAATTCCTTGATCTACTCATTGACTTTTCTTTGTAATTTTAAATACTCTATTGAACGCATTTAGTAGGCCAGTTGGTGTGGATTTGTATATATAGAAATAAAATCACTAATATTTTATATGCCTCACCACGGGGTCGCCGTCAATACCATTGTCAATCACCTCGTGAAGGTATAAATGTTCTAAAAACTAAAAAATCTCAAACCCCACTTTCGACGTTCGCGGTGCATTGGAAAATCACTTATACATGTTTTTCTCTAGCATGGTGAGAGGGCATACAATGCAAAGCTTGCGACGAGGCGGGCATGCCTTGTATACAAGCTTTCCTCTAACATGACAGGGACAACTCTAGTACCCATGTATGTGCCATCATGCTTACGGGGAAAGAATTATGCATTTTAAATATGTATCTCTGAAGAGCCATGCACAACTTTTTTTTGGCGTGGTGGATTGAAGACAATGGTCGTGGAGTCGCTCGACACTTATCATACATGCTTTTCTTTAGTGTGGTGGGAAGGTTCAACTCCAAAAATTTTGCATAAACGGAGAAGATGTCGAGTGGTTGCCGAAATTCGAACTAACGACACACAGAACTTAGAAAAATTACAGAGGTTTTGAATTCAATAAAATTTACAAGGAACATAACTTAAATTGAACTATTGGGAATCAGACTTGAATGAACACCTCAAATAAAATTATAACTTGCACAAAAACAAAAATCAAGAATGAATAAGCAAACAAATAATTTGTAGTTTTCAACATGACTCAGCTTGTGAGTAATGACATTTAAGGGAATGCATAATTTACTTGCAAGAAAATGTACAAAATCCCTTAGTGATATTATAAATTGCATATAAATGATGACACTTGAGGTGTTTTGCTCACATCAGTCACACAAATAAATATAGTAATCTTTGCAAGCAGTAATCCGAAATTTCGCAAGGATGACGGGTCCTTTATGAACACAGATACACACACAATGTATCATCTATAACAACATATATGCAATGCACATAAACCTCTAAGATGTCATTATAGGAAACTCGTAATCTATATGATACATTATTGTGGACCTCCAAAAGGGAACAAAGTGCGGGGGACAGAGCGCGGAAGGGTACGATTACACCATCCTAAAGGACGAAACAATCACAGGTCTTTACACTCTTCACAAGCGAGCCAATAGGAGGGGAGATTAGATCATACATACGATTAACTATTGATGATAACAATTCTTGTCTATGCACCTCGATGGGTAATAATATGCATAACCTGATCAGAGGCATGAGATTTTTCCCACCCGATACATCAGCTTGAGGGGAGTTTATTTGTTGTGGAATTTGGTTTCCCATGGGCACAAGCCCCCGTGGTTAATTACATTTCAATCTGGGGCTTGAGAAGACTCTCGATTAAGGATTATACATTATTCTTTCAAATGAGATTGACACATAGGAAGGAGACTAGAAAATTTCTACTCAAAGGGAAGGAATGGTTCAATCTGGCTTATGCAACACACAACTCACATCAACATTTGGGGGGACTAAGATAATAAGAAGAAACTTGAAAAAAAAAACGAACAATGCACTCAGAACATGCAAGAGATAAGGATGGAGGTGGCGTCATCCTTGTGGCGTGGATATGCATGATTTATAGCTCTTGAAGGATAGATATCTTACCCACCGATGAGGCATACTACGAGGCACTGATAGTAGTAGCCTTGAACACTAAATATAAAATGGGTTTAGTATTTCATACACAACATTAACACCCGTGTCCTAGCTAATGCATCATGGACTTATATCATGCTTGAACAGAATGCTAACTAATCACCTAGTGTATAAAATCTACGTTATCTGGTCTTTTATGAAAGATGGGTGGGTATCTTAGTTATTAGAAGTTAATGATGACATCTAAAGAAATTTCTAAGTGGCCTTATACTTATATAGGATATAATTCTTCTAGAACTAATATAATTAAATTTTCATTTAATTAGTTTCTAATGTAATATATGCTAGTTAAATCTCCAAATCAGGAATGCATGAAATTTTAAAAAGACTTATAAAATAATTTTTTAGAAAGATTAGACTTTCTTAGATCTAGCTCCTCATCCTCGTAGGTCGGGATTATCTAAACTCTACTTGTAGTCGGTGAAGTGTCTTAAAGTAAGGAGAGAGAGAGAATGCATTAATATACATGCAACTCCGGACGATTCTAGCTATTTCCTAGATAATTAGGTTTCTATATTATTTAATTTTTAACATTTAAATCTTAGTTATGAGTAGAAAAATTTTTATCCATAAAGAGCCTAGCAAAATATGGCAAGTGTCATATAAGTACAACCCAGAATTTGCAGAAAAGTAATGGTGGCTCGTCCCCACCGACAACAATCTGGATTCTAATCCTACTGAATGACACAAATCTTAAAAATAAGGCATTTCATCTTCATCTGTCTTCCAGTCCTTCTATGGATATTCCTCCTCAGTTCTCGTAGGGTTTGTCCTTCAGAAGGGTACCCAAATGAAAAAGAAATTTCTTGTAAAGGGACTTTCTTTTTCCCTTTGGATCCCTCATCTTTGAAATGGCTTATTTTTAGAAATTTTTATCTCGATACATCAAATACAAATTATAATTATATCATGAAAAAGAAAATCTAGACTCTTATGCATGATTATCATAAGCAGTTAAAGATAATACATCCCAAATAGTATATGAAAAGTAAAATACTCATGCTAGTCACACTTAGCCATGTTCTTATTTATTTGGGGGCTAAGCAGCCGAAGCATTTGTAGCAAACATTTATATAATTTATTTATGCTTTTAAGCCCCCTTTATTGGTGCTGCATGAGCATGATCACATGTAGAAGATATTATTAGTATCAAGATTGCTCATAACCTATGGATAATCTATTGCACATCACATTATAAAAAACATAACAATAAAGCTTATAATCATAATAAGCACAATAAATCAAATCAACAAACAAATATGCCACATATAGAGCATCACATCACAAAAATAAAAAAGGAAAACACCGACTTAACCTAGAGCTAGAATTAATTGTCACGACTCAACCCGACCGGGATGGATCCCGCTCGCATCGGGCCGCGACGGAACTATTGAAAATCCAGGATCTAGCTTTGGAATTTGTTTCAGACTTTCTTCCAAATATTGAACAGACAGAAAAACATAGAGATACTATAAATATCTGAATGCAGAATGATTCATCTATCTTTTCTTTCCTCAAAATAAACATATACAATACAGTCCATGACTTCAGACAAAAAGAACATAACAGAAAAGTCATGACTGCACAAAAATCAAAAGTATCAAGTACTTAATCACAGATCAGACTTAGAACGTCTAGTCCAAGATCTCCTTATCTTTTCCAGAACCTGAAAACCACGCAGAAAATAAGGATGAGCTAACAGCTCAGCAAGACATCAAACATCAATCAAAATCATCAGAAACTCACATCAGAAAACATATCAGAAAAGTATCCGTACAAAATTCGAACAATCGTATAAAAATCGTACAACAGACAGAACAGATAACAACTCAATCAGAAATTAAACATCTGATATGAAAAATTGAAGTCATATCTAATTCCAAGACCAAATCAGAGATCATAAAGTTTCAAATCACAGATCAGATAGGATCGTACATAATAAGCAACAACGTACAGAAGTCATAACAGAAATAATCACATTAGAGTTTTACAGAACAGAACAGAACAGATAATTTTAGAACAGAACTTCCTTCCAAATGTTAGAACTTCCTCTTATATCTCCCTTGTGCTTATAGCACCAGAACTTCCCCTTATAGCTCTCTTTTGTGCTTATAGCACCAGAACAGAATATATATACAGAATTTCCCCTTATGTCTTCCTTTTCGGACCCAGACAACGGAATCACATAGGATTCTGGCTCCTTATAGCTCCCTTCTGATAGCATACAATTAATCAATTCATTCAATGTATCAATTTAGAATAAAAGCAGAATTCATACGAAAATTTAGCGGCATAACGGCAGTATACAGAATTTACACAAAATTCACAGATTTAGAAATTTACAAAATTATCACATAGAACATTCACAACAACATTGTGAGACTTTCATTGTAATGACAAAACATTTTTCAACATCCTAGTAAATTGCAGTTCAATTAAAACACCGCAGAATCCAAAATATCCGGTAAAAATCTTCCAGAAAATACTCAAAACATGCACAATTGTTAACTCAGAAACATATCAAAAGTTACGTGGTAAAACCTGAAGCAGTAGAAAATAACACACGAAATTCGCTAACGGAAATAAAATCCGGAATAGAAAAGTAATAAAAAATCACGTTTCTGAAAATTGAGAAAGGCGGAATGTGCCTTACCTCGAGTCGGTCAACTTCTCTAACTACAGCAACGGACGAAAACAGATCGGAGTCGCTCAAAAATTCTCTTTTCCTTCGTTTTTCTCTCTCCTGGACGTCCTTTCTTTTTCCAAAAAATCTCATTCCTATATATATCCAGACTGATCGTCCCGGACGATCGCAACTTCGTCTCGGGACGATTTGGGCTCTGGACAAATTTCGTCCAGACGAAATTAAATAGTGTCCCTGACGACTTGCCCTCTGGAAATTTTTCATCCAGACGATCTAAATTTTGTCAAGACAAACCATGCAGCCAGAAATATTTTCCTGCACAACCTGTACCGATCGTCCCGGACGATCCAACTTCGTCCGAACGAACCTGGGAGGAAAATGGTATTTACAATCTCCCAAACTTCAAAAAAATGTCGTCCTCGATATTGCCAAACCAAAACTCAGTCATAAAAGATTCAGATATGCTTGCCTCATGTCCGACTCTTTCTCCCAAGTCGCTTCTCGTGCTGTTCGGTGCTTCCACTGAACTTTAATCATAGGAATTTGTTTACTTCTTAACTTACGAACATCATAAGCCAAAATTAACTCAGGTTCTTCTTCATACCTCAGATTTTCCTGAATCTTCACTTCATCAGCAGACAATTTCTTCTCAAAATCAAATATCCACTTTCTCAAAATAGATACGTGTTGTACATCAGACATCTGATCAGATAATAACAATCTATAAGCAGACTTAACAATCCTTTCCAGGATTTCAAAAGGTCCAACATATCTTGGACTGAGCTTACTCACTCTTTTAAATCTGCTGACTCCTTTCATCGGACTGACTTTGACATACACAGTCACCAATCTGAAATTCAACAAACCTGTGCTTCTGATTGTAATACTTCTGTTGTCGATCTTGTGCAGCTTTCAATTTTTCTTTAATCAAGTTGATTTTTATAACAGTTTCATCCACAAATGTAGCACCCATTTCTTGTCTATCTCCTACCTTAGTCAGAGTCAAAGGAGTTCTACACTTCCGGCCATACAAAGCTTCATAAGGTGCCATACCAATACTGGACTGAAAACTGTTATTATAAACAAATTCGATCAAAGGAATATGATCTTCCCAGCTTCCTCCAAAATCCAAGACACAACCTCAGAAGATCTTCCAGTACCTGGATAGTCCTCTCAGACTGTCCGTCAGTCTGCGAATGAGAAGCCGTACTGAAATGTAACCTCGTACACAATCCTTGTTGAATACCCTTCCAAAGTCTAGAAGTAAACCGTCCATCTCGATCAGATATAATCACTTTAGGCATACCATGTAATCTGACAATCTCCTTCACATATATCTGTGCAAACTTATCCACCAGATCTGTCTGCTTGATCGGAAGAAAATGTGCAGACTTCGTCAATCGATCCACAATCACCCAAATGGCATCGTGCCCTTGTCTTGATCGAGGAAAACCCATAGCAAAATCCATCGTTACCTCCTCCCACTTCCACTCAGGGATAGGCAACGACTGCAAAAGACCTCCTGGTCGCTGATGCTCTGCCTTCACTAACTGACAAGCTTTGCATTTTGAAACAAAGTCTGCTACATCCTTTTTCATTCCAGGCCACCAGAACAAACTCTTCATGTCTCCATACATCTTGCCACTTCCCGGATGAATTGTATAGCCTGAATGATGTGATTCGTACAGAATCTCTTTCCTCAAATTTTCAAACACAGGAATCCACAATCTGTTCTTACAGAAAAGAACACCAGAATCAAAAACTCGAAGTTTAGGTTTCTTACCAGATTCAATCTAAGCAATCAACTTCAAGTAATCAGAATCCGACTTCTGAGCTTCCTGAATCCTTTCTTCTAGGGAAGACTAAATGTTCATCTGAGTCAAAACACCAGAATCCACACCAGTAGAGGAAATCACCTCTAGCTGTAATCTTTTCATATCTCGTATCAGATAGTCATCAGAAGTGAGCTGAATACCTGGTATTCCAGAAGACTTCCTGCTCAGAGCATCTGCTACCACATTAGCCTTGTCAGGTTGATACTGAATCGTCAGGTCTTAGTCCTTGATCAACTCCAGCCACATTCTTTGCCTCAAATTCAGATCCTTCTGAGTGAATATGTACTTCAAGCTCTTGTGATCCGTAAAGATCTCACATCTGACGCCATACAAGTAGTGACGCCAAATCTTCAAAGCAAAAACAACTGTAGCCAATTCCAAATCATGCGTCGGGTAATTCCTTTCATGTGGTTTCAACTGTCTCGAAGCATAAGCAATTACTATACCATGCTTCATCAGAACACAGCTCAAACCTTTCAGTGAAGCATCACTGAACATCTGAAATCCTTCCGTACTTGACAGAAGTGCTAACACTGGAGCTGAGGTCAAACAATCCTTCAACTTCTGAAAACTAGCCTCACACTCCGATGTCCAAACAAAAGCTACTGACTTCTAAGTCAGTCTCGTCAAAGGCGTAGAAATATGAGAAAAATCCTTCACAAATTTTCTATAATATTCGGCCATGCCTAAGAAACTACGTACCTCAAATACCGTAGTAGGCCTTGGCCAATCATCAACAGCTTGAATCTTCTGGAGATCAACAGAAATACCTTCACCGCTCACCACATGCCTTAGAAAAGAAATGCTCTTCAGCCAGAATTCACACTTGGAGAACTTAGCATACAACTGATGCTGCCTCAAAGTCTCAAACACAATGCTCAAGTGTCTAGCATGATCTTCCTCGAAAGTAGAATACACCAGAATATCGTCGATGAAGATGATCACAAACTGATCCAGATACTCCTTGAACATTCTGTTCATCAGATCCATAAAAATAGCAGGTGCATTGGTTACCCTAAAAGGCATAATAAAAAACTCGTAGTGCCCGTACCGAGTACTGAAAGCTGTCTTCGACACATCAGCTTCCTTCACCTTCACCTGATAGTATCCAGATCTCAAATCAATCTTCGAAAATACAGAAGAGCAAGAAAATTGATTAAACAAGTCATTAATTCGTGGTAATGGGTACTTTTTCTTGATTGTGACCTTATTCAAACCTCTGTAATCAACACACATACGGAGTGTTCCATCCTTCTTCTTCACAAACAGTACAGGTGCTCCCCAAGGAGAAACACTAGGACGAACAAATCCTCTATCCACCAACTCTTGGTGCTGAACTTTCAACTCAGAAAGTTCCTTCGGTGCTATCATGTACGGAGCTTTCGATATCGGAGCTGTACCCGGAAAAACATCAATAGAGAACTCAACATCTCTATCCGGAGGTAAACCAACCAACTCCTCAGGAAATATATCAGAAAACTCCCGTACAACCGGGATATCAGAAACAGAACCCGCATCTATATTCATATCCCGTACAGAAACCAAAAATACTGGGCAACCCTTCTTCCACATTCTTCTGACGTCTAATACAGAAATCAGACAGGATAGAACACCTCGTAATCTTTGGAATACACATCTTTCTCCATCCATAAACAAGCTCACTTGCTTCTTCAAATAGTCTATCTGAGCTTCATACATACTCAGTCAATCCATATCCAAAATCATGTCGTAAGAAGAAATCGGCAACAAAATCAAACTTGATTTCCACTTCTAGCCAGAAATATCAATCTCACAAAAATAAAACTTCTGGGCGATCAAATTGCTTCTAGCCGGCAAAATAATAGAAAGCGAAACTGGTAGCAAAATAGAATCCAGATGCAAAGCATCAAAACAACGCTCGGAAAGAAACGAGTGACTGGCTCCAGAGTCAAACAAAACACGACAGGGCTGATTAGAAATATAAATCATACCTGTCACCATATCCGGAGCATCTCGAGCCTCCTGCTGACTCAAACTGTACACACGTGGCTGAACTGGAGCTGAAGCTACTGAACTACTAGGCTCCCTCTGACTACCAGTGGGTGGTCTCTGTGCCACAGAACTCGAACTACCACCTCTACCACCAGAGGATCCTTTAGTCAAAGTACGTGGAGGAACAGTCCTCGACCTTCCTGCTGAACTGGCAGGTCTAACAAACTCAGATCGTCGTTCAAATCCAGTCTGTGGACACTCTGAAATCCGATGTCCTGGCTGACCACATCTGAAGCACTGACCAGTCATCCTGTAGCACTGGCCAAAATGTCGTCGTCCACAACTTTGGCACACAGGTGCCCTACTGACAGAACCAGAACTGGTCGTAATGGTAGTGGCAGTACCAAAAAAATCCTGACTGTCCACTCCTCATGGAGTCTTCGGAAACAAATATCCTCTTGCCAGAGGAATCACTGCTAGAAGTATCACCCCTGAACCTCTTCCTACTCGCAGTCCACCGCTGCTGAGTAGTCATCAGATCATTCTCTATCAAACGAGCTCTCTCCACAAGCTCAGAGAAATCAGAAATGTGAAATGGTACTAGGGGCTGCCTCAGACTATCTCGTAGTCCCCTCAGAAATCGATAACATTTCTCAGCAGAAGTACTCACCAACTGCGGAGCATATCGGGCTAAGGCAGTAAACTCGGCCTCGTACTGCATCATAGTCCTGCTCCCCTGAACAAGTCTCAAAAAAGTCTCATGCATCTGCTGTCGTGCAGAAGGGGGTACAAACCACGATCGGAATACCTCAGAAAATTCTTCCCAAGTAATCAAAGAATTTAGCTTCCCTTGGAATCTCTCCTCCTGCTGGCCTATCCACCAGCGCTCTGCTTCCCCATCCAACAGAAAAATTGCCAACGGTACCTTCCTGTCCTACGGACACTACATACCGTCAAAAGTCTTCTCTAACCTCATCAACCATTCTTCAGCTGCTCTGGGCTCAACAGTGCCCTCAAACCTCGGAGGTTTCAATCTCAGAAACATCTGTAGATGTCTATCTATATCTTCAGATCGGACAGTCGAGGCTCTACTATGAGTCTCGCTCATCATCTGAGCAACCAATGTAGCAAACTAAAAAGTGTATCAGAACCAACCACTGGGGTCGTACTACTCACCGGAGCTGTCACGACCCGACTCGATCCGGGACAGATCCCGATCGCACCGGGCCGCGACACCGAAACGAACACGGACAGAACTAACCAGGATCTAGTTTTGGAATTGGTTTCGGAACAGAATCTTCCAAATTATTCAAATCAACAGACACACAAACACAGAGCTACTATTAATCATCAAACACAGCGGAACAAAACATCTATCTTTTCTTTTCCTCAAAACAATCATCTACAGATACAATACATGACTTTTGAACAGAAAGAAAGACAGGACAGAAAAGCCATGACTGTACAAAAATCAAAAGGTACAAACAATACCTATACTGATCAGAACTCAGAAATCTGCTCCTGGACTTCCTTCCCTTTCCCAGAATCTGAAAACCATCAGAAAACAAGAGTGAGCTCAACAGCTCAGCAAAGCAACAAACCTCCAATCAAAACTCTCAGAATCCAAAACCAAACTCATCAGACAGAAATCCGTACAGAATTCGGAACAGAATTGTATCTCGAATCAGAACAGAATCAAAATCAGAACTTATACGGACATATATCAAATCAGAATCAGAGTCGTACAGATCAGATCACATCAGAGTACAAATCAGAACGGATTAAATCAACAGAGTCAGAATCGTACAGAAATCAGAAATTCAGCTCATATCGTATCAGAACAGAATCGGAACAGATATCAAATCAGACAGAATCATAATTACTTACAGAACAGATACGGAAGTCAGATATCAGATATTTAATTAATAGCTAAACTAAACTAAACAGAATCACTACGGATTCTGACCCTTATGTCTCCCTTGTGCTCACGGCACCTGAAATTCTCTGAGTAATTAATAGCTAAATGTGCTCACGGCACCAGAACAACAGAATTCCTCGGATCCGGGACAGAACAGAAATTTCTCCAACTTGAGCTCATCTAAGATTTCCCCAGACACTAACTGAATCTCATAGGATCCAGACCCCTTATAACTCCCTTTTTATAGCTTATACAGATAGCATTTCAATTCAGAATAAATTCGGGCAAATCAGAAATCAGACAAAAATCGGGCAGCACAACGGCAGTATACGGAATTTACACAATTTTTCCTGAAAATCAAAATTCACCAAATTCGTACAGAATATAGATAATCACATTTCAGAACATTTATTCTACTGCACAGATAATTTCCAATTTCACAGAAAAATGCAGTCGACTAAAAACACCGCCGAATCAAAAATACCCGGACAAAAATCTTCAGAAAATAACCAAAATGTGCACACTCGGCACGTCAACAATATACAAAAAGTTACGTGGTAAAAACTGAACCAATCGGAAATTACGGACGAAATTCATTAACGGAAACGAAATCCGAACAGAAAATACCGCTAAACACGACGGTTCTGAAAATTGAGAAAGGCGGAATGTGCCTTACCTTGTGTACAGCAATTTCTCGAACAGTCTCCTCAGACGAAAACGGCTCCGCGTCGTCCGAAAATCAACTTTTCCAAAAAACTTTTTGATTTTCTCTCTCCTCAGGAAAAATTAGATATTTATTTTTATTTTCTCTCTCTTCAAATGAGCTGAAATCCGTTTTATAAAAGTCAGATCGGCCCGGTCGATCGCCAGATCGTCCCAGGACGATCAAACCAAATTGGATCGTCCTGGACGGTTCCCAGAACTATTCTCAGGCCGACATTTTCTATAGTGCCGATCGGCCTGGACGATATGTACAGAAAATCACCTGGAGCAGATTGGGCACATTCTGGAGCAAATTTTCAACTGATCGTCCTAGGACGATCCAGATCGTCCTGGACGATCCTGGAGCAGATTTTTGATATTATAATCTCCCCAACTTCAGAAAAATGTCGTCCTCGACATTATCCAATCCAAACTCAGTCAGAACAAGTACGGGTACGACCGTCTCATGTCAGACTCCTTCTCCCAAGTCGCTTCTCGTGCAGTCCGGTGCTTCCACTGGACTTTAACTATCGGAATCTGTTTACTTCGTAGTTTTCGGACGTCGTACGCCAAAATCAACTCTGGCTCTTCCTTATATGCCAGATTCTCCTGAATCTCAACTTCGTCAGCTGATAACTTCTTCCCAGAGTCTGAAACCCACTTCCTCAGAGTGGAGACGTGAAACACATTGTGCACGTCAGACATCGAATCAGAAAGCAATAATCGGTAAGCAGATTTTCCAATTCTTTCCAAAATCTCAAACGGTCCAACATACCTTGGACTCAGCTTACTCACCTGACCAAATCTGCTCACACCCTTCATCGGACTGACTTTGACATACACAAAGTCACCAACTTGAAATTCAACAAACCTGTGCTTCTGATTATAATACTTCTGCTGTCGATCCTGAGCCGCTTTCAATCTTTCTTTTATCAAACTGATCTTCTTAACAGTTTCATCAACAAAAGTGGCACCCAGTTCCTGTCTATCTCCGATCTCAGTCAGAGTCAAAGGAGTACGGCACTTCCTGCCATACAGAGCTTCGTACGGTGCCATACCAATACTGGACTGAAAACTGTTGTTATAAGCAAATTCAATCAAAGGGATATGATCTTCCCAGCTTCCGCCAAAGTCCAGAACACAAAGTCTCAACAGATCTTCTAGCACTTGAATGGTCCTCTCAGACTGTCCATCGGTCTGAGGATGAAAGGCTGTACTGAAATGTAGTTTCGTACCCAAGCCTTGCTGAATACCTTTCCAAAGTCTGGAAGTAAACCGTCCGTCTCGATCTGAAACAATCACTCGAGGCACACCGTGCAATCTGATAATCTCCTTAACATAAACCTGTGCCAAGCGCTCTACTGAATCAGTCTGTCTGATCGGAAGAAAATGGGCTGACTTCGTCAATCGATCTACAACTACCCAAATGGCGTCGTGCCCTTGTCGTGATCGAGGAAAACCCATCGCAAAGTCCATCGTCACCTCCTCCCACTTCCACTCAGGGATAGGCAACGACTGCAACAGTCCACCTGGTCGTTGATGCTCTGCCTTCACCAACTGACAGGCCTCACATCTCGACACAAACTCCGCCACATCCTTCTTCATCCCAGGCCACCAGAACAAAGGCTTCATATCAGCATACATCTTACTACTGCCTAGATGAATACTGTAGCCAGAATGATGAGATTCATACAGAATCTCCTGCCTCAAATCCCCAAACACAGGTACCCACAACCTGTTCTTGCAGAAAATAGCACCAGAATCAGAAATTCGAAGTTCAGGAGTCTTACCAGATCCAATCTGAGCAATCAACTTCGAATAGTCAGAATCTGACTTCTAGGCTTCCTGAATCCTTGTCTCCAAAGTAGACTGAATACTCATCTGAGCCAAATCTAAACCATTGGAGGAAATCACCTCCAACTGCAAGCGCTCCATGTCTCGAATCAGAAAGTCATCAGAAGTAAGCTAAATACCTGATAATCTAGAAGACTTCCTGCTCAAAGCATCCGCTACCACATTCGCCTTCCCAGGCTGGTACTGAATAGTCAGATCATAGTCCTTGATTAACTCGAGCCACCTTCTCTGCCTCAAATTCAGATCCTTCTGAGTGAAAATATACTTCAGGCTCTTATGATCAGTAAAGATCTCACAACTGACGCCATACAGATAATGACGCCAAATCTTCAAAGCAAAGACAACAACAGCTAACTCCAAATCATGCGTCGGGTAATTCTTCTCATGTGGCTTTAATTGTCTAGAAGCATAAGCAATTACCCTTCCATTTTGCATCAGGACACATCCCAGTCCTTTCAGTGAAGCGTCACTGAACACCTGAAAACCTTCCGTACCTGACGGAAGTGCTAACACTGGAGCTGAAGTCAAACAGTCCTTCAATCTCTGAAAACTAGCTTCACACTCCGGTGTCCAAACAAAAGGTACTGACTTCTGCGTCAGTCTCGTCAAAGGCGTCGAAATCTGTGAAAATCCTTTCACAAATTTCCTGTAATACCCGGCCATGCCCAAGAAACTACGTACCTCAAATACTGTAGTCGGCCTCGGCCAATCAGCAACCGCCTGAATCTTCTGGGGATCAACAGAAATACCTTCTCCGCTTACCACATGTCCCAGAAAAGAAATGTTCTTCAGCCAGAATTCACACTTGGAGAACTTGGCATACAGCTGATGCCGCCTCAGAGTCTCCAACACAATCCTCAAGTGTCTGGCATGATCATCCTCAGAAGCAGAATATACCAGAATATCGTCAATAAAGACGATCACAAACTGATCCAAAAATTCCCTGAATACTCGGTTCATCAGATCCATGAAAATAGCAGGCGCGTTGGTTACCCCAAAAGGCATAACCAAAAACTCATAGTGCCCATACTGAGTACTGAAAGCTGTCTTCACCACATCAGCTTCCTTCACCTGATAATATCCGGATCTCAAATCAATCTTCGAAAACACAGAAGATCCGGAAAGCTGATCAAATAAGTCATCAATCCGAGGCAAAGGATACTTGTTCTTGATCGTGACCTTGTTCAAATCTCTGTAGTCAATACACATACGGAGTGTACCGTCCTTCTTCTTCACAAATAAAACAGGTGCTCCCCAGGGCTAAACACTAGGACGGACAAAACCTCTGTCAACCAACTCCTGAAGCTGAACTTTCAACTCAGAAAGTTCTTTCGGTGCCATCCTGTACGGAGCTTTTGATATAGGAGCTGTACCCGAAAAAATATCGATAGAGAACTCCACCTCTCTATCCGGAGGTAAACCAACCAACTCCTCAGGAAAAACATCAGCAAACTCCCGTACCACTGGGATCTTAGAAACAGAACCAACCTCCAGGTTCAGATCCCGCACTGAAGCCAAAAACACTGGGCATCCTTTCTTCCACATTCTGCTCACCTCCAATGTAGAAATCAGACTGGAGAGAATACCTCGTAATCCCTGGAATACAACTCTCTCTCCAGCCACAAGCAAGCTCACTTGCTTCTTCAGACAGTCAATCTGAGCCTCGTACAGACTCAGCCAATCCATGCCCAGAATCACATCGTACGAAGAAATCGGCAACAAAATCAAACTAGATTTCCATTTCTTGCCAGCAATATCAATCTCGCACAAACAAAACTTCCGAGCAATCAAAGGATTTCCAGCCGGTAAAATCACAGACAAAGAAATCGGCAACAAAAGCGACTCTAAATGTAAAATCTCAAAACAGTGCTCGGATAGAAAAGAGTGACTAGCTCCAGAGTCAAACAAAACACGACAGGGTTGATCAGAAATGTAAATCGTACCTGTCACAACATCCGGAGCATCACGAGCCTCCTGCTGACTCAGGCTGTAAACTCGTGGCTGAATTGGAGCAGGAGCTGAAGCAACATAACTACTCTGCTCTCTCTGAACTGTAGGTGGTCTCCGTGGTCCAGAACTAGTACCACCACCTCTACCAGAAAATCCCTCAGGGCGAGGAGGAACAGTCCTCGGTCTTCCTGCTGAACTGACAGGTCTGACAGAACCCTCAGATCGAAACTCAAAATGCCGGTCAAATCCAGCATGTGGACACTCTGCAATCCTATGTCCTGGCTGACCACATCTGAAACAAAGACCAGCCATCCTGTAGCACTGGCCATGATGTCTCCGTCCACAACTCTGGCACACAGGTGCCATACTGACAGATCCAGAACTCGTCGTACTGGTAGCAGTACCAGACGACCCTCCACTCCTCCTGGATTCACCAGATCCAGAACCAGCCACAAATCTCCTCTTTCCAGAGGAACCACTTCCTGAAGCCTCACCTCCAAATCTCTTCCTACTCGCAGTCCACCGCTGTTGAGTAGCCATCAGATCATTCTCAATCAGACGAGCCCGCTCCACAAGCTCAGAGAAATCAGAAATGTGAAAAGGTACCAGGGGCTGTCTCAAACTATCTCGTTGTCCTCTCAAAAATCTGTAGCACCTCTCAGCAGAAATACTAACCAGCTGCGGGGCGTACCTGGCTAATGCAGTAAACTCAGCCTCGTACTGCATCACCGTCTTGCTCCCCTGAACAAGTCTCAGAAAAGTCTCCTGCATCTGCTGTCGTACAGAAGGGGGAACAAACCAATCTCGAAATACCTCAGTGAACTCTTCCCAGGTAATCAAAGAGTTCAGTCTGCCCTGAAATCTGGCTGCTTGCTGGCCTTCCCACCAGTGCTTAGCCTCTCCATCTAGCAAAAACACTGCTAGCAGGACCTTCCTGTCCGCAGGACACTGCATCCTGTCAAAAGTCTTTTCCAACCTCCTCAACCACTCCTCAGCAGCTCTGGGCTCAACAGCGCCCTCAAACCTCGGAGGTTTCAACCTCAAAAACATCTGCAGATGTCTATCAATATCATCAGATCTGACAGTAACGGCTCTGCTCTGAGTCTCGCTCATCATCTGAGCAACAAGCGTAGCAAACTGAGAAAGTGTATCTGCACCGGCCACTGGGGCTGTACTCCCCACTGGTGCTGCTTGACTGGCACTCTGCCCGTCTGTCATGTCTGGGTCTGGCTGATCCATATAGAAAATCCAAAATCCGGAAAACTATCACAAAAACAACACAATAAAAAGCCAAACGACCCAAAACTACCCCCAGACAAACTCACTGATTACTTCCTATAGCTCTGTCTGACAATTCAACCAATTTCCAAAACCAGTGCTCTGATACCACTTAAAAGGCTTGTCACGACCCGACCCGATCCGGGACGGATCCCGATCGCACCGGGCCGCGACACCGAAACGAACACGGACAGAACTAACCAGGATCTAGTTTTGGAATTGGTTTCGGAACAGAATCTTCCAAATTATTCAAATCAACAGACACACAAACACAGAGCTACTATTAATCATCAAACACAGCGGAACAAAACATCTATATTTTCATTTCTTCAAAACAATCATCTACAGATACAGTACATGGCTTTTGAACAGAAAGAAAGATAGGACAGAAAAGCCATGACTGTACAAAAATCAAAAGGTACAAACAATACCTATACTGATCAGAACTCAGAAATCTACTCCTGGACTTCCTTCCCTTTCCCAGAACCTGAAAACCACCAGAAAACAAGAGTGAGCTCAACAGCTCAGTAAAGCAACAAACCTCCAATCAAAACTCTCAGAATCCAAAACCAAACTCATCAGACAGAAATCCGTACAGAATTCGGAACAGAATCGTATCTCGAATCAGAACAGAATCAAAATCAGAACTTATACGGACATATATCAAATCAGAATCAGAGTCGTACAGATCAGATCACATCAGAGTACAAATCAGAACGGATTAAATCAACAGAGTCAGAATCGTACAGAAATCAGAAATTCAGCTCATATCGTATCAGAACAGAATCGGAACAGATATCAAATCAGACAGAATCATAATTGCTTACAGAACAGATACGGAACTCAGATATCAGATATTTAATTAATAGCTAAACTAAACTAAACAGAATCACTACGGATTCTGACCCTTATGTCTCCCTTGTGCTCACGGCACCTGAAATTCTCTGAGTAATTAATAGCTAAATGTGCTCACGGCACTAGAACAACAGAATTCCTCGGATCCGGGACAGAACAGAAATTTCTCCAACTTGAGCTCATCTAAGATTTCCCCAGACACTAACTGAATCTCATAGGATCCAGACCCCTTATAACTCCCTTTTTATAGCTTATACAGATAACATTTCAATTCAGAATAAATCCGGGCAAATCAGAAATCAGACAAAAATCGGGCAGCCACAACGGCAGTATACGGAATTTACACAATTTTTCCTAAAAATCAAAATTCACCAAATTCGCACAGAATATAGATAATCACATTTCAGAACATTTATTCTACTGCACAGATAATTTCCAATTTCACAGAAAAATGCAATCGAATAAAAACACCGCCGAATCAAAAATACTCGGACAAAAATCTTCAGAAAATAATCAAAATGTGCACACTCGGCACGTCAACAATATACAGAAAGTTACGCGGTAAAAACTGAACCAATCGGAAATTACGGACGAAATTCATTAACGGAAACGAAATCCGAACAGAAAATACCGCCAAACACGACGGTTCTGAAAATTGAGAAAGGCGGAATGTGCCTTACCTTGTGTACAGCAATTTCTCGAACAGTCTCCTCGGACAAAAACGGCTCTGCGTCGTCTGAAAATCAACTTTTCCAAAAAACTTTTCGACTTTCTCTCTCCTCAGGAAAAATCAGATATTTATTTTTATTTTCTCTCTCTTCAAATGAGCTGAAATCCGTTTTATAAAAGTCAGATCGGCCCGGCCGATCGCCAGATCGTCCCAGGACGATCAGACCAAATTGGATCGTCCTGGACGGTTCCCAGAACTATTCTCAGGCCGACATTTTCTACAGTGCCGATCGGCCTGGACGATGTCCTCAATCGGCCTGGACGATATGTACAGAAAATCACCTGGAGCAGATTGGGCACATTCTGGAGCAAATTTTCAACTGATCGTCCCAGGACGATCCAGATCGTCCTGGACGATCCTGGAGCAGATTTTTGATATTACAGGAGCTGCCTGACTAGCACTCTGCCCATCTGTCATATCAGGGTCTAGCAGATCCATGATCACACAGAAAACTAAGCATAAAAGTAACACAGTAAAAATCCAGACAAACCAGAACTACCCCACACAGACTCATAGATCACTTACTATAGCTCTGTCTTACAATTCAAATTCTAGAACAATTGCTCTAATACCACTAAAGTTTGTCACGACCCAACCCGACCGGGACGGATCCTGCTCGCATCGGGCCGTGACGAAACTATCGAAAATCCAGGATCTAGCTTTGAAATTTGTTTCAGACTTTCTTCCAAGTATTGAACAGACAGAAAAAAAAGAGCTACTATAAACATCTGAATGCAGAATGGTTCATCTATCTTTTTTTTTCCTCAAAATAAACATATACAATACAGTTCATGGCTTCAGATAAAAAGAACAGAACAGAAAAGCCATGACTGCACAAAAATCAAAAGTATCAAGTACCTAATCATAGATTAGACTCAGAACGTCTAGTCCAGGACCTCCTTTCCTTTCTCAGAACTTGAAAATCACGCAGAAAATAAGGATGAGCTAACAGCTCAACAAGACATCAAACTCCAATCAAAATCATCAAAAACTCACATCAGAAAACATATCAGAAAAGTATCCGTACAAAATTCGAACAATCGTACAGAAATCGTACAACAGGCAGAACAGATAACAGCTCAATCATAAATCAAACATCGGATACGAAAAACTGAAGTCATATCTAATTCCAAGACCAAATCAGAGATCATAAAGCTTCAAATCACAGATTAGATAGGATCGTACAGAATAATCAACAATGTATAGAAGTCATAGCAAAAATAATCACATTACAGCTTTATAGAACAGAACAGATAATTTCAAAACAGAACTTCCTTCCAAATGTCAGAACTTCCCCTTATATCTCCCTTGTGCTTATAGCACCAGATCTTCCCCTTATGGCTCCCTTTTGTGCTTATAGCACCAGAACAGAATAGATATACAAAATTTCAGATTTCAGAACTTCCCCTTATGTCTCCCTTCCCAGACCCAGACAACGGAATCACATAGGATTCCGGCCCCTTATAGCTCCCTTCTGATAGCATACAATTAATCAATTCATTCAATGTATCAATTCAGAACAAAAGCAGAATTCGTACGAAAATTCAGCGGCATAACGGCAGTATACGAAATTTACACAAAATTCACAGATTCAGAAATTTACCAAATTTTCACAGAACATTCACAACAACATTGTAAGACTTTCATTGTACTGACAAAATATTTTTCAACATCATGTTAAATTGCAGTTCAATTAAAACACCGTAGAATCCAAAATATCCGATAAAAATCTTCCAGAAAATACTCAAAACGTGCACAATTATTAACTCAGAAACATACCAAAAGTTACGTGGTAAAACCTGAAGCAGTAGAAAATAACACACGAAATTCGCTAACGGAAACAAAATCCGGAACAGAAAAGTCGTCAAAATCTACATTTCTGAAAATTGAGAAAGGCGGAATATGCCTTACCTTGAGTCGGTCAACTTCTCTAACTATAGCAACGGACGAAAACGGACCGGAGTCGCTCAAAAATTCTCTTTTCCTTCTTTTCCTTCGTTTTTCTCTCTCCTGGACGTCCTTTCTCTTTCTAAAAAATCTCATTCCTATATATATCCAGACTGATCGTCCCGGACGATTGCAACTTCGTCCCGGGACGATTTGGGCTCTGGACGAATTTCGTCCAGACGAAATTAAATAGCGTCCCTGACGACTTGCCCTCTGGAAAATTTTCGTCCAGATGATCCAAATTTCGTTCAGACGAACCATGCAGCCAGAAATGTTTTCCTGCACAACCTGTACCGATCGTCCCGGACGATCCAACTTCGTCCGGACGAACCTGGGAGGAAAATGGTCTTTACATTAATGCCCTAGCAAATAATTTTATGTGTGTATTATATTGTGTGGCTTTGGATATGTCGTATATCAGATAATTAGTTCAAGTTTGTGATCCGATGTGTTGATGATCAAAAGAGGATTTTTAGTTTGAAGTTTAAGTATTAGTGTATTAAGATCAATTTTAATTAATTTAGTTGGTTGGTCAATTTTAATACATAGGATAATGTTTTTTGAAGTTTAAGTTAAGTTTGCAGATTTTAGAAGGTCTAGGGTCAGCCTATCCGCTAAGTAAAATGGGTCCAAAAGGTCACTTTTAGAAGCAAGCTAGGTTTTGGGGTTCTGGCATTTTTATTAAATATTAGATCTTAAGGGGAGTATTTAGACTTTGAGGTTTCTGGATTTGAAGTTTTATATGCAAAGTTATGAGTTTTAGAAGTTTTGGACCTTAGTTATCAAATTACGGTTGACTGAGGAGTTGAATTTTTAATTTAAGTTGGTTTTTAGAAAGCTACTTTTTCTTAATAAATACTAGATTTTAATAGGAGTTGAATGCTTTTTAGTTTACCCAATTTATATTTTTTTTTGGAATTAGTTATGAATTTTCAAAGTTTGGGCATTTAATGAATTATTAAAATTATTTAATTAAGGATGTTTTAGGGATTTTGATCCAAATAAGCTTCAAACCTCTTGGAATAAACTTCAAAGGTCAATAATGATCTAAGGAAAAGTTGCCAAGTGTTTGGAAAAAAATTGAAATTTTTAATAATTTTTAATTATTTAATTTAATTAAAGGAGTAATTTTTATTCAAAATTAAATTAAGATTCAAATTGAAGTCCAATTAAGGAGATTTTAATTTTTTGAGATTAAGGATTGAATTGTTAAAGGTTTAATATATTATAAATAATTTTTAAAATTAATTTGAATTTATTAAAATTTTTTGAAATTACGAGGGTTTAATTAAAGGGTTAAATTAGGGTTTGTTAATTAAGGAGTTTAAAAATTCCTAGAAAATTGTAGAAAGTAATGTCTTTAAGTTTAAATGTTTTAAGTTTCATGCCAATTATCCTTAGGGTGTCGCTACGTTAAATATGTTTAAATCAAGTGTTTAATGTTCAGCCCTTGGGGTAACAGAAAAGAAAATGCAACACAATATAACACACAATGTCCTTAGAATTAGGAGAGCTCAAACTAAGTGCTCATGCGTGCTACACATACAAAAAAAGATTAAATAGTAATTAAGCAAATTTAACAATGTGATTAGTGAATGATAGAAGTCCAATCATCTATTAATCCTCCCCCATGAATGCTATTAACATGCATAACCTATGTTCAAAATTTTATAGCATCTCTCAAAATTAAAGGATATATATATATATATATATATATAATTTGAGAGATCTACTAATCACTCAAAAGGAGGTTTGAAAATAAATTCAAAATAATTTTTGATTTGAAAATAGTTAATATAATATAATTAAATAGTATTTAAGTAACAATTAAGAAAAATTAATTTTTAATGTTTGAAAGTAATTTTAAATTAAATTACTTAATTTTTTTGAATATTTTAATATATTACACTATTTTTTAGGATTTAAAATGAATTGATTATGAAAATTTAAAGTTTAATGCAATTAAAAGGTATTTAAAATAATTCATTTTAAAAAATATTTAATAAATTAAGTTAAATGAAATATTAATGGTTCTCTGATATTTTAAAATAATTAAAAAAATAATTTTTATAATTTATTAGAAAATATTTGAATTTAATTGAGTTAAATACTTATTAGACATAATAAAATACTTAAAAATATAAATATTTCTTATAATTTAAATTAAATATTATATTAAAGAAAATTTTAAGTTGAACATACTTAAATGCTTTTCTGAAATATTAAAATATATTAAAAAAATAAAAAATTCAAATTCTATTAAACATTTTAATTGTTTTAAATAAATATTTAATTTAAAATAGTTAATACTTAATATTTAAAATAATTTAAAATATACTTAAAATGTTAAATAAATTATAGTTTTAAATTAAAGTACTCATTTTTCTAAAAATTATGGTATAAACTATTAATTTTTTTATTTACAATTAATTTTTAATTAATTATTAATGTTTTAATAATTAAAATCCATTAAAAATAATTAAAAAACTAATTATATCCTAAATTATTGGATGGGTGACATTTGGCGATCTTAGAATCATCCCCAAAACTACGGGCAATCATTAGCAATGATTGCGCTGCACAATCATTGCTAATGACTAACAGCGACACGTTAATGATTCGGCGTGACCTAACCAAGTCAGTGTGGTTTCGTAGCCGTCGGATCATTCATGGTTTGAGACCAAGGGCCCTAATCGCGTCATACGGAGGGATTATTTGCGAGATAGAATTTTGCGGTTGATCCAAACTGCGGAACAACGAGATCGTGACTGTTGATCGCGAGATGAACGGTCCTGATCTCCTCCCAGCGAATTGGAGTGTAACCAAAGACCCAAAATGATATTTTGCCTCATTTGATCGATTGGCTTGGTCAAATCAAATAAATTTTAAACCTTGATATTACAAGTGAAGAACATTCGTGGGGGACCAATTTTGCGTTCTAAAATGCACTGTATGGAAAGCTAATTAGATCTAATCCTAAGCTAAGGTTGAGGATTAGAGGGTTTATGCCTATCAAGTATACCTAAGCTAATTAGGTCTAAGGGGATAGATTTGAGTCCACCTTAGCTAATAAAGGGCATTATGCCTATCAAATATACCCTGTGATTTATTACTCAAGGGTTTGACACCGTTAGAGAATATATGGGCTTTGGTACGATCACTGCTCTTTCTGATGTATATGTTACATCTGAAAAGTATGACAGTAATAATAATTCTTCTGGAAAGTTCACCAGACAATATATATATATATATATATATATATATATATATATATATATATAATATTATGTATATTATATATATATAACGGTGTCATTAGAGAATATATGGGCTTTGGTACGATCACTGCTCTTTCTGATGTATATGTTACATCTGAAAAGTATGACAGTAATAATAATTCTTCTGGAAAGTTCACCAGACAATATATATATATATATATATAACATAATATTATGTATATTATATATATTATCAACTCGACGGGCTAGGGCTCGGAGAAGGTGGAGCCACGCACTGGTCGAAGGCAAGGGTGGCTGGTTTTCAGGGTCGGGTTAGTGAGTCCTACTAGCAGCACGATAGGTGGATCTAGGTTGGGCTAGAGCAGGAGGACGGGTTGGTTAGGGATTTGGAGAATACGGTCAGCTTGCTCGACAAGGATTGGCAGAAGTTTGGCTCGATGGCTAATTAAGGTTCGTCCGGAAGAGAGCAGGCGAGGTTAGACGTCGGTAGTCGGAGGCAGAGCTGGCGGGCTTTGATGGGTTTGAAACGTCAGAGTTGGCTTTGATTATGAAACAGAGATGCATGTTTCGAACTCTTCTCCATTCTTGAGTTAATGTGCTCACCAATGAGAATAGGAGATGTTTCGTTATTGTCTGTCGTGAGGGATCATGGGGAGCAGGAGCCGATCGGGAGCGTGGGTCGTGCGTGGTTTACAGTTATAGGTCAACAAGGAGATAAACGAGAGTGAGCGTAAGGGAGATGGAGGAAGAGAGAGTGTGTGTGATAAATAGAGAGAGAGAGAGAGAGAGAGAGAGAGAGAGAGAGAGAGAGAGAGAGGGAGGGAGGGAGATGTATTTTAAGAGAAAAAGAGAAGAAGAGGAGAGATTGAGTGAATGAGTAAGAGAGGGGAAGATAGAGGGAGCTATTGTGAGATAGAAGCAAGAGAGAGGGAGAGAGTGTGTGTGATAGAGAGAGATATAAAGAGTTAGAGGGACTGAGAGTGATAGGGGCGAGAGAGAGAGTATGATGGAGGGTTGACAAACAAAATGGGAGAATGTGTGAGAGAGACAGAGAGTTGGATATATATGGGGGGGGGGGAGTGAGTTAGAGAGATATGTTTTGAGAGAGAGACACTATAGAAAAATGTCATGTTACCAGCAAACAATTTTAGTCGGTAACAGTTGAAATATGCTGGAAATTTTCATTTTCCGGCGCATTTATGACGAAAAAGCATTCGTTGGTAATATGTGCATCAGGAAATTTTTAACTAGCGCATTTTTAGGGTTAGGGTTTAGGGTAATTATCGACGGAATTTGCGCCGAAATAATTTACATACCGACGACACAACTTACGGTATATACACAGGTAAGTTAACAACAACAATTCCGCAAAATGATCGTTGTAAAATTACTGGCGTGTTTGTTGCCGGTACGGCCACCGCTATTTCCAACGTATATATTGTCGCCGGAAAGTATGATGGTAATAGCAATTCCACCAGAAATTATGTCAGACACTATAAATATCTATATATACCAACCTAAGATGTGTAATCGACATAACGCTGATTCTCGGTAGAAGTTTCATGCAAGCCTGACCTAAGCTGTCCATTTCTTATTCCTTCAGGGCGCCCCTAGTGGACTTGGCGGTGCTCCTTTCTCAAACCAGAACGACTATGAACATTAGGGAAGACCACCTGAGCGAACCGACGGACTTGACTTATCCGAACCGAACGTTAGCGGCTCCTATCACGAGCAGCGTCGCTGCTTGATCGGCGGGGAGGAGCATCTCAAAGTATGGGGAAAAGGATCAAGCGTTTTGAATTTTTATATATTATCAACTCGACGGGCTAGGGCTCGGAGAAGGAGGCGGAGCCACGCACGGGTCGTAGGCGCAGGTGGCTGGAGGTTAGGGTCGGGTATATGAGTCCTATTGGCGGTGCAACAGGCAGAGGAGGTTGGGCTAGAATAGGAGGTCGGGCTGGTAAGGGATTCGGTGTCGACTTGCTCGATATGGATTGGAAGGAGTTTAGCTCAACAACTTATTAAGGCTCATCCGAAAAAGAGCTAGCGAGGTTAGACGTCGGCGGTTGAAGGCATAGTCGGCAGGCTTTGACGGGTTCGAGACATTGGAGTTGGCTTTGATCGTGAAATAGAGGCATGTTTCGTACTCTCCTCCATTCCTGAGTTCATGTGTGCACCAATGAGAATGGGAGAGGTTTCGTTGTTTTGTCGTGAGGGATCGTGGGGAGCGAGAGCCAGTCGGGAGCGTGGTATGTGTGGATTATAGGTACAGGTCAACAATGAGAGAGAGAGAGAGAGAGAGTAGCAAGGGAGGGGAGAGAGAGAGCGCTAGATATGAATTTATAATTCAATCCATCTTATAAGAATTTGACCCCAAATTAAAACTCTCAAAATAGCTAGATATGAATTTTTTGAACTCATATTAATAATAATTCCGTTGGAGATACAGACGGTCATATTTAAGAAAGGAATAATAACAAGTTAAACTTGCTACAATATTAGGTGCCGTACACATGAGCCCGCATGCCAAAGAGGCAAAGAAAAGGTTGTTGGAGCTACTGCTACCATGGTGGCATCTTGAAAGAAAAATTCAACTTCTGAAAAATGAACATCTATGACATTTAAGCATTGAACCTTAAAGATCCTAACAGAAAAAATGAATTTAAAAATTCTATCCAGAAGAATGAATATTTAAGATCTAATTTGTACTCATAATTAGGACAAATTTATATTTTTTTCAAATAGTAATCATAATTTTATTTAACTACTATTTTTTAATTTTTAATAAAATTTATGATAAAAGTTATTTTCCACTAACCACAAAAAAAACTACCTCATCCCCAATAAATTTAAAACAAACTTTATAAAATACTACAACCATTTCAAAAGAAATCCATAGACAAACTTCATCAATTGTTTGTTCTAGAGAAAAAGATTTTAGTTGACAACTCCTGTCCTAAATTGACAACTTGAAAAGTCCAAGGGATTCCACCATCAACCAGCTCCAATCTTTTATAAGAGAAAGCCAATCTTAATCTCAATCCCCAAATCAAACGCTTGTTCAAATACCACATAGAGCCAAAATTTCAGTATGTCGCTACTTTTTTTCTTCTCACAAATGAGTGAAAATTTAATATTTTGGTTTAAATAGGTTCAAATTTTCATAATTTTTACAAACAAGTAAGAGCAAAATAAGAATAAAAATCAAATTAACATGCTTGGAATCATGCAACCCAAATACCTTAACTAGATTTAGGACATCAAAGCGGTTTCATGAAATTTCGTTTCGTAACGTGCCAACCACGTAAGTATTAATTGATCTAACAATGTTGCCTAGTTTTCGACCACCCATGCATAATATGCTTATGAAAATTAATGTACAAATACCAAGGCTTTTGAAATTAAATACCACAAAGAAAATAGAGATGACATCATACGAGCCCCCACACACCGAAATATGCAAGCACACCAACATCAAGGCTGAAATCATATTAAACAAATTCAAATCTCATTATAAAAAAGGGAGAAATCATAGGAGTTGTTTAGAAGCTTTCCTCGAATACATACAAAGGTTTCTAAATTATTTATGATTTTATCTTTCAATCATCATTACTAAATCACGTGTGAATCTGGAAAGTTTTATTTACGTTAACGAAAATACTAATTGTGTTGGTTAACTCAATTGTTAACAAAAGTACTAAAAACTGATAAATTACAACAATAAATTTTCTCAATCCTCGTGCAACACATCAAAGTGTCGTAATAATAGTAATCTCAAGAATATCAAAAAAAAAAAAAAAAAATAGAACCTAAAAAAATGCAAGTTATTAAAATAAAATAATAATATGCAACATGTATAGTATGTGGGCAAACATATTTGCCAACAGTTTAGCGGGTTAGTAGTAGATATTAGAAAAAATAATATCCTAGAAATTGAAATATAGATCATCAAGCTTGACAAGCGGAATATACAAAATATATATTCATGAAATCTAGATAGCTGAAACAAAATAAGACGTCAGCACATTTTGTAATTACAGGAACAAGGCTCCGTAGATTAGTAAAATACTTAGTTTTGACGCATTAAAACCAAGTTAGATTTCTACTACTAATACCTCGACGACCGACGAGATCCATCACCTGCAAGGCAGAAATAATTCCTTAATCATATGGCAAAAAGAAGAACGCAGTAGACTATAATAAAGTTTACCCTAAATCACCTTGGCGTTCTATTCTTGATTTCCTAAGACGTCGCCGGCAATACTCCCCAAGAGGGGTTTTAGGAACTGGAATGAGCTTTCCAGCAACAGCAAGTGGCCAACTAAAAGTATAAAGGCAAATTGAAAGATCAAGAATACAGTTTAGGAGGAGAGAACATTTTTTTTTTATTTGATCAAAATGAAATCTAGAATGCCTAACTTCATTTTCCGAACAATCACCACAATCCTAATTACCTACAACTTTCTTATTCATTTTCAGAAATCTTTATGAAGAGAAATTACATTTTATAATGAGATCTAATAAAATATGATTAATATAAGAAAGTGAAAAAGTCTATAACATCCACAATTTTAAAATAAATCTATTTTTGCAGACAGTCGGGCACATTACCACCCAAGAACATACCTCAACAATGCAATTCCAATGGAAACCAACCACAGCTGCCAGTTGAGTCTAACAGTTGAAAAGAACTTCCCCAGAAATTCAATGATTAAAATCTGCAGAAATAATATATTTATTCTGCAATGCAGAGGAGGTGATATCTTAATCAAATTATCATTCAATTTAAAACTGTTCATTACCTGAAGCACTAGCGTTATCCCTACTATTCCCATGAAAAGGCGGTTCTTTGTAACTCCCTTGAAGACATTCATCTCATCAGGTTTCCGAGCATTGAACTCATTGAATAGCTGAATATAAGCAAATTTACATTATTCTAGAATATTGGAAAAGGCAAAAATAAGAAACCTTCAATTTGTGACGGGGGAAAGAATGGTTGGATAATTCAATTAAGAAAAGATTAAAAAAATAAAAAGGTTCAGATAATTCATTTTACAACACAAGTTTCTTTTCAGGTGCAGTATTTACCTGACAAAAGACGAATGTGTTAAATATGAAGGTATTTTTTACTTTATCAGCATGCTGTCGTGTCTCATTGTTCAAATGAAGAAGACTCTTTCCACCAAAATTAAGGACTACGAGTATCGTCACTTGGTAAAGAGCCTATAGTTGCAGATAATCAGAGTAAATGAAAATATCAATAAATAAATAAAAAGGAATATTTACATACATATCATGTTATTATATATTTATATATCAAATATCTAAATTTTTATAATTATTATATACCATTCTAGCATCTAAATACCATCAAAATATATACATGAATATATATATATATATATATATATATTATTTTAAAAAGATAGACATTAGTGATGATTTTTATCATAGAGATTCGATTATTATATACAACAACAACAACAACATCAAGCCTTTGTCCCATTACGTGGGGTCGACTACATGAATTCTTTTTCGCCATTGTGTCATGTTACGAGTCAAATTCTCATTTAAATCTAATAAAGAACCAAGTCTTTTTAGGTCTACCTCTACCTTTCTTAACATAAGACAAATCTAATACATCAACTTCCCTAACCGAATCATCTGAAGGCCTTCGTTTAATGTAACCAAACCATCTAAGGCGACTCTCTCTAATCTTATCTTCCACTGGAGCTACTCCAATCTTTTCACGTATATGATCATTTCGTATCCTATCTCTAAGGGTAAAGCCACTCATCCACCTGAGCATCATCATCTCTGCAACATTTAACTTAGTTTTATGCTTCTCTTTTAATAGCCAACATTTGGCACCATAAAGCATTGCAGGTCTCACCACCATCTTATAGAATTTTCCCTCAAGTTTGAGGGGGACTTTTCTATCACACAATAAGCCTGATACATTCCTCCACTTCAACCATCCAACTTGAAGTCTGCTGATAATATCCCCATCTATTTCACCATCACTCTAAACAATAGATCCAAGATATCTAAAACGTGTACTCTTATTAATGACTTGATCGCCCAAAGCCACAATCCCCTCACTAGGTTTATTGCTACTAAAATTACACTCCATATATTCAATTTTAGATCTACTCAAGTGAAAACCTTTAGACTCTAAGGTTGACCTCCATAATTCAAATTTACATTCAACTCCCTCTCTAGTCTTATCAATAAGCTGAATATCATCAACAAAAATCATACACCAAGACTCGATTATTATATATCTAAATAAAAAAAAAATTGTTAGATATATAAATACATAATAATTAATAACAAGTATATGTAAATCTCTCTAATGAAAATGAGTATGAACAAGTGCAACAAAATGTTAGAATTAAGATGATGCCATACCTGTACAATGAGGTTTCTCCACATGATATTAGTAACAAGGGGATCCCTACAAGAAAGAAAATAAACATTTAAGAAAATAATATAATCAATGAGAACTTCAATGGCATCTCAAAATGTGAGCTAATGATGAATAGATAACATGCAGCTTTGGCATCCTAAAATGATTTTAACACAAATTGATGATTGGGAGGGAAAATAAATAAATGGAAAAAAGATCAAAATAGTTCTCCAACTACTTATGAATAATCAAAATAGTTCCAAACTATATAAATGTCCAAATTTAGTTCCTAAACTCTTTTAGTATGCACCAAAATAATCTCGCCGTTCATCTTGGACGTTAAAATTAATAAAAAAAACTTTTGGATCAATGGAAAACTCACAGAACATGCGTAATTCTTAGGTTATTTTAAGAATTTCTTTAAAATTACACTAGCATGAGATATTGAAGTGAGGACAAGACAAGTAGCAAGCATAGCTTGCCCCCAACAAACAATGAACTCACAAAGCATGCATAACTCTTCAAGTTATTTTGGGATTTTTTTTTTAAATTACACTTATACTAGCATGAGATAGCGAAGCGAGGACAAGACAAGTTGCAAGCATAGCTTCCCCGAACAAATAATGAGCGGAACTATGGTGTGAGCCATAAAAGTGACGAGCAGCAAAACCATCTCTTGGATGGCTGCATGCATGAGATTCTCACAACGGTCCCTGTGCTCGACAAAGCTTCCCTAACCAAAAGAGACAGAGGAGTGGACGGAGAAGCCCCCTAGAAGCGCCGAAGATAAGAGAAGATTCCTCCCTAGTAGCGATGAATAGGGGAGGGCAAAGCTTCCCATGCAATGATGACTAGTAATATATTTTTATTTTTGTTTATATAAGGCGTTAAACAGATTGTCAAGATTTATGAAATTAGATTTAATAAAAAAAATTCAATAAGAAAAAATATATTCCAAAAAAAAAATCTCATTTTTAACACTATTAACTCCAATTTCCTTTAGTTTGGATGATAAGACCATTTTGGTTCCTCTTTAATGAATTTGAGGGCTAAATTAGAACTTTTATATAGTTTGAGACTAATGTAGTGTTTTAAAAATGGCCAGGGAGACCATTTTGATGATTTTTCTCAATAAGAATCTAAAACAAAGTTCTATAATCAAGCTTAAATGATAGAAAACTTACTAAACATTGCAGGAGACAATTGAATGCATACGGTTTATTTAATGAGGTTCATATATGGGAAATCATTTTTATTACTCTGCTGCATATACTAAATCTTGTAAGAGAGAAAACAATACAAATACAAGTTCATCAGATCAGGTCCAACCCATTACCATTTAATGTAGTCAATTACCCCACTAAAACCGTAGATCCCATTCTGGATGTTTGGAACATTTCAGTTCTGAGTTTGGAGCCGCCATTCATCATGGAAACTATGCCAGAGATTTATGCAACGTAACTAAAACGAATTCATCTCCGATGTTAGTTTTCCTCTATGGTTCCTAACATTTAGCTAAAAAACAAGCACATCAACGAATAGTGAGCTCCTACTGTGAAAATTCGTTAATATTTCTCACCAAAGATTTGGTGACTACTGAAGGGAAGCATGTGAAAATCAAAAACATGCCAAGGAGAATGCATACAAAGATTTGTTAAACATGAATTCAATTGGAGTAAATACAGAAAATCAACAATTCGGCAACCATATTCAAATGAATTTGAGCAAGTTGGAAAGTTACTCACCTCCGACCAACTGGGCGTCTCTTCATAAGGTGGTCTGTTGGTGGTTCAGTGGCTAATGCAAGTGCACCAAGTGTATCCATGATCAGGTTAACCCACAGAAGCTAGATAGTTAAGAAAAATGTTAGAAACTATTTAACACGGAACTGTTATCAGAGAATGAAAACAACATAAAATGAATAATTGGCACTGAATTTACTTAGATATGCAAACATTAGTTAATAAACTAAACCATAGATTATGGAAATATTGACGACCCATTTAGATCATGCATAACTTCACATAGATCATAAAAATTTAAAAGATAAAAACCCATCTAGATCATGCATAATACGACTGTATAAAAAACATATAAATAATTTATAAAATATTCTAGTATTTTGAATTATTTAGGATTTTTTTTTCAATTTTATTTTTATTTGATGTGAGGATCATATTTATTTTATATTTGACTTGATTTAGGACTTATCTAAATTTTAAGTATAAATTTAATTTGGATTTATCTTGCTAGTCTGCTACTTTAAATAGGGATTGAATGGATGGTTGGGATTCTTGAATTAAAATTTGCATTTGAAGAGATTCTCTCTCTTATTCTATCTCCTCTCTCCTTTCTCCTTTCTCTCAAAGGCTTGATGCAGTCACAGGAGCCTCTCCTATAGTTTTAAGTTACAGTAATGGGAGCCTGATAACAAAGCACGAATTATTAGTCCTAAAAGCCTAGAGGAATGTTAACCGCTGATAGAAAAATGCTGACTGATACAATCCTAGAACTGCCTTGAATACACTAATTGTTGTAATACATAGACCACTGCTGTGTCACCTCTTGGATTTCTTTTTATGGATATAAATGTTGGAAATTTAGAAACCAAGTTGATTCCTACTATTCAATGAATCTCATATTCTAAACAAAATCGAATCATATAAATCTCATCCGGCATCAATTGTTATCAACGCGTCATATTCTAAATCAATTTGGTATCCAAGCATCTTATTCTATATCATAGGTCATAACAATTAGCAATCTTAAAAATTATCACAACGAATGGATGACATGTAGAAAGAAAATCTTCATAAAGATTGGAAAGCGTGCAGATAAAAACTCAAAGAGTGAAATAAGAGAAGGTTCCCCAAAGTGACTTCATGAGGACTCAATTGCGCATTCTTATCATGTAGTTATCACACTTCTATAAAGATTATTAATTTAAGAGGTCTCTTCTATGAAGTTCTCACCTCAACAGCATTCAGAGGAACTTCACCCGATGAAACAGCTGAAACCACATTAATCACAAGCGCTGCAACATTTACGGTGAGTTGGAACTGGATAAATTTCTGAATATTTGCATAAACTGATCGACCCCATCGAACAACCTATAATTTATGTTATTCCTAAATTCAGTTCAACAAAAGAATAAAAGATCTAACTAATTTAATTATACATAACTCAATCTAACCTTTACAACCGATGCAAAATTATCATCAAGAATAATAATGTCTGAGCTTTCTTTTGCAACCTCAGTGCCCTGAATTCCCATTGCAAGTCCAATATCTGCCTAAAACCCAAAACAAATGAGAATAAGAATCGCACTAGTGACGGAAATGAAAAAAAAAAAAACCTAAGGGCTTTACAGATTTAGCCTCCACCTCATGCAACGCAGGAGCATCATTAGTGCCATCTCCAGTGACGGCAACCACATGACCCTTTTTCCTCAGTGCTTGGACAAGTAATAGCTTGTCGTTGGGAGAAGATCTTCCCATTACCTGGAAAATATAATTTTTAATTTAGTACTACCTTCCCCAAATAACATACAAGAGGTAATTTGTAAACGTGCAGGTTGAAATAATGATAATTTTTATGAGCCTCCTCGCCAACGTGCAATGTGTCATTTTCATGTTGTATTATTGTGCCTAGCTTCCAATAAAAAACACCCGCACAAACATACATTATATATATATATATATATATATAGTCATAATAAATAAAATATTTGACTACAGAGAAATCACAATCGAAGGAGTAATTATTGTGTCCGGACACCGAACGTGACCAGAGACCAATAACAAAGCACCACATCACTTGGGCGCTCGGTACCGTGCTCGATACCGCACTCGGTACCACGCTCGGTACACTCGGTATGCTCGGTATAATGTCCGGACATAATAATTTTTCCAATCGAAGGGATGCTGCCTAATATAACTTACGGATATCTTTTCAGCAATTTCTTCTCTTGTTTTCTCAGAATAAGCACGGAAAACTTTTCCTTCTATTATAGTTGGCTCTGTTGCTTCCTGATCTGAATGAAGGATTCCGCATTCAAAAGCAATGGCTTTGGCTGTCTGAATATTATCTCCAGTGACCATGCGGACCTGGTTTAGGTATCATTTACAATTTGTGTCAGTGCAAACTTCTTCGGACTGAAAACATTTATTTACTCGGCACATACACTAAAAAAATATTTTACTAAAATCATACAACTACAGCAACAACAACAAGAATCTTTTATCCCACTATGTGGGGTCGGCTACTAAAATCATAGCAAGGCATGAAATCTTATGTACTTTGCACAAAGAATTACTTCATCAAAATATCACAAACATAATAAGTTCCACACCTCTAGAAGATTACGTTAACTTTAGTAATCACATATAAAAAAATATTTTGATTCTTAGCCTGTTCCAATCAACGCCAAAAACCCACATTGGAATTTAAAGAAAAGAATTTTTCCTCATCAAACCTATTATTCTAAGTAAACCATCAAAGAAGAAAACTGGGAGAAGTTTTTCTTTTCTAGGTTTCTTCCTTTTTCTTTTTCTTTCAATCCTGCTGTAAGAAGAAAGTACACTACATCAAAGTTTAGGTTATTAATCTCAACATATTATTCAAGGTCAGCCAAATCAACAGTAAAATGCATCACTGCAGCCAATCAAAATACTAGAAAAATCTATTAATGGAAGCTTAAAAAGAGTAACATGCTAAACGTTGAGCATATTCTTTAAAAATGGGAGTTTGCAATCCAAGAATGTAGAAGATAACCTATTACCTTGACACCAGCATCAGTGCATAGAGCCACAGCATCTCTAACTCCAGGTCTACAAGGATCCTACAATTTTTATGAAATGTATTTAATAAGAATAAGTGGTGGGAAAACAACATACATCTATAAGCAAAAACAGCGCAAGGAGTATAGTATGCTTGCATTTGTATATCTTACAAGATGGACAAAAATGAATATCAAATGTCCTTTCATCAAGCATGCAAATATAGGAATTAAGGAACTTCTAAATCTAAAACCAAAAAATGGCTAAGATATTGCAGACCTTTATCCCTACAATACCAAGCAGAATCAAATCACTTTCAGGTAATGCCCAACTATCCCTCTCTTCTTCTTTGGGTACGTATTCCATTTCATACAACCTATATGCTATAGCAACACAACGAAGGCTAGCTTCCGCCATATCTTCAATAGACTTTTTAAAAGCATCCATCTGATAAACACAAAAAAAATTTGCTCAGAAAGAATGAAAAGATTAAATGTGACAATTAAGAATCTAATCAAACCACAATATAAGGAGATAATTGAGAAAAGTAAGCTAGGAAGATTAAAACAGTTAACCTGATTTGGGGTCATTTCCTGTGGCACACCATTTGAATCCAACCAGCTTGTGCATGAAGCTAGGACAATTTCAGCTGCTCCCTTCCAATGCACATGGACTTCCGAGCCTGCCTGTAAAAATAGGCAAGGGACAACAATAGGCCAAATATGAGAGCATGAAGGAACTAGGAAAAGTATACAAAACTAATACAATAATACAATAATACACACTATAAAGTAAGGGATAAGCAAGAAGCACAACACCATATCAAACTAAATCAACTAACAATCTGCATACTACATTACAAGAAAAAAATATAAATTGAAGGATCATGGGACCCACAAGTCAACCAACTTAATAGGAACCTTTGAGCAATATGATTAAGGGTTCTAACAATTAAATCGATACTCTTATGACCCTAAGATTACAATTCATGTGCCTCCTCTTTTTATTCTAACCACTAGCCTTCTAAAGTACTTTATTCTTTTTTATTAATATTTTTTATTTATTTTTGTTGTTAAGCATTTTGGAGTTGTTATAAAATACTTCAACATATTGCACAAAATCAAGCAATAAATGCAAAGTAATATTTTTCAACTTTTCTATTTTTTGCAAAATATATTAAATAAGGAACTAATGACAATTCCCCAAAAAAAAAAAAATTGCATGTTTTCTTTATGTTATAGATACAATAATTTTGAATATTAATGTGGGCTCCGAAAATTCAACTTGCCCCGGCCTCTCTGCACCGTCCTCTTTTCTTGTTTGTGATAACGGCGGAGAGTTTTAACGAGCTTAGGTTCCGATGAATTTTCACAAGGTAGATTAGGTTTTAGATAAGACACTGCCCAGAGATTTAGTCCTCATTTTGTGAGGACTTTATGATTTGAGTTTTGGTTTCCTATAAGCGCAAACCCTTATAGTTAATTACCTCTCTCAATAACAAGAGAGAACTTTCAATTAATTACCCATCGTATAATAACAACACTTTTAAGGTTCGAATTTTGGATATGAATTTTAGTATTTGAAATTTAAAATTTATCACTATATACTTAAAACTAGTTATGGGCGAATGAAGACAAGCCCGATCAAGATCCCATGGTTTCGTCGTCCAGGGCTGTCATGATCTTTGGTCTACTTAGTCAGAGGAAGTGGTCAACCCAACCTGACAGAAGGCTTCATCCAAAAATACCTTGTAGACCTGGATTGGTGTTTGTCTAAGAGGATAGATCTGAATCCACCTTAGCTAACAGAAGGCTAAATGCCTATCGAATATACCTTATGATTCATTACTCGAGGGTTTAACCCGGTTAGGGAACATACGGGCTTTGGCCGTGATCGTAATATAATGGTGTCATTTTGTGGCAAAATCACCTGATCAGAGGGCATGTGCCACGTCTCTGCTGACAAGATACTATTTGAGGATGAATCTTAATGATACACCCGACATGACATTCGCTCTTTGTGAGTTGAAGTTAATTTCAAATTTATCACCCCCAACAAATGGTTGCAGGAGATGGATGAGTTTTAGTTTTAAATTTTTAAGATGAAAGATTTCAGTTTAGGGATTTAAACTTTTATTAGATTTGTCGGGGTGACGTTAAAGTCACTTATAGTTTTGTAGGAATTTGAGAGGCATTTTATAATTCAAGTCAGGTCGGCTCTGGTCCTTTCATGAGGATGAAACTTGAATATTTGGCCCACGCAGAATTCTCGAACCGTTAGATTTAGCGATCATATGTGACAATCAGAGCACATGCGGGGTTGTATTTTAGTGTAATTTGCATTTCAATTACACTATGTTTTATATTCTTATTGCATTCACTCAATGTATTTTCACATTTGCTTGTTACTCTTGTATAAGTAGCATTGTAATTGCATAATATCCATGTCAAGATGCTCGTTAATGACATTTGTATCGTAGGAGATAAATTGTTATGGTTTTACGGGAAGAGATAAGACAATTCATATTGAATGTAGTTAGATCAAGGTCAATGCCCATATGCTGAAGCTAAATATACTATTTTTCCATTTCACTTATTCTTCAACAATCTCTATATGTAGATGTAATATATTTAAATGTGAATGTGTGTTTTGGAGAAGTAGTCCTTTGGCTTATAGATGAAAATCTAAAACAAGGAAAGTATACATGTGATTAAGACTTCTCACACCACTAGCCTCATTGTTGCCTTCCCTTGTGAACTAAGTCTGAAAATCTCTTTACTTTACATACAAAAATTGTCTCCAAATAAGCTTTCATTACAAGTTCTTCTTCTCCTTCTCATCACAACATTGATTGTTGTCTTTATGTTACAAGATATGGACCAAACCCACCTAACACGGCTAGGGTTCCTTTGATGCTAGGTGAATTTGGCAATCAAACACAGAGTTGCTTTAAGAAGAGGATTGAGTTGATAATAACTTTAACTTCAGAAAAAACAATGATGCATAGAAAATGAAAACACCTCGATAGCATACACATCACTAAACATGTGTTCCATTATTAATAGGAAAACAAGTTAAAGGCACTACACTACGAGCATGATTTCAAGCATTCTACCTGTTGTCTTTATCAAAAATCTGAATATAATTAATTAGGTATGATGGAAAGAGGCAACCACAAATTAGAGATAATAAGAAAACATGTAGATGTTGCTTTTTTTGAAACGCTTCTTAGATGAAATCATTGTTGAAGAAATGTTCTTTAGTTTATCTATAATATCTGAGGCTTTGGCTCATGTCTCAAGATGTTTATAATATGTATATTGTCTTATAAATTCAACAATTCATATAGCTGATTCATGCTTCATTTCATATACATCAATTAACAAGGAATAGCCAGCATGTATCATTCCAAATAACTCTCTTCAATAATCACTTTATCTTATTTCCCTAAAAAATTGGAGATATCGTTGTGATCTTGATTAAGTTTTTATCAAGAAGTAATTTGTTATTATCATTTATCTCAGGATTATATCTTGATTTCAAACACCTCTTAAGATCAAATAGTCTTAATACAATTCATCCATATTAAGATTAGAATGGTGGGGCTCCCCTTTATTTATTTATTGAAATGATTGTAAATTAATCATATATTTTTAAATCATTTAAAATGATTAATTTTGTTTCAAATTAAGATGTTGAAGGTACTTTATTTTGTTCAAAATTTCGACAACCTTCTGGCGTCCTCTCTCCACAAAGGGAGATAGGGAGGGCACTTGCCCTTTCAAACCCGCCCAACCGGAAAGATAGTCAACGGTTGAGGGCTTCGGGACGTTATTTGGTACCGGAATAGGTCTTCCAGTTCCTTATTGTGCATTACCTGTTTGACTAAATTTTTTAATTTTATTTTAAAAGTAGTTTTTATCCCCTTGAAAATCTGGTAACCTTCAGGCGCCCCTTCCCCACGAGGGGAGGTTGAGGAGGGCACTTGCTCCTTTAATCCACCCAGCTGTAAAGATAGTCAACGGTTGAGGGCTTTGAGATGTCGGTCCCGAAATTGGTCTTCAACGATCCTTGTTATTGTGACCTGCTAATTAAGTGACTTGATTTTATTCCCCTAAAAAATAATTTATTCCCCTAAAAAATAATTTTATTGCGCTTTCAAGTCCGCCCAGCCGAAAAGATAGTCAATGGCTGAGTTCTTCGAGACGTTGTAGGGTCCCATAATTGGTCTTTAATGATACTTGTTGCGTGCGACCTATTCATTAAATGACCTAATTTTATTTTTAAAAATATTTTTAGTCTCATCGAAAATCCAGCAGCTTCCCAACGCCCCTTCCTCGCGAGGGGAGGTAGGGGAGGGCACTTGCCTTTTCCAGTCCGCCCAACCAGAAAGTTGGTCAACGGCCGAAGGCATCGGGACGTTGTCGGGTCTCGAAATTGGTCTTCGAGCCTTCTGACTGCTCCTTGCGATGTTTATTTGAAAATAACTTTTTCCCTTTTCTCTTTCTTCTTCTCTTTTTTATTTTCATTTTTTAATTTTCAATTATTAATATATATATATATATATATATATATATATATATATATATATATATATATATATATATATATATATATATATATATATATATATATAGAGCCGGGGACCCACGAGTCAGAGGATGCGGGAGGTTAGGCTGATGGCGAGCTTAGCAGAGTCAGTGGCGGGTTAGGCGATTGGAGTCGGATCCGGCCGGTGGAGGCGGCTAGGGCACATGTGTAGCCGGCGAGATGCTAGGGCACTGCGACTTCATCGGCGGTGAGTCAATCCAGAGCAAGAGTCGAGCGACGTGGAGGCGACAGGCCGATTTCGACGTGTGTGGTCTCGGATTGAGATATGAGGATCGGCAACTGAGTTGTGTGCGGTTGGAGTCGGCTTTGGCACGAGTAAGAGGCAGGTGGCTGGAGTTGAATCGAGAGGCAAAAAGGCAGCCTGAAGTTCTGGCCGGCGATTCAATGATAAAAGAGGCTGGCGTCGGCTGTGCGAGCGGAAATGGAGGTCGGAGTTAGAGTTGGCTTTCCCTGCGGGATATTAGCGAAGGAGTCCAAGCTTCGTTCGCCTCTCTCTATAAGTTTCAAAATCCCTAATGTTTGAAAGCTTGTCCTCGATTTTGCTATGTCTGGGGTTTTCTGTCGAGAGTGGGAGGTTACGTGAGGTCATGGGATGGTGTACGAGTTGTGGGGATATGCCGTCGGTTAGAGGTCAACAATTAAGGTATTTTTCAGGGAAATTTTCACCAGATAAAGTAAAAAATGTGGGATGTTTGGAAAATTAGAAAATTATTCTGGTTTCCAAAAATAATATTGTGGTATAATTAAAACTTCAAAACAATGCTTTGAACAATCTCTGATAAATTAGTTATAATTTGAGAATGTTGAACTGCTAAAAGGAATAAAAATGTTATGACGCAAATGATTATTTTATTTTTATAAAGCAGATCAAAGATTGGAATGGCATAAAGCAATATTGATAGCCAAAGGATATACTTAAACCTACGGATTTGACTACTAAGAAACATTTGCTCCTCTTGCAACAAAATGAATACAATACACATTAATTTCACTGGTGATTGATTGTGGATGAACCAACAATATGATGTAAAGAATAATTTTCAATATAGGGATATTGAATAAAAAGTCTATATAAATCCACTTCTTGCATTTAATAGTTCTTTTACAAAGAACAAAGTGAGTGAATAAAAAAGAAAAGCTTTTACATCCTTAAACAATCTCTAAGAGAATGGTATGACAAATTCACAAAAGTAATGAATGAAGTCAAATATAAAAAGAAGCCAACGAGTTCATACCCTTTATATAAAGCACCTAGTGATGATAAAATCATAATTTTCATTAAATATTTTCACTATATAAGTTTCATAGGCGGTAATATAGAGAGAAGTCTAAAAAAAAAAAACTTACTAAAGAATTTGACATCAAAAAGTTGAGCAGACTAGAATAATTCTGGGGAAGAGAAATTATTGGATCATAATAAGGAACTCTTGCAAAATAATGCCAGAGATCAACCATTAAAAAAGCGGACGAGGCGTCCGCATTGAGTCGCGCCTCAAGTCGAGGCGGAAGTCATGCGTATCAGGGCTTACGCCTCGAACCATCCAGCGAAGCCTACAATTTTTTCGCATAAGGCATACGCATTAGAGCGTAACGCCTCGAGGCAGTATGAGGCACCGCCTCAAAATTTTTTCTTCGGTATATATGTAAATACGACACAGCCGATTCGTGTTTGTGTATTCGCGTATAGGATTAGGGCTTCCTGTGAGAATTGAAAGACGAACTAGAGGCGAAGCCGTGAAGGAAAGAGACGAAGCATGAGTGCAGGAGACGAAGTCAGAAGGAGACGACGCAGGAAACGAATCAAAAAGCAATAACGGTTTCGAAATCAGGAAACGAAGCCAAAGTTGTGAGTGCAGGAAACGTTCGGGCCTCGGTTAGGTCGGAAGAGCAGGTGAGCGGTGTTGTGGCCTTGACTTTGAGGTGCAGCAACGAAAGCTTGAATAACTCCTGATTCGGCTTTATTTCATTCGTCCGCTCAGTACATGCTCGGTTCCGAGCAGGTACAAGCTCAGTACCGCTCATTATATGCTCGGTACTGCTCGGTGCTACATACTCGGTACCGAGCCAGCACCGCTCGGTACCGAGCAATATATGCTCGGTACTGAGCGATACATGCTTGGTACCACTAGGTACATGCTCGGTACCGAGCAGTATATGCTCGGTACTGAGTGGTACATGCTCGGTACTGCTCAATACATGCTCGGTACTGTTAGGTACATACTCGGTACTGAGTGATACATGCTCGGTATAGAGCGGTACATGCTCGGTACTGAGCGGTACATGCTCGGTACTGAGCGGTACATGCTCGGTACTGAGTATGTAACACCGCCAGGGGGCAGCGCCCCCTTGGACCCCCGGCAGACTGGTACATTTTTGTATTCATGTTGTTTTATTATTGGTATTTGGTAGTACAAATAATTGTTAAAAAAGGTCCTATTATTAGCATGACTAGTGGTACAAGAAGGAAAGATCCTGCATGGAAATATGGAACTCAAGTTGAAGTGTATGGTGAAGGTGCAAAGAAGGGATATGTTTACATGAAATGTAATTTCTGTGAGAAACGCATAACTGGTGGCGTTAAGAGGTTGAAGGATCATCTAGCCTGTACTCATGTCAATGTGGGACCATGTGCAAAAGTACCTGATGAGGTGAAAAAGGAATGTACAGATTATTTAAAGAAGTTTGCCACCACAAAGGAGGTTACACAAAGAAATATGGAAGAGATGATAGAAAACTCTTCTTATTATGGATCACAGCATGAAGGTTCTAGTAGTGGAAGCCATCTAGTTTCTTCTAACCGAGGCACTCGAGGTCCTATGGATAGATTTATGATAAATATTGATGACGAGGATAACATAAACACTCAAGATCTTCAGCCTCCTACTGCTACAAAAGAACTCAGGAATAGGGTTTGTTTGGATATCGCCAGATTCATCTATGAAAATGGGATTCCATTTAATGTTGTTAGGAGTCCGTCATGGATTAATATGTTACGATCTATTGGAAGCTATGGAAGAGGACTACAACTTCCAAGCATGTATGAACTGAGGACTTGGATGCTGAATGAGGAGGTCAAGACAACTTCAAAAATGGTGGATGATGTTAAGAAGACTTGGATTGAGACATAAGTTACAATAATGTCAGATGGTTGGTCAAATATTCGACATAGAAGTATTATTAATTTCTTGGTCAACAATCCATATGGAACAATTTTTCTAAAATCAGTGGATGCTTCAAGTTTTGTAAAGGATGCACAATTATTATTTGAAATGTTGGATGAAGTTGTTGAGGAAGTGGGTGATGCTTTAGTAGTACAAGTTGTTACTGATAATGCAAGTGCATATAAAGCTGCAGGGAGAATGTTAATGGAGAAGAGGCCGCACCTTTATTGGACTCCTTGTGCTGCACATTGCATTGATTTAATGCTTGAGAGGTTGGGACAGTTGCCTCAGCATAAATCAGCCTTATTGAAGGCCAAATTCGTTAGTAAGTTCATATATAATCACTCTTGGGTACTCAATTTGATGAGAAAATTCACTGACAAGGAAATTATTAGACCTGCTGTTACGAGATTTGCTACTGCATATTTAACATTGTAGAGATTCAAGGAGTTAAGGCAACCTTTGGAAGCTATGTTTGCTTCTGAAGAATGGGATAAAAGTTCATGGGCAAAAAAACAAGAAGGAAAACAGGTAAAAAAAAATTGTTATGAAAGATGATTCATTTTGGCGCAGTATAAATTATGCTTTGAAGACAACAACACCATTAGTTAAGGTGCTTAGAATGGTTGATGGTGAGAGGGCACCGGCTATGGGATTTATTTATGAAGCAATGAATAGGGCTAAAGAAGATATTGCAAAAGATTTGGGAGGTCAAGAAAGTGCCTACAAAGAAATATGGGATATTATAGATGAAAAGTGGGATCGTCAATTACACCAACACTTACATGCTGCTGCATACTATTTAAACCCTCAATTTCATTATGATAAAGACTTTCATGTTAATAAAGAGGTTAAAACTGGTTTGTATGCATGTATGGACAGACTCATTTCTGAAGAAGACTACCTCAAAGTGAATGATCAACTTGAGGAATTTCATCTAAAGAAGGGAATGTTTGGATTTAGAGCAGCACAAGCATGCTACAAAACACGATCTCCTGATATGTTTATAATTTGTATATTTACAATTTTAATTTTAATATTTATGTTCAAGTCTTATACTTCAATCAATATTCATAAAATATTATTCATTTTCATGTAGAATGTTGGTGGAGTCAGTTTGGAGATGATTTTCCTGAATTGAAAGCTTTTGCAGTTAAAGTTCTTAGCCTAACATGTTCTGCTTCTGCATGCGAGCGTAATTGAAGCATCTTCAATCAAATTCATACTAAGAGAAGAAATCGATTGGCCACAAATCGAATGAACAAACTTGTTTATGTTATGTTTAACAAAAAACTGAAAGATAGACATCTTAAATTACAGAAGCAAGGAAGCATTGATAATGAAATTGACTCTTTACTTGTTGATGATTTACAATCTGATGATGAATGGGTTACTCCTAAGAATGTTGATGTTTCTGAAGTTGAACTAGAAGGAGAAACTCAAGTCAATGAAGACAGTGAATCAACTATTCATGTGTATAAAAGAAAGAAACAAAGTGAGATTGGAGTTTCAAAAAAATTCAAAGGTATTCTTAAATATAATGAATTATTTTTTTATGTTATTATTGTTTCATTTTAGAGCTAACGAAATATTAACTGATATAGGGGATAAAGAAAAAAATATTATAGATGAAGAAGAGTTTGAGGATGACTTTGACATTAATTATGAAGATTCTTCTGAAGAAAATCAAAGTGATGATGAGCCTGCATTGGGTCTTGATCCTAAAGGGATGTTTTATTTTTAAGTGAGTTTATTTTAAATCTTCTTTTCCAGTAATATGCTAATATTATCTTAGAACAAATAATCAAATTCATAATTGACATAATATTTTGTTATTTTTTGACATTTTTGTCATTATTCATAATTTTAAATTGCTTTATTTTTATAATTTTTAAGGCTTACGCCTCGCCTCGCTTAGCCAAAACGCCTCGATTCCCGATTTCGCCTTTTAAAACGTTGCCAGAGATATAAAGAAAAACAAATAATTGGCTGTGAACCTTGTAAAACCTCAATTGAACAACAACATCAAACCTTTGGGGTCGACTACATGAATCATTTTTTCTCCATTGTTTCCTGTTAAGTCAATTTCTCATTTAAATCTAATAAAATTTTTTCATTTTTAAAATTTTCTAACCAAGTTTTTTATGTTTACTTTTACCTTTCTTAACATAAGATAAATCTAATACATCTACTCTCCTAACCGGTTCATTGAAAGGTCGATGTTTTATGTGACGAAATTATCTAAGGTGACTCTATCTAATCTTATCTTCCACTGGAGCTACTCCAACTTTTTCATATGTATACTAGTTTTACATTCTGTCCCTAAGAGTAAAGTCACTCATCCACCTGAGGATCCTCATCTCTAAAACACTTAATTTTATGCTTGTCTTTTAATGGCCAACATTTTGCGTCATTATGCATTGCACGTCTCACCACTATCTTATAGAATTTTCCTTAAGTTTATAGGGGTACTTTTCTATCACACAACAAGTCTGATGCATTCCTCTAGTTCAACCATCCAACTTAAATTCTACTAATAATATCCCCATCCATTTCACCATAACTTTGAACAATAGACCCGAGATATCTAAAACATGTACTCTTATTAATGACTTGATCGCCCGAATTCATAATCCTCCACTAGATCTATTACTACTAAAATTACACTCAATGTATTCAATTTTAGATCTACTCAAATGAAAACCTTTAAAGTTTAAATTTGACCTCAAAAATTCAAGTTTACTTTCAAAATACTCTCTAGTCTTATCAACAAGAAAAATATCATCAAGAAAAAGCATACATTTTAATACATACTCTTTGCAAAAATCTAGTAAGAACATACATGACTAAAGCAAAAAGATATGGTCTTAAAGCTAATCCTTGATGTAATCCAATTGAAATAAGAAAATACGTGGTCAAACCACCTTGTGTTTGAACACAAATAACAACTCCTGTATACATATCCTTAATGACTTGAATATAAATATTATTACCCTCATTCTTTTCTAAAACTCTCCAAAGCACTTCTCTTAGAATTTTATCATAAGATTTCTCTAAATCAATAAATATCATATGCAAATCCTTCTTATCCTCTCTAAACTTCTCCATCGAGCCTCTTGATAAATGTATATCTTCCATAGTAAACCTACCCTGCATGAATCCAAATTAATTTAAAGAAAAAATAGAATCACGTCGTAGCCTATGCTTAATAACTCTCTCTCTCTCTCATTGTTTTAAAGTATGACACATTAACTTAATTCCTCTATAATTCACACTCTTAGGCATCACCTTCATTCTTAAAAATAGGAATCAACACACTCCACTCATATGGCATCTTTTTAGTTTTCAAAATAATATTGAAATATTTCATAAACTAGGAAACTCTAAAATCTACAAAGCATTTTCACACCTCTATTAGAATATCATCAAATCCAATAGCTTTTTGATGCAGAACTACAAAGCTTTAAATGGATGCAATAAGAACTTGCAAGATTTCTTGAATAAAACAATTAGGATTAAAATTGTTAGCAGTCAAAACGACAAAAGAAAACAAGAAAGGAGTGCTTACGTTTAGGCTAAGCCATTTGCCAAACGCTTGAATTATCAAAACAAGTTAGAAATTCAACAACATTCGAAGTAAATAGCTTTCAACAAAATCTCTAATCTAACAATAAGATTAGAAGCATAGAAAGTACGCTCGATCCTACGTTTACTAAGCTTAGGCAAAGCAAGATTCTACGTTTACTAAGCTCAAGCAGGAGGCGAGGCACAATTCCTTGCAACTAGATCACCACCTACAAGATTAGTGGATTAGGAAGATAATTGAACAGGGAAAGAAGTTTACCTTTATTGAAGCCCAGAAACAAGACATTCGTCGTAGCTTCTCTTGAAGGTTCAACTTATAAAGAGAAGGAAGTTTCTCTAGTGTTGAAGTGTTGAACACGCTAGTTGGTACTTCCCTTGAAGGCTCCTATTGAAAGAGAAGAGCTTATCTTGAAAACCCCCCAAGGAAGAAAGGGGAATAAGTAGCCGACCATGAGGGGAAGAGGTTTAGGAATTTGGGTTCAAATTTTGGGAAGGGGTTTAATTCAAATCCTTCATTAGTTATTCCCCTTGATTGAAAAAAGAAATAATGAAGGGGGAAGAGAGAGGGGCGGCGGGTAAAAGAGAGGGAGATGGATTTGAATTAATTCCAAATGGGGAAGACTCTCTTTTAGAAAGATTTTAAATAGATTGGGAGCATGGGAATTTTCGGCTAAGAGGAAATAAAGAGGACTCGAATTATTTCCAAAGGGGTAACTTGAGTTTTGGAAACAATTCCAAAAGGAATTTAATGGGGGCCGGTGGCATAGGGGAATAAAGGGAGGATTTATGGAAGCCTTTTATGCCTTCTTGATTTAAGGAATTAAATTTGGAAAGAAAGATCTCATCCCAATTTAATTCGAAATTCAAATATGAAGGGATTTAGAAGCTTTCCTAAATAGGATTTATATTTTAGGAAATAATTTTAAATTCAAATAAATTTGAATTTTGTAAATATATGAGTTCCCTAAAATATGGAGAGTTAATTTAGGAAAGGTGTAATGGCAATTAGTGAGGGAGGGAAAGGCAAAAGGGGAGTGGCCTGCGATTGGGATGGGATTCTGGTGAGGGTGGATGTAAGGTGGCCGGCGGCTTAAAGAGATGAGGAGAAAGCCTAGGCGGGCGGCTAGTTGGTGTGGGATTAGGTGGCCGGTGGTGAGGTGATGAAGGGAAAGGGAATAAAAGATAAAGAAGAAGAACCACGAACCCGACCGTCTCCAAGATTGGTGGGTGACTCTCAAGATCTCTCCAAAAACTCAATCAATGGCAAAAGTTTTTTTTATTATTCAATCATTAACTTTTAAAGAGAAACATAGGGGCTATAAATAACCTCGTACATAAGACTCAGAATAAAAAAAATACGACAATGCCCTCAAGTCTTATATACAACCTATATTTAAGGGGTAAAACGGGAAAACAACTATAACATAAATAATAAAAGATAAATAACATAATAAAAGACAAACAAATGAATGACTCAAAAATACATCGACTCGATCGTGGTCATAGATCGACGGCCACGTCTTTGATAGACTTTCCAAGCTCTGATGTCCCCATCACTTTTCCACACTTCATTTTCTTTAAAACACCTCTAACTTCGATTCTACTAATATGCCGATAAAAAAAAAAAAATCTATTTTCATTTAAGGAACTAAGGTCACTAAAGTCAATTGTATTCTCACAATTCTTATTGAAAAGCTTATCAAAATTTCTCATCAACCTTAGTTGAATGTCCTCTTCTAATAAAAACACTTTTTGAACTTCGTCATATTAATGCACTTCACATGAACTGAATCCTTACTTCTTATATCCCTCTGCTTGGCTAACTTACACATATTTTGCCCTCCTTCGTATCTAAACTATTATACAAATCATTAAAAACAAAATTTATTTGGATCGCATATTGCTTTCTTAAACTCTTTACGGGCCTCTTTATATCATTCCCAATTTTTTGAGCTTTTAAATCTAAACTAATTTTTAAAACAAATCTTCTTATTTTTATCTTTTCTTACATATTTTGATTATACCGCCAACTATTTTACTATGAGTTTTTTTTTAACTCCAAGTATATACTTTGCAATATTCTTAAGATCACTAACTACTTTTTTCCCACATAACATTAACTTTCTCATGCACAGACAAAATCTTAAGATCTTAAATCTTATTCTCAAAAAATATTTTTGTTAGTATCCTTTAAATTACATCATCTAATCTTAGAACAACGTTTTACCTTATTTTCCATATTTCACCACTTCATCTTAAAATTCAAAACTAATAAGCCCTTTCACACTTCTTGTTTAATTCAGGCCATATAACGTATCTCTTCCAGGGAACATCCTAGGATTAACACAATGTATTAAATGATTTATATCAAGATTATTCAACAAATTTTACACTGGTTGTCCATTACCTAATGCCAATGTTTAAAATTGCGTAATCGGGTATTGAGGCGTTTTGCATTCGTGAGGCGAGGCGTAAGCCTCAAGGCGTTTTGAGGCATAAGCCTCAAAATCAAAAAATTACGTAAACATAAAATGATGCTAATGAATAAATAATATATAAAACATAAAAATGCACAAAATATGAAGTGAAATCAAAATATTTAAATAATAAGACAACATGAAATATAGTTCAACTCAAACTCCATCTTTCCCAAATCACATTATCTTTTCATTAACATGTAATTCCAAAAATAAATAGCAATGACATATCACATAAGAACTCAATAAGTCGTCAGCACTGTCATCACTAAGGGGTCTTCATTTAAATCATCATTATGATGAATTGCTCTCTCCCCTTCCTCTTTTCCTATAGAGTTCAATGTCTCCCAATTAGGTTGTTCTTCGTCAATATCAATTATCTTCCTCTTCCCTAAATATTTTTGAACAATCTCAAAATAAATAACAGTGTAATACATTAATAAAAGTTTAAGAAAACAATATTATTTATATACCTTTTTTTCATTTGTTCTTCAGTTGTGGTGGATATAGATGCTTTAAAACCATCAAAAAAATCAACATTTAAATCATCATCTTGTAATTCAGACGGAATTACTTTAACTTCATCATCTACAAACCACTCAACATCAAATGTCACATCCTCGCAAAGCAAAGAATCTTTATCATCCATTAATCCTTTTTTTTCAAATTCCTATCTCTGAGTCTTTTATTGTACATAATATACACCAGTGAATTCATCATCAATGTAGACAAACGATTTCTCCTCTTTGTATGCACTTGAGTGTAGGTACTCCAATTTCTTTCACAGCCAGATGAAGAACATGTCAAGCCCAAAACTTTCACAACAAAACGCTGCAATTCTGGAGGCCCATCGCCAAATTGAATCCACCACTCAATTAATATTTATATAAAAGAGTTTAATTAGTGTGAAAAAATAACTTTTAAATAAATGTTAAAAACATTAAATAAAATTACCTAGAGATCGTTTGACAATTGTATCATTTGCTTGTTGTAATTAAAAAAAAAAAACTTTGTTCCTAAAAAGTATCAATTGTATGTCAGCATTTGATCTTTCAGTTACATCACTTATTAGCCGATCCATGCAATGATATAATCCCAACTTTATTTTAGGGTTTGTAGACTTGTTGTCTACATATTGATACTGAGGGTTTAGATAATAACCAGCTGCATGCAAGTGTCGGTGAAGTTGTAGCTCTCACCTATCATCAATAATATTCTAAATTTCCCTAAAGCTACCCTCTTCGCCTCCTAAGTTGGAGGCAATCATTTCTTTGGCTTCATCCATGATATTGTAGATGAAACTCATTGTAGGCTTCTTCTTAGCATCCACCATCCTTAAAACTTAAACCAAAGGTTTAGTGATTGTAATGACATATAAGATACTTTGTCAAATCTATCATTTAAAATAATCCTTCTAATCTCTTTTCAATCAGCCTTCTTCGCCTAAGCACAACTCAACCTCTGTGTAGATGTGAACATAGCCTCTAAAGATTGTATAGCATCCAGCATGCTCTCTAAGATCAAGTAAACGATGACAAATTTTGTTGTTGTTGGCCTTAGAATTACTTTTTTTGGAAATTTTTTCATAAGAGATAGAAACCAAGAGTGGTTGTAAATAAACTTGGTTATTTCTTTTGCTTTAGAAAGTGCATTCTTATGCGAGATAGCTACCCAAGCTTCTCAAGAATCAGATCTATGCACTGTGCAGCACATGGAGTACAGTACAGATATTTTCTCTTCTCCATAAATTTATTACCTGCAGCCTTATAAGCAATTGCATTATCTGTCACAACTTGTACAACTAAATGTTCTCCAACCTCATCAACAATGTTATCTAATAATTCAAATATGAACTCAACATCTTTGACCTGATAAGATGCTTCAACTGACCATAAAAACACAATACCATAAGGATTATTAATGAGAATGTTAATCAGACTTCTATAGTTGATATCAAACCATCCATCTAACATAATTGTTACTCCTGTTTGGGCCCAAATCCTCTTAATTTCTTCGATGCTTTTATCAGTGCTTTCCAACTCCTTCAGAATCCATGTTCTCAAATCATACATGGTTGAAGGTCTGAACCCTCTCCCAAATGCTCCAACTGAACGAATCATGTTGTAATAGGCAGGTGATGTTGCAACATTAAATGGAATTGCATTTTCGTAGAAGAATCTGCCTATATCCTTACACTCTTCTCCGTGCCTCCCTTGCATTTTTTGGGGCCATCTTCTGTGTAATAGGAGGCCTATCCTCTGATATGTCCATCATATAATAATCCATAGGCCCTCTAGCACCCCTAGATGAAATGAGCTTCATCGAAGAAGATTAATCCCTAACGCTGTACTCACTCCCATAGTAAGAGCCAACATCAACTCTGTCCTCAAATTGCTTATGTGTAAGATGTTTTGATGTGGTAGACTTATTCATGTATAACTTTATCTCCTCCCTTACAGTATCAGGAACTTTGGAGCATGGAGCAACATTCTTGTGAGACCTTGAAAGGTGATCCTTCATCCTAATCACACCACCCTTCACAACTTTATCAAAGTAATTGCATTTTAGATATATATATATATATATGTTTTATCACTTCCCCCTACATCCACCTAAATGCTATTTTTCCATGTTGGATCTTTTCTATGACCTGATGCAATTTTATCCTTACTTCTGATCATCATTTATGAGAAGAATATATTAGTGCAATATATCAAACCCCTAAACATAATGCTTCACTTATTCTACATTAAGAAAATGTATACAAAGCATGCACTCATGAAGAACTAACACTAATAACTATTACTAAAGATGATGAATACAACAATATACCTGCCGGGGGTCCAAGTGGGAGCTGCCCCCTGGCAGGCTTCGACCTGTTGTTTGGAAAGATACCGAGCGGTATTGAGCATATACTTAGCGGTACCGAGCATGTACCTGCTCGAGCAATACCGAGCAGTACTGAGCATGTACTTGCTCAGTACCGAGCATGTACCTAGTGGTACCAAAAATTGATGTACCGAGTGATACCGAGCATGTACCTAGCGGTACCGAACATGTACTTAGCGATACCGAGCGATACCAAGCGGTACCGAGCAGACAGACCGATGGAAGGAACCACGAAGAAGAAGCTTTCAGCAGTTGGTCGAAGGGGACTCCAACCCAACTCGTGATAGAAGATAACTCCAAGAAATAGGCGAAGAGCAACTCACGGTGGAAGGAAGCCGATGCCGAACGAAGAAGGAAAAGGTCGCTCGAAGAAGAAGGGAGAAAACCTGTTTTCGGGAAATGACGGAGGACCGCACGAGGGTTGGGGGGTTCGAACCGAACAAATATATATTATGTTAGTTTTTTTTTTAATTTTTAGAGGCAGACACCTCTAAACTGTGAGGCGAGGCGCGCCTCAGTAAACTTGAGGCGTACGCCTCAAATCCTGAACTCATTACGTGAGCTTTGAGGTTTAAAGAGGCGAAATTGCGATGAGGCGCGCCTCTTATTATGCAATTTTAACCATGCCTAATGCAACCCTCTACTTTTCTCATCTAGGGCTTTGAACCTGACAATAATAGTGTTATGGAACCCCAACTGAACCAGGTCAAAAATTGAATGCAAATCAAGGAAAAGTATATATGGGAGAAAATTAAATATTAATTGGAAAAATGATTTATAGTTAATTCATCTCAAACTATCTACACATCACATTTGTAGTGAATTTCATTAGTTAATTCATGTATAAACTCAAATAGTATCACCTTCAAACGGCTTATGAAGACCTCATATTTCTTAAATCAAATTCTAGTAAAAGAATCTACTATCAAAAGAAGGATACTTCAAAATTCAAGGGTATATTAATGAACACTATGCAGGATCATCAGTGAATAGAAAATTCATAATTTACACTATATTTTTTAGAGAAAATCTCAGAACATGGAAGAGCAAAAAAGCAACCTATTATTTCAAGATCTAGCACTAAGTTTGAATTTAGAGCTATTTTCCATGGTATTTACAAGCTTTTATGGATCAAGATTTTTTTGAAAGATTTAAAAATCACATTAGAAGAGAAGATACACTATGATAATAAATATGTCATCAACATTGCTCATAAGCAAATCCAACTTGATCATAATAAGCATGTGAAGGTCGATAGATATTTCATAAATAAAGAAATTAAGTGAGTTAATCTGCACTATATATATGCCAATAAGAAATCAACTTGGAGACATTCTCATCAAAGGACTTTGAAATCCCACTTTCGAAAATACTTTAAGCAAACATGGAATGATAAATTTATAACATTTAGTTTGAAAGGGATTATTGAAGGATGATGGGACCCACAAGTCAACCAAACTTGATATGAATCCTTGAGCATACAATTAAGCTCAACATTTTATGGACCTTAGATTGTAATATATGCAGCTTTTCCTATTATATGCAGCTTTAAGTAATATATGCAGCTTTTCCTCTTGGGAACTTTTTTCCTTTTTTTTTTTAATAATTTTGATTTATTTCTATTATAAGCCTTTCATAAAAGTCTATAAATACTTCCAAACTTTTCTATAGAATCAAATAATAAAATTGAAAGTAGTTTCTATACTTTCCTTCTTTCTACAATATATATTAAATATAGTGATGATGACATTTTCAAAAAGCTTAGAAATGATTCTGAAGGACTTGCACACACTAATAAGACTTCATAATTATGCAAGTAGACCAAAACAGGAAGATTGCTTTGAATATGGTCAACTGACAGCAACTAGACAAATGCAACAAAAGCAAAAGAGAATTTCTCAACGCTTACCAGAACATGATAAAGAGAAGCATAATCAAAATTCAAAAGCTTAAATTTACAGCGCATGCTTCCTGATATATTTATATTAACTTTTTCATATGCACCATATAAGCAGATGATATTAAAAAAATAAAAAAGGAATGCAAAAAAATTACATAAAATTTTCAATCAGAAGAGCGAGTAGGGACACAAGTTGTGTAAACCAAGAAAAAATAAACAAATACAATAAATGGCATGTAAATAAATTGATTATACAAAAATAATTACCACATGTACAGCAACACCTCCACGCTTCTTCTCTGAGTTGAAAGGTACAACATTTAGAATTGATGTTTTAGACCTAGTGTCATCAAACTTCATTCCCAGCTATAGAAATGGGAAAATGAGAATCAGCAGTACATTAAATATCATCTCGAACAAAGAGCATAAACAGCATATCCATAATCCAATACCTTAACAGCCCAAGAAAGTATTGCCTTTTCAGTAGGGGAGCCAGTAACTTCGACAAGGCCACCATCCTAGGAACAACAAAAATATATGTAGTTATAAACAGCCTCATGGAGTATTCATCAAAGTCATTTATGAGCTACAATAATTAATAGAAGAAATATAAGCAGCTGATAAAAACCATAATAATGTTTTCATTGATTTTAAAAAGGCAAAAGATAGAATATCATGAGAATTTATTTAGCAAACATTGAGGAGAAAATGTGTAAAAGCTATCTCAAATTCCTAAAGAATACATGTAATGGAATAGTAACAACCATTATAAATAGGTGTAAATATAGAATTTCAAATTTAAGTTGAGTTACATCAAATATTAGTATTAAGTTAGCATCATTTGGGAGTTGCTTATTGAAATATTAAAAGATAGCATCTTCCTGCACATTAATTCAAATAACCTATAATTTTGTTTAATACTACATCTTTTAAGTAAAATTTTTAACGTTGAAATAGTAAAGCGTAAGAAAGCCTAATTTGGTTGAACAATGACACATGGTACATGATATACTAATATGTGAAATTCTAACTTGTCAATGAATAGAATTGGAAGATTGAGTGGTAAAAACTAATAAATTTAAGTACATTAGAAGTACTAAATAAAAAACAATATAAATATATAGGACATCTTCTAGCATTAAAACTAGGTGGGTATAGTAGAGACACGTCTTTGAAATATTGTGTGAATTGAAGATTTTATGTAGATTGAAAATAAAATTTTTAATAACTGTAACTAAACCAGCAAAGCTATATTTGATCTTGGCAATGGAAACAAATATAATACTAATGCACAAATAGAGCACCCTAAAATAACAAATTTGAGGTAAAACTTCTAAGAATAGAGTTGGAAATCATTATAGCAGGAATAGACATCAACTATCAAATTATTTGAAAAAGAAGTGAAATTTTCCATCAGAAAAATATGTCACTTGACCTCTACCTCATACACAACTTATTTGAACAAGGGTGAAGGGCTTCAATAAAAAAAATGTTACCTCTGGCTCATACACATTGCCAGTTGTATTCTGAGCAATGCTTTCATACAATAAAGAGTATACTGATGAGGATAACTCTTGACCATCATCTGGAGAAGTTAGCTTTATCCCACCCACATAAGCTTCCACAACCGTCATCTAAATCATTACCATAAAATCAATTAGAACTTAAGATGACCATGTATAATAGGATAACATATGATTAATCTACTCAACTACCATTAATAGTGTCACTCTAGAAATCATCAGAAGCGAAACTATCTAATTTCTAAAACTAAAATCCCAAGGTAAATTATACTACAATAATAACAATAATATGATGGAAGCATAGACAATGAAACCTGATTCAATGTTAGAGTTCCAGTTTTATCACTGCAGATGGTAGTGGCAGATCCCATTGTTTCACAAGCTGATAGCCTCCGAACCTGTAACATAGCAACTTAATAATAGCAAAACGTATGGATTCTATTTTGACAAGAAGAGAAGCATACCAATGCCTTGTCTGCCATCATCTTCCTCATTGAGTAGGCAAGACTGAAATTGGGAATATCAATTAACCTTGAGAAACATGAAGAACTTAACAGTCTTATCAAAAAGAAATGAATACAATCAATACTTACGTCAATGTAACAGCCAATGGAAGACCTTCAGGTACAGCAACGACAACAATAGTCACCTATTATAATTCACAGGCTGCTTAGTAACTAGAATAACAACTTACAAGTTTGTTATATAGATACATACCGCAACAGTCAAAATCTTAACAGCTCCATTTATAGCATCTTTCACACTTGTGTGCCCCTTGACAAATTGAACGCTTCCATTAGGATTCTTTGTATGACCAGTGAAGAATCTGTAAATTATATCTTAAGTCTTCAGTTTGCAAGATCTAAAATTCTTAAAACTCATGCACACATGGATGCACATAGTTACAAGTTCCACTAACCTGACTATAAGGACAACAAGAACCAACGCTGCAACAGAGAGACCTACTATGCCAATTAAAGTAGCAACACCATTCAAGCGCACCTTTCCAGAGGAATCATAAATGAATCACATAGGAAAAATAGTATAATCATAAGCAAATCATTAATAAAAAGGGCCACAAAAAAACCTGCAATGGAGTTTCTTCACCACTGTCTTCCGATATACTTGCCATCAATAATCCCCATTCAGTATTAATACCCACAGCAGTCACCTGCACGCAGAATAATTTAGAAGAGACATATAGGCAAGTAAAAATAAAAACAGGAAAATACATTAAGAATCAATACATGTAATATAACATCCAAGGCATAATTACATGTAAATATGCTTTTTGTAACTCTAGAGTGAGAGAAGTGAAGTTTCAGAGTGAGAGTAAGGGATATAAACCAGAAGCAACCATGCCCCTATAATATGAAATCAGCATTAAACGTCATTATCATCACTATAATTATACTAATGCCCACTATTTGAGGCAAATGTATCAGTATAATGGCAAAAACCCATCCATGTTCGTTATAGAGAAAAGAAGAATTCAATTCCAAAAAATTAAATTTCCTCATTGAATTTTCTAAACCCATCCAAAGTTACAGAACCACCATAGGGATATCCAATTAAATAGCATTCAAATAATGCTAACAATGAGCTCTTCTAGAACTTACCTGCTTCTAATTTGAAATAAATGTGATGGTTCATGTAAAGCTGAGATATCAGCTACCAATTATTCTAAATTTACTGCAAAAAGTTTGCAACCATGACTCCTTAAATCATGACAAGTTCCTAGCATGCTTTAAAACAAATTGGCTAAAAACTACTTGTGGTTTTATTTGGGTCTCTTATCAGGAATAATTTGTTCCACCAATTATAAGTACTCAAGTCACAATGCTAGTTTAAAATATAGGTCAATCATCTCCTGCAGCATCTATTGGATTGAGTAAATGCACCAAGCAACAATAGAATTAGAGATTTTTTTATAATCCCCACAATGCTATTCTGCAAGATACAAGAGAAAAAAACTTACAAGCATAATCCCATAACCATCAGCAACTTTGCATCCAGACATCAAAAATGGTGTTTTGAGATCCTTGTGCGCCTGCAACAAAGAATTGAAATAATTTTGTTAGTCCAAAGAATGAGAAATATACAACAACAACATGAACATGAACATCAACATGAACATGAACATCAAGCCTTTATCCCGACATGTGGGGTCAACCACATAAATCATTTTTCTTCGTTGTGTCCTATTAAGAGCCATTCTTATTTAAATATAATAAAAAAGATCATTTATAATGCTTTCTAACCAAATCTTTTTAGATCCACCTCTACCTTTCTTAACATAGGCCAAATTTAATACATCTATTATTCTAACCAGGTCAGCGAATGGCTAATATTTTATGTAACCAAACCATCTATGATGACTCTCTAATCTTCTGTTCCACTAGAGCTACTCCAACCTTTTCACGTATATGCTCGTTTGGCATTTTATCTCCAAGTATAAAATCATTCATCCACCTGAGCATCCTCATCTCCACAACACATAATTTTATGCTTCACTTTTAGTGACCAACAAGTGATGAGAAATAAAATAAGAAAAAAATTCACTTAGTAAGACCACATCTGGAACCATTTTTCATGCGAGTGTTTACTATCTTCTAGTTTTACGAAACCAAAATCTAAAAAAAAAAACGTTGGGTTGAACTCAAGTGCTTCCTATATTTTTATAAGAAAATTGGCTTGTTACTAGAAATTCAAGAAAAACACTCTTTTACTAAATCATCCATACATGAATATTAAAAAATGACATTGCTAATAATATTAATACACTTTAAAGAAATAATTTATTTTCTAATATTATTTATGCCTAGTGAGATAAAGGCTTGATGATGTTGTTGTTGCCGAAAATTGTTTAGTATAGAAGCCTATTAAAATCTCAATTATATGATGTAATACTAAAAAATCAAAAAATTTCCTAATTAAAAGCATACCCACATGCTAAATTAAATTTAATATTAAGAAAATGAAATGATATAACATACTACACATTTATAAATTAGTAAAATTACAATGATCAAGATAAAAAAAAGCTAAAGATATAATTATTACTAAATAGTTTATTTACAAACTAACTTTCTAATTATACGTAAATAAAAAATATTTGAACATCAAATATATTACTTTTTTTTTGCACCAACAGTAATTTTACATATTATTTATTGTAATTATAAGATTCAATGGATCGATTATATCTGTACATACATTAAGGATTTCATGTTTACAACTTCAATAATTTTACAAATTCATTAGTTATAATTATTAGACGCATAACATGTTTGATAGAAAAATAAAACCAATTCTGATTGGTAACATAATTTTCATATTATTAACTTATTCTAAAGTTATAGAAGATGTTACTATTTTAATTGTTCCTATATAATTTCAAATATGCTTATGTTTTAATTAAATTCAATATTAACCTTAAGTCTAAATAAAAGGAAAACATTTCTTTACTGATGAGACCATGTAGTGAATAATTATATCTTTACATCCATATAAGATTTGAAATTTGTTGTCTGTCCCCAAGATATAAAAATTAAAAAGGAAATTACAACTAAAAAGGAGAGCAAAAAATATTGCTATTCAACATTAACCTAATTAACTCACAATTTTACTTTCTCCTGTCAGGCTTGATTCATCAACCGCAAGAGAATGCCCCGAAATTAAAATTCCATCAGCAGGAACCTGGGAAGCAAATATCAGTTACAGTTAATTGTAACAAAATAATGTAGGAAAAGAACAACATAAAGCAAAAAATAGCTTTTTCCAAAATCCTACCTGGTCGCCAATCTTCAGTGGAACTAAATCACCAACAACAATATCAAATATTGAAATTTCAACCCTTCTGCCACCTCTAATGACCTGAACAACATGAAGAACACATGCTATATTTCTAAAAAATTATCTTAATAAATATGATAGTTTTAAATAAAAGCATTTTCATATTCATTTATAACAAACCTCCAAATGTATGTTCCGTTTCTCTTCATTGAGGCTTTGGAATTGAAGAGATTGTTTATAATCGCTAATCGCTACAAGAAAAATAAAAGAATATTCATTAAGCAATTAAACGGTGAATTCCTTAGCATAAAGGAAACTTCCCAGAGCTAACCAACCGAGATTTTATTAAAGGGGTTATTCTACTAAAAAGGTAAACCTATCGTAATTAAAATTGCAAGAAAAAAAAAAAATTTATAGCACACAAAAGTTAGTAACAGGAACTATGATCTCCTAAATAAGGCAACGCACAAGGACGAGTAATACATGAAGTCAACCGACTGGAATATTTAGAATTCAATGCCAGTTATTCCAACATAGCACATGTGTAGGACAAAACCACTGTAATATAAACCAACAATATATATCGGGATATTTGTATAAAACTTTTTTAAGTTTGGTATTTGGCTCAAAAAGAGTAATAATTTCAAATGTTCTGCAAATAAGGACAATAATTATCCTATTTCACAAATAAGGACAATTAATCCTGACATCATATTAGAATTTCTTAAAACCCTAGCATAACACTAGCTATACTACTAAGATTTCTCTTGTAGCCGAATTGCCATGAAATGTGATTTCAAATTTTAATAACAAAGTGTTATGGTAATTCTAGGTTTTATAACAAAACTAATAGTATTATCAAGATTTCAAGGAACTGAGCAAAAGGCCAAGGTTCGTTATCCTTATTGTGACATTGGGTAAACGATTGTACTTTCTTGAAAACAAAAGAAAAAAAAGAACTTTATAGAAACAATTGTTAATGTAAAGATCGTCTGAAAAAACTTCATGATTTGCATATAAATTTTTTTTGGAATTAGCAAGTAAGAAAAACAATTATTTTTACTCCAGAGAGGTTTAATTTCTTCCTTCACATTGTCCGACACATTTGCACAGGGTGCTACATTTTTGTGCGAGCATAATAGATGTTCCTTCATGCGGGTAACACCTCCCTTCACCACTTTATCGCAAAAATTACATTTCAAATATACATAGCTCTTCTCTCCGCCGCCAATGTCAACTTGTACACTATACTTCCAAGAAGAGTCCCTCCGCAATGACGTCTTTTCTTTACCTCTAATCATGTCTCCTAAAGCAAAAAATCAAATACACTAAAAAAAAAAAAAAAAAAAAAACTAAACCCTAGTTTCTCTTAAACTTGCAAAATATATCCCTAAACTTAATAAAAATACCTAAAATCCAATGTGGAGTACTCCTTGAGGGTGGCCGGAAGTATCCACTTCGCCGGAGAGAGGCGGCGCCGGCGGGAGGAGCGGCGGGAAGCAAGGCCGACCACGTGCGGGAGCTCGGAATCGCGACCTGGAGCGTGCGGGAGGGAGAAAAGTCGGGTATGCTGAAGGATACGGGTTAAAGGAGAGAAAAAGAGCTCATTTTAAGTGAGTGGACCCTACCCAGAGAGGCGTACGCCTCACAATGAGTTGCGCAATTGCGCCTCTGAGGCGCGCCTCAGCCCCAGTGAGGCGTACGCCTCTTGAAAGCCCAAAATTGCGTAGGTTATGAGGTGTTTTTGGGAAGAATTGCGCAAAGGCGCGCCTCTAATTGCGCAATTTTAAACAGAGATTTTACCACCCCAAAGTCCACATGATGGGATTTATTATAACATAAGATAAGGTTCAAACTTAAAATCTTGGCAACAGCTTGAAAGCCCTTAACCTACCGAATTAGGTGGGACCTATTACTTCAGAGAGATTATTTATCTTATGGAAGAATAATTTTTTGTTTCAAATATACCATAAATAAAATTGTTGCATTGCAATTACCATTATCTTCAGCAAGTTCGTGAGCTTATCATTTTTAAGGATTTCATATCAACTAAATAAAATAATTGAAATGATAAAATGTTGTGATTGCTTGCGAAGAGCAAAAAACTCCTCCCTCGAACCACCATTATGTTTATGAGAGAGAAACTTGAGAAGGGTTTTTTCTAAGATAGATTAAATTTGTTTAATGAAAATTTCCATGATGTTTTGTCAAGGTTTATTTAAAATTGAGATCAAAACTTCCTATCATATATGAGAGTAAGACTCCACAGTTAATTATCCCATACATTTGAAAAAATTCACTCTCAATTAAGGAGACTATTTAGACTCAATATTAATATCGAATAGGAGGTAAATTGTGAATTTAACTAACTGGAGAAAGGTTAAGATAATTGATGTAGACTTAATCAAGATTTTATGATTATTTCACCTTGGATTATCTAGGACTCAATGTATCAATATCAGAGGCATTTAAATATAACATCCAAGGAATATGGCTGGGAGCCATGGATTGCCTCCAAAAATAAACTTAGTGAAAATATATGTCGAAGACACGCCTTCAAGATTGAAATTAACTTACTATCTAAGGTAGGTCATACACATTTCAGAGAATAATACAAAGGCACACTGCATGATCACTTGCAATTCAAAAGTATTGCACATGACTGAAAAGAGCTTTCAAGCATGACGTGATCATCAATTATTCATGAGTTTACTCTCGATTTAAAAAAAACATATATAATAGACGGGTTTAAGTTGTGCCTCTGATCATAGGGTATAGGATGGGGTCGTGGTAAACCTAGAGACAGATCGTGAGAGACAACAAAGTATAACGTGGAGGACTCCACATGAGATTCATAGGAGGGTTGCATATGGAACATCATGATGGGGTCGAGGATAAAAGAATTATCTTTTATATAATAAATTCTTTCTAGTTTTTTAGTAAGATCTGCATCTGTGGATAAAATATATAGCTAGCCGAAAAGGACAAATGCATTATAGATGGAAATCTTATAAGTAGTTGGTTCTTAAATAACTTCCCGTATGAGTTGCATCATCATTTTTTTAAAGAGTATTTTGTGCTAAAATAATTTATAAACAAAACTTTCATTGCATGCATACATTTGAACAAATCTAGGGATCAAAATAACAATTTATAATTTATACACGTATTCATCTTCTTTTTTTTTAATATTAAAAATAAACAAGCAAATATCAACGGGCCTTTGATATCAATAAATAAATAAACTGATGATTGTTAGGGTGGGTGAGGAGGAGAGGAATGTAATAATCAAAATAGCCTACCTGTAACCAGAATAACAAGTATAACAGCAAAGGCAATGCTTCCACCATCGTACCATCCTTCTTTGAGACCCTAAATCAAATAGATGATGCAGAAAAAAATATAAGTAAACACAAATAATTAGAAAACCTAAACCGTACACAGAATTTCTTGAATTTCCTTCCAAAGCTGTATTCAACAAAAAGAACACGATTTTACCACACGACAATTTTTAAAGTTAACCATTCTTTTTTTAACCATGCCAATTTATGCTTTCCCAGGCCTTCAATAAAAAACTCCAATTTTACACTTCATTTATGCTAATCATTCACAGGATGTCATCATTCACAAAACTGACACCCTTTCAGACAAGTATGAGAGGCAAAATTACATGTAAGTTGGTTATTCTATGATATAGATTCACAGGTAAGAACTTCATTCCAGACATGCATTCACATTTTTGCTACAGGTCATGTTAATAGGTTTATAATGCAGCCATGGCTATGAAAAGGATTCATCTTTCAAGAGCATTTCAAATCAACAAGTTTTCGATCTCCTGTTTTAGCATGACTTTAAGGCCTCAGTTGGTAATGCTTTTTTGGCAGTCCTGCATATCAAAAACCAGACCCATGGCTTCGTGACTAGGCAACACACTTACTAAACAACTTGTCCATCTTTATTTCTATTTAAATAACACAGCAAAACATGGCCAAACGAAACCTAGCTTTGAATCGTTAAGTTGGTCTAAAACGCAGCCGTGTTGCATATTGCACTTCCCTGGCCTAATGGATACTTTCCAACTTTCATCTTAGTCATCTGAACCACTTCAATAAAGAAATTTCTCTAAATCTCTTTTATCATAGAATATTTAATAAAGCGTGTTCAGAATGTCTGTTAAGATTGGCAGTTGACATGATCAAAGGGACTTGTTTGAAATACACTCTGGTCGTATTGAAGAAGCTGTCCTTAAGGAAACCATTAAGGCCAAATAGATCGAAATTTTATGCAACAAGGCTGACAACTTGGAAAAGAATAATAAAATAAGATAGACGTACCTCTGTTTTTATGCCCAAAACCAAGGATATAACCGAAGCTATTATAAGGATTATAAGAGTTAGATCTTGACAAGCTTCCCAAAGGAATACCTGTCCATGAAAAGGCAATTTTCATAAAATGTCAAATAAATCATGAAGGCAAATCAATGAAAACTGTAAGGAGTTGGCATACAAAGAAGCTTCTTCCTTTCTTTTGAGGATATGTATTGGCCCCAAATGCATTTCTCCTGCGCAATAATTCTGCATCATCATCTCCAACAATTCCTTTTTCTAAATTAGTCTTCAACAGACTTGACAAACCTTTTACCTATAGAGTCAAAGAATAAGATATCTCTGATGAATAAGATCATAATAAAAACCCATAATTGTTAGGAATACTTGCCCCTCCATACTGTTGCAGTGCAGACAAATCATGATCTCTGGTCATTGCAGTGAGCTGCTCAACCCCAATCCCATAACCACCACCAGGTAGCGCTGGTACTGTACCAGGTATGCCTATAGATAATAGCAAATCAAACATAAAAAAAGCATGCCAATCAAAGACCTAGCACGCAACAAAAAAATAGCAACTAGACAAGATAGAAGTGCTAATTTTTTTCCAGAATTGCAAAGAAAATATATCACACTTGGTTTTAAAAGTAACTGTTTGAAGTCATGTTAGTGGGGATCAAAGTAAAGATGATAAAGATATCATCATCATTAGCTTTATCTGAAGGATTTGGGATTGCTATAATGCACAATACTTTTCCTCAAAGATGTATGAAGTGTTTGACACACGTCTGACACGCCTTTAACAATTGTTAGACACGCAAAAGATGTGTCTGATTAAAAAATAATTAAAAATAAATTGAATGCATGTGCCCAACATGCCTGTAAAAATTTTTTTTTTTAATATAATTTATTGTAGTCAAATTTTATTTAGTAAAGAAATAAAAATTAGATTTCTTATTTTCCCTCCAAAAAAACCAAATCAATCCCCCACACTCGATATCTCATTTCCAGAACATTCCCATTTTCATTTCTCTCCGACAAGTTGTGGCTAGGGTTTCACAACAATGCTCAATGTCATCTCAATATCAATGTCCAATGCCGTCACAACATCAATATCTCAAAACCATCTCAACGTTATGTTAACATTGGAGCTCAATACCAACAATTTCTACACCCACAATCACATCCTTATACCATCTCGGCTTCTCATAATTGTCCAATGTCATCTTAACATTGATGAACAACGTTACCTCAAGATAAATGACCGACACCATCTCGAAATCAACACCCGATGCCCATTACAAAACAACGATGCCCAATTGATAAGAGCATTGTCTTCTCTCCTCTCAATGTCTAACACGACATCGACATCCAACATTAGACATCCTAATATTAATTATTTTAAGTACAAATCATAGTTAAATTACTTATTATTTTTAAATTATTCTTAATATTTTATTTATTCAATTTTTATACACTTTTTAAAATATAAAAATTATAATATTGTGTATAACACATGTCCATATTTTATATTTTCAATAATTTATGTGTCACATGTATGTGTCTGAATCAGTGGTGTGTCCGTGTCTATGCATCATAGGGGATTGTCTTATGAATCCTCATTATTTTCAGTTTGCTCTAATCGACTATTGTCAAAGTTGTTGAACCCACTCTTCAAAAATTATTTTGAACAGCTTATACCAACGTCATCTTGGATAGTTACGATCATGCATTCTCATTATGAATCCTCCAGTCTTAATTTCATCTACTTACATGACAATTGAATATCTTTTATACCCTTGTACATTTTCAAAAACCAACATTATTCTAAAAAACACATCTTCAGATGTCACTAAATCATTCCTCTAATTTAAAAATATCTTAATTTCTCATGTTTAATTCGCCCACACAACTATATCATCATTCTCCTTTCCACGACGCTTAACTTTAGTTGTAGCTTATTCTCCTTTCTATCCTACTAATGAAGGTAAAAATGATAATGATTTAAATAATAATAATTAGCATTATCATTATCATTAGGGTTTTTAGGGTTATTACAATAATTATGATGAACATAACAATGCAAAAGCATAAATAGAAAAAAAAATGTAACTTCTTTCAAATTATAGGGTTTAAACAAGAAAATAAATATGATCGCACTACATCATTGAATACATGTTATTTCAGTAAAATAAGAAGAGAAACTATAGTCCAAATTAGATAAAACAAAATATTATATTTTATTAATAAAAATAAAAGAGTTTAAGCTTCTCAAGAATTAAAAAAACATAAAGAAGATAAATATGTATGATGAACAGTGAACCACCTGGTGCCTTGCTTTCAGCGGCTTCTTTGAATAGAAAAGCTGCCTAAGAAATTTCAAAATAATAATAATGAGCAAGATAACGTTAAAGTTATTCAACTATATTATATGTAAAATAAATACCCGTATGACTTGAGCATGTGCTCGAATCTTCCTCCTAATCTGCTCTTTCTCTTCCTCCTTTTTTAGATCCAAGGTATATCTAAAGCGACGAGAGGCATTGAGCACAAGGGCCGCTTGCTGTCAAGTAGTGATGTTAAATATTCATATCCATATATTAAATACAATTAAGAGTTCCCTCATATCCCACAAATAAAAGTAATTTTAGGTAATACTCTTTTAAACAAAAACACTACAAAAAAAATTATAGTAGTTATGTTGGAGAAAACTTTTCACAAAATAATGTGACTAAAAGTGCTTCCTCTTAACTCACTCGAAAATTGAAGGCATAGCATGCTAGCTAAAACACGACCATATTTTCAACAAAATGTTAGCATTCAAATTACCTGTTGAATAGCTAATTTGATGTTTACGATGTATGACATAATATCACGTGATAGACTACACACAAAAAAAGTTGTGAAGAAAATTTCCAAGAAAATTGAATATATATATATATATATATATATATATATATATATATATATATATATATATATATATATATATATATATTGAATGTTGTAATAGCATCAAATTAGCAACCTGGATTTGATAAGTACATCTTCAATTTTGAAATAAGAAAGTCATAAGCTCCCCAAAGGTCCTTTTACTGAAACAAATAAGATTATACCACTAAACTATCTAATAAAAGAAACTTTAACACAAATCAACGAACTTTTATTTCGTCCGGTGTAAGGATGCAGAGGAACATCCGGTTGTAGGCAAAATCGCGCCTATACCGAGGTGTACGAGTTTTTTCACCTCTGCATCCGGTCGGAGGACGTAATAATTGTTCCAAATCAACAGGTCAACAGGAGAGCACAACCTTGAATGGAAAAATACTAATAAGCACTGTCTAGAGAACAACAAATTCCTATCAATGTTTTCCTCAAAGAAATCCACACATAAACCTTATTTTCTTGTTTCCTTTGCTCTAAGCTGATGTAGATATTGGTCCAACCAATTTTATTTGATCAGCTTGGGCACAAGAAGCAAGAGAATTGATTTTTTATGGGTGGCTTTCTTTAAGGAAATGGCTCATCTCCATCCATTTTCACAATGAGATTTGTATTCATAAATCTCTCCAATTGATAGAGAACGGCTGTTTTCTATGGTATTTTAAAGGTTTAGCTTAAATCCTTACAAACAGTTGGGGGACTTAAGGTTATAATATTTGATAAATCCCATTTCATTTTCATTATTGATTAAATCCATGATTTATTACTCCCGCCATTCTACTATTCAAAAAATTAAATCGATTAAAAGATTATCATCCACAAAACTCATAAATCTTATAACAAATAGCCAAACAATTTATCAGAAAGTAGGAAGCTTTTGCAGTTGTCAAGACAAATAGTTTCCATGTTTTAATCCACTAAAGATTTACTAAATATTAATTTATAGGAATAAATAAATCCTATTTGTAGCCACACAGCCCCTTAGGATGACACAAATCTTAATGCAAAATAAATGGACATAAGACATCCTTCATACGGTTTTTTTATAATTCCTTAAATGAATTTTGTCTGATTTCTTTGTGTCGTGGAGCATACCTCGTCTGACTAGTCCTCATTCAAAGGTCAACAGACACCCTTTTGCTTGTTATGCAATAAAAAAAAGACGAAACATATCAATCCCTTCAAGAAAAAATTTCAGTAGAAACTAATGGCAAGCTCAGACCATGACGTTAAATGTCCATCCCTAACTAATCATCAAATTCGCAATCACGCTCACTCTTAGACCACATAGAACAGCAAGGGAAACTACAAACAGGCCATTAAAAACGAATACCCTACCGACGAAGACCTTAAAACAATTCCCAAAGTACGGATAACGCGAAACGCAGCAATAGCCCAGGCAAATGAGTTGCTAAATCAAAACTTATCTCAACAACAACTAAAAGGCGCAATGCCAAAGAACATTAATAAGAAAGTGAAGCAGCATTGAGGAAACATGATACATACCCTCCATCTTCGCAGCCGCTCGATAGGTGCATTCTTGGACGGAATGTCAAATGCATCATCAGAGACGCAGATCTCGTCGCTATTCTGCCCCTCCCCACCATTCCCAATCTCCTCGTCTCTATGCCGGACGTACCTGTTCGGCGATGCCATGTCCATTCTACCCGCGTCGCAGGAGAGATGACACCGACCCCTCTAATCTTCTACACAAGCCAACCTCCTATTAGATTGATTGAGGAATACATAAAAATTAAAAATAAAAAAACAAGAAAATCACGGCAGACAGCAAGCAAAACAATGCAGAGAAAGTGCGTATGAAACTAAGCTACAGCGTAGGATAAATAGGAACATATGGGTGGATTGCACTGAAAGCAACCTCAAACAAGAAAAAGGGAGCGCAAGAGAAAGAGACAAGAAAAAAAAAAAGTAGGGGAAGCTTCGTCCAGCCTTCGCCCGAGCAATACGCGGTATTCAAATTTCGAAAAACAAAGATCAAAACCCGGAATCGCTCACTATTCAATCCAAGCGACAGCTAATAGGACCTCGATCGATTCCACTTTCCAAGCTCGATGGACCGCTTGCAGCTGCAACTGTATGCCTTCTCTATTCGTCCCCAGTTCTAAAGAGTTGAAAACTCTATCCCTACAGCTCTGACCTCGCTGCCGGAGATCCGCCGGAAGTTTCTCCGCTCTCTAGGACGACGATAACAGGAGAGGTGCGAGAGAATACGAGCCAGCTAAAGAGAGAGAGAGAGAGGAAGAAGAAGACCCAGGAGAGATAGAGAAGCTTCCGCGCAACTTCCCTTCAAAAACTGAAATCCTATATATGGCAAGGGAATTAATTCTATCCCATATTTAGAAAATGTTCAAACTAATGCTCTGAGAGCCTGTTTACATACTTACACGTTAATTTGTTGTCCAAATAACCCCACTAAATAAATAGTTATTAGTATTTATTAATTTGTTAATCGGTCAAATAACCCCCACTGTACGTCTATGAAGATGAATTTTTTATTTCCACCCGCTAATTGCGTCCATTAACTGATGAATTACTAAACACGGTGAAAAGTAAATTTTAAATATATTTGTTTTGTTGAGAGGGTTGGACTGAATTTTAAATATATATTTGTAACATAAAAACAAAAGTATGTATTGTCATCCATATCATGGCATGACTCATGCACGAATTTCCTTTGCTTCCCAATGGGTGACGCGTAACCCAATTCCGTGCTTCATCTGCAGTACGGCGTTAGGTGTCAAAATCAAGGAGTGTTGTTTAGCTTAAGATTTAGGTTTAGTGTTGTACAAATTTTTTATTACTTTTTAAAATTAAATTTTATTATTAAGTTAAAATCATGATTAAAATTTTGTACTAAAATTTTATTTAAAAAAATAATAAAAAAATCATACTAAATGAAATCTTAGATTTCATTTGGGACGACTTTTTTTTATTATTTCTTATAACAAAATATTAGTAAAAAATTTAAAATTTTGAGGTAAACTAAGCTCGCCCAAATTTAGGGGTGTTTTAGTTGCTTTTAAAAGAAATGCAATGTAAACAAAATACACTGGACTTGTTTGGATGATTCTAAAAGTAATTCATAAAATTACTTTTCTTTATTAGTTTGAAGCAAATTTAAGGGTTTATTTGATTTGAAGTGAAGTGCAAAAAAAATTATAACCGAGGGAGCTAGTGGTGGTCAGTGACCGACAGTGGCTGGGGGTGGCTAGCGATGGTCGCTGCCAGCGATGGTCGAGGTGGCCTGTAGTGGTCAAGGCTCGGCGGTGGACAGTGGCGACAATTATGAAAGTTCGTCACGCATGTTAAGCCCTTATGAACTAATCTCGATGCTAACTAAGAGGGGGTGAATTGAATATTTAAAACTTCTTTAACTAAAAGAAAAAAAAAATTTATATCTTGTAGCATAAACGAATAAATCAATAATAAAAAGATTAATCAGAGATTTCACCCATGCAGTTAATCATAATAAAAATAAAATGCGGAAATAATAAAGGAAAAAACACACTAGGTTTATAATGGTTCGGTCCAACTTGACCTACTTCCACTCCTCGGAGGCACCCACCGAGTATTGCACTAAATTTTTAGTGACTCTCATTTTGCCCCACATCTAGGTGGAGAAGCTCTTACAAAATTACTTCAACCTTTCCCGGTGCGGTGGAGTAGACGGGTCCTTTGACACCAAAGAGATCTTCTTCTTCCTAAAACTTCCCTCAAGACAAACATTGAATTTGATGGTACTAAGGTGCAAGCTTGTCGGAGCAACAGTATGAAACCCCCTTCACACTCCCTTGAAACCCCCTCCAAGGATCTTCTCCCTCTTTCAAACTCCACCATCTCTCCCTTTCAAGTTCTCTATTCAAATTTTCTCTAAAAGAACGAAGCTTCAATGGCTGCAAAAGACACTTACAAAGTGCCTAAATAAAGCTTAAATAAAGGGCTTTGAAAAAATCCTAAAAATTAATCTTGGCGGCAAAACTCATCCAGGACAATCGCAGGATCGTCCTATACGATGTGCTTAAAAAGAGGGCTTCAGAAAACCCTAAAACTCTATTTCGGCATAAAATATCGTCTAAGACGATTGAAGAATCGTCTCGTATGATATGCTTAAAAAGAGGGCTTCAGAAAACCCTAAAAACGCAATTCCGGCTCCAAATATAGTCTAGTACGATAGCAGTGTCTTCTAGGAAGATGTGCAAAATTTGACCTGTTAGTCCAGGATGTCACTTGGACAATCACCTGGACGATATGATCAAATTTGTATTGATCATCCAGGACAATATTGTGGATCGTCCTGGATGATTAGAAGAAAAATTATGGTATTCGTCTTTGATAATTTAGGAAAATCAAATATGTCGGCAAATACCGTCCAAGACGATATTATTGAAAATTTTAACCATAATTAGTCCCCTAATCACATGATCAATTTAGGCATGATTGGTATTAATTGTTCAAGATGATCTAGATCATCTGGGACGATTAGAAAAAAAATTAAATCTTAAATCCTTGCCTAAATTATCATTAGCAGCTGTTTTCCAAGATCATAAATGATCATCCTAGACGATTCAAAATTGTCCAGTATGATTAGTTCAAAACTTGAACTTCTGGTTTTGACTAGATCTCACTCCCTGAGTTTGTGTGTGCATGGTCACCAAGCAAGCAAACTCCCTTATAGGACTTAACTCAAGAAATCAAAATTACATCAATGAATATTACAGATCCTTTACAACATAACCTTATTCAACCCAATCTTGAGCTCTGATTTTTTGTTTATTGTTGCGTGGTATTCCTGAAATATTAGTACAGACATAAACAAATATAGAATGAAAAATACTATGAGATATAAAGATATTTTTTATCATAAAAAATATAAATCTCGTGAGCTCGAGTCACAACAAATTAGTGGTTAGCAGATGGCTGACGATAAATGTAGTGGCAGGTAGTGGCCAGGGGTAACCGGCAAGAATCGGGGGACCAGTAGTGGACAATTGTGATCGATGGGTGGCTAGGGATGGCTTGCAATGGACGGTGGGGCAAAGGAAGGCCGACGGGTGGCGGCGTCCTATAGGTGGCTGGCATGACCAACGGATGTGGCAATCAATTGTGGCAATGACAGTGAGTTTCTGGTATATTTGGAATCACCCAAATGTGAGGATTTCCAATTATATTGAGGTTGAACTAGATGGTGAATTCATTTTACTTCAAAATATAACCCTGCATTTTTTTACTTCAAATCAAAAATCAATATTTTTAAAACATCTGCATACTATACACCCCTTTTGCAGCAAACCAAATAGCCCCTAACTGAGAACATTTTATGTTGCAAGCAGGCTCGCTTGACTACAACCACCCCCACCGCCACCCAACGCAGGCCAAAACCACCGCCATCAGCAGTCAACCGTCACCACCCTCCGCCTGTCATAGTTGTCGCCTTACGTTGTCTACTTCCATCGCCACCCATCAGTTGTCACAATCACCCATCATCGACCACGATCACCACCTATCCTTGGCCACCATCGTCATCCACAGGCTGCAAACCATTGACGACCACCTCATTCAGTATTCTAAGAAAAAGTGTTCCTAATCCAATCAAGAAGGATGTCATATTATTAAATATTTATATGGTTATTTTATTTAAAATCTAAAATATAACTCATATGCATGTATAGATAACGAATAATGATAATACAAATGGCAATTTCTAAAAATATAATATTTCTTCTCAATTTTTATAGATATTCATATCCTTAGAAATATTAAAAACAATATTTCATCTTCCAATTTTTATATTTTATTTGATCCTAATTCTGAATTTTGATGATTTATTTCCAGATTTATCATTACTTATAAATAAGCTATTATTGAAGTTGTGTTTATAATTAAATTTTATTTACAATCATGACAAATAGTTAAGCAACTAATCATTATCAATATTAAAAATACCTTTTTACTCCCACTATGTTACCTTTAGTTTGACCTGTTTATTAATGAAAACTACCTACATATATACTCTTATGTATTTTCAGTGTCTGGTAGATAAAATTGATTCAATTTCAGTTCAATTGAATCCAAATCAAGCATTAAAATCATATTTAAAAGCATTAGAATATTAGTTTAAGAACTAAATAGTCTCTGGATATTGTGTGTTTATAATTATATCAAGCGGCTCGATGAGACAAATCCAACAAGCTTACGATCATTCAATTCTAAAGTCATTAAAGAACTTGAATACTGAAAAAGTAATCAATGATCAATGGGATCAATATAAATTGTTGATGAAATATTTTGGATTTTGACCAAACTTAATAAAGTATTCTTTCCCTAAAATCTAATAAAGGGCTTTGTTTTCTACATGGGGTTTCAGAAGTTGAAAGAGCATAAGTGTAATAGCTCAAACGCTTAACTATCGATATATTATCTACTTTGGCCTAAGGGTCTCACAGTTTTTTCATGTTAGTGTAACTTCCCAAAAGGTTACCCATCCCAAGATTTCTTCAGGATGAGCATGCTTAATTGTGGAGTTTCTTACTAAAATTCCAACTATTACATAAAAAGGTACCTTGATGTTTAAAAGTTTAACTTCTTTTTACTTAACGGGTTTCACAATATCCCCACTTAATTAACTGCATCAGTTAGTATCTTTATCCTAGAATAATCCACCATATAGATAGGCTTCTAGAGGTGGACCCTACAAGTTCAAGCGGTGACTGCCGCCACGTAGCACTTTGTCTCGTATATGCTTCAAGAGGTGGCTCCCAAAGTGTAGCACTTTGTCATGTATGCCACTTAGTTCTCAACTTTTGGCTGGTGTATTACTTTGATACCATTTGTAATAATTCAAACTCTTAACTATCAAGATATTGTCCACTTTGGCCTAAGGGCCTAATAGTTTTGTCCTATTAGTCTAACATCCTAAGAGGTCACCCATCCTGGATTTCTCTGAGATGAGCATGCTTAAATGCGAAGTTTTTTGATGAAATTTTAACCATTACACCAAAAGATGCCTCAATATTTAAAAGTTTAGCTTCTTTTTATTTAATAGGTTTCACAATAAGATTGTACTGCATTGCTCGATGATTGTTATTAGTGTCGAACATTAGCAACCATCACCTGAATTCATTCATTTTATTATTATCATTTGAGGACTAACATCTAACCCATCCACTTGTTGGCATTTGACATATATAATCCTTAATATGATTTAAATAATTATTCTCAATTAATCAAGTAGATTCTAATAATCATAATTATATAGTGAAATATTATAATTGGGCCAAATCCTATGGTTTTCCCCTTTTTGTTTTTTATATGTAAAAAGTTTGGTGTCACTTATATGCTTTATATGTGCATATTGGATCATTATACAAAGGTCATTCAAGACAATTATGTAGTATGAAGGAGAGTTCACCGCCCTAGCTAGGTATGCTCTGTAGTTGATGAGCACTTTTAAGGAAAAGTGCTACAAAATTTTAAGAGGACTCTAAGATAATCTAAGGGAGCCATTAGTTATATTCCGAATTATGTACTTCTCTAAGTTGGTAAAGAGGACCCATCTAATTGAGAATGATCTTTTAACTATGCTGTAGCAATGGGTTACTGGCAGGAAGAGGTTTGGAAGCGAAGCATCTGGTAGAAGATTTTTTTAGAAAGAAGATATTCCAGAAGAGGTGGATCATCTGTTTTAGTACATAGTGGTGGCATTGCTAGACCTAGAAGTTCTATATATTAGTGGGGCACAACGTGCTAAGGGTTGTGGAAGAAGGCATGTTATTTAGTACCACAATAGGATAGGATAGTGCTTTCAAAGTGGTCAGACTTTGCATATGATATTTGAGTGTTTGCATATAGGACCTGACCAATGTTTTGAGCCCAAGTTAAGGTTTATGTTAAATAAGCAAAGAGACTGAGGATAATTCCACCTCATGTATTTATTAAGGGATCACCCGGTAGAGGGAGTGGTTCTAATTCTATGGTATGGTCTGTAGTAGGGAGGCCTTCTGGGAGCATTAAAAAGAGTCTGGTCATCCTATTGATTCAACTTTAGCTCATGCACATGTATGTAATTTGACTTAACGTGAGGCCAAAGATGCTTTGTATGTGGTTATAGGTACAATTTATATTTTTATATACCTTATTGCTTTTTATTTGATTTTGGAGCTAGTTACTCATTTATTTTTAAAAGATACTTAAAAAAAACTACACTTGCCTTCTATATTATTTTCTTTTTCTTTGTCTACTATAATATCAACAAGGGATGGTATGGTATCCAATAGATATATTTCTGTGAAATAAAGATGTTTGATAGGAAATGGAGGTTTGATTTGATATTATTACTTTTTTTTAGTTCGATATTATTTTGGGTATGAATTGGTTAAGTTGTATAGAGCTCAGATGGATTGTGTGAAGAAGAGGGTTACATTACTTTTGGGTAGCAAACACTAGTTATTTTAAGGAGTTAGAGGAGTTTTATTATCATAACCCAACCTGATACGACCCACAGACATACAAGTCATATTATATTGAATTAGGACAAACTAAGCCCAAGATTAAAGTTTTAGGGAAACTTTTTAGATTTTGTTTAATTTAAATAAACCACAGAGCTTTTAATTACTTTGAGTAAGTAAAAAAATAAACTTATCCATAAGTTTCATTTCTTTTATTTCCATTTATCATCAAAATGCATATATAGTAATATCTAAAGACTATAATATATGGCTACAAATTGAAATAAAATAATTAAACAAATAATCGTGATTGCATAAAAATAAAAAAAATTCTTATAGAAACTTAGATAGATCAGATCTTGAATACATTACTAGTTGATTGGCTCTTACCCCTTTCCATGACCTGAAAAAAATACATAATATGTGTGAGCCAACATATCTTAGCTAATCACACCCACCAATAAAAAAATCTAAGGAATTTACTTATTAAGCATTCAATTGGTTTTTTTTAAGAAGATAATAATCATTTACTCTATTAAACAAAGTAATACTACCAATTATCAAAAATTTAAATGACAATATTGGAAATGTGAAGAAATAAGTACTCCATATATCAGAATAAACAATAAAAGTTTCCCTTAGGCCTCTATACCTCTCAGAAAAAATCATTCATCCCATATGACTCTAAGTGTTAGCATATCAGAAAATATGCTCTTATACTTCAAATGCTTAGTATATATATATATATATTCAAAATTTTAAACCCTATGATTCCTTGTGCATTTAGCACAAGAATGGAACTTCCACCACAAATCAGATCTCCTAAGAATTACACATTTCAAGTATATAATCATATAAATTATTCCATTGTAGTAAAATAAATGTAAATAACCCAATTTCAAAATTTTATATAATGCTTTATTGGTGGGTGACAAGTTCAACAATGGAGCATAATTTTATAACTTCAAAATATTAACATATTAACAAAGATTATTCAAAACACCATTTTGAAGCTTTAATTGTATAAAAAAATATTTTTGAAAATTTGAATTATTTTTTAGTTAAATAAAATAATATGTTTTTCAAACTACCATGTGTAAATTTCCAGAAAAAATACATAAATATCTAGAATGAATAGCTCTACAATATCTAAAAAGTTACACAGTTAAAGTTTTTCCACATTTTTGAAATACAAATTTATATATTAAATCAATAAAATATTAAAATTTTAATATTTATGTAAACTAAAATAGACTAAATATAACCTATGTCAATCTAGATAATTTTTTGAATTGGGCCAACAATAGAAAATTTATTAGAGTCACCAAAATCTAGCTTTTTATCACTAGAATCTCCCTCCCTCTCTCTCTCTCTCTAATGGGCTGAAAGGGGGTTATAAAATTTTGATAAAAATGCTTGAAAATGGATTTGGATATTTTTATAAAAATTTGACTAAGCATCACAACACTCCCCACTAGATAGCACAGTACTGCAACACCCAAACCTAGCGATATAGCTTTAGTTCCTTTTCTAAAAATCTATTGGAGAGCTTAATGTTGGAGTGCAACCTAGTGTAACCTACCCTATGTCACATCCCTATATATCCCAATCACCGCCTTCCCTCACCCTAGCGTCATGACTTGCCAAACAAGGAAGGAAGAGAAAGGGAAGGAAGAAAGAGATACAACAACAATAACAACAACATCGAGCCTTTATCCCACTATGTGGGGTCAACTACATGAATTCTTTTTTTCCCATTGTGTCCTTTTAATAGTTAAATTCTCATTTAAATATAATAAAGAAAGGCCATTTCTAATATTTTCTAACCAAGTCTTTTTAGGTCTACCTCTACCTCTCTTAACATAGGCCAAATCTAATACATCTACTCTCCTAACAGGGTCATCAGAAGGCCATCATTTTACTTGACCAAACTATCTAAGGTGTCACAACCCAACCTAACCAGGACAGGTCCTATCACATTGAGCTATGACAGATAAATCCTAAGATATAGTTTTGGAATTATTTCAAAATTTTCTACTAATATTCATTGAAATAAATTACATACTACATAGAAATAAATTACATACTACATAGCTACAAAAATATCCAAATACTAAAATTAAATTCATTCACAAAATTTCTTTCATTTTATCAAAATAAATATCTGGGTACATGGTTAGAGACAAGAGCTATAAAACTGAAAATTTAGCTAGCCATGGCTGTACAAAAAAAATTAAAATAGCAAAATACCTATGACCTCAGATCTGATCCTGAACTGCTAGTCCATAACTTCTTTCCCCTTCCCAAATCCTAAAAATCAGAAGCAAAATCATAGTGAGTTACAATAGCTTAATAAGCCACGTAAAAATCAGAAGCAAAATCATAGTGAGTTACAATAGCTTAATAAGCCACACAAACTAATTTAAATTTTTAAATATTCTTTTATCAAATATTTTTCTAAATATTTAAAAGAAGTTAAATGTAAATTTAAAAAATCACTAAACATAAAAAATATAATAAATGTATTGTAGTTATTTTTTATTTAAATAATAGTAAGGAATAAATAAATAAATTCAAATTTATATCACAGAGTAGTTCAGATCACATTTCCCGGACCCAAATAGAACCTTAAAGGATTTTGATCCTTTATTACTCCATTTTTGTTTGTGCTTATAGCACCAGAACATATCACATATCCCTTTCTCGAACAGAATCTTAAATAATTCTAGCCTTTTATAACTCCCAGTAATTCTCTAACACGTATAGAATTTCAAAGGATTCTGGCATCTTATGGCTCTCAACATATATAATGTAATCACATATGCACATATATTATCACATTATAATAATGAAAGAGTAATTGAGCATGCATCAAAATTTCACAGTATTGTACAATAGTAGATACCAGAAAATTCAACTAGGCAAAATTTTTTTTTTAGAAAATTACCAAATAACTAAGAATTGTGTAAATGATACTTTAAGACTTTTATTGTACAACATCACTATTTTTTAATATCGAGATAATTTTCTATTCACTAAAAATCTCACAAATTTAAAAACCTCCCTTGTAAAAGTTTTAGGAAATATTCAAAATGTGCATAATCTTAATATCTATAATATAAAAAAAGTTATGCGGTAAAAGTTTTACCGGTGTAAAGTTATCTCTAGTTTTTGCTAATGGTTATAAAATTTTAATCAAAAATATTTGCTAAAACTTGATATTTTTTGAAAATTGATATAAGTATAATGTACCTTACCTCAAGATGATCAAGTTTCGCAACTAAGCTGATGGAAAAAAATGGCTCTAAGTCGGCCAAAATTAAACTTTTTTCCTCTCTCTCCTCCTTGTTTGCTTTAGTTCATTTTTTTATTTTCTCTATTAACTTTGAGTCAATTATGGAAATGATGACATTTACAATACTTAATGCTTTTAGATATTTTTTATTTTATTATTATTTAATAATATATGATAATATCATTTTAATTCATTTTTAATAGAACATTTATAGAAATTCTTTTAGAGATTTCAAAAATTACAAAAAATATTCATAAATTGGAAAATTTCATTTAAAAAATTATAGTGAAGTTAGTTTACAAAACGGACATCTAACTGTCTCCAAAACCCCACTTATACCAATAGTTGCCATTTTTTTAAGAAATTTTAATAGTGTCAAAAAATTATGAAATTTTAGGGAAGCTAAAACACAATATTATAAATATTCTGGTATAGATGGTTTATGATTTGGACTTATTTTGATTCTAGAAATAAATATTTACTATTCTAAATAAAAAATTATTATAAGAAAATTTTGAGGTTTCACAATCTACCCACCTTAAAAAAATATCATTCTCAACATTCCCAAAGTAGAATGAGTCAGAATAAACATAGAGACAGTTGTCTCATATCAGATTCCTTATCTCACATAGCTTATCTAGCAGTTTTATGCTTTCTTTATACTTTGATCATAGGAATTTATTTGCTTCTCAATTTTCTCACATTATATGTAAAAATCCTTTCGGGTTCTTCCTTATATTATAGATTCGAACAAATCTCAATATACTCAGCAGATAATCTCTTTCCAGAATCATACACCCACTTTCTCAAAGAAGATAGATGAAATATATTATACATATTAGATATATGATCAAGTAACAATAACTTGTGAGCTGAACTACTAATCAGCTCAATGATCTCAAAAAGTCAAATATATCTTGGATTGAGCTTGCCGATTTTCTCAAATCTACTAACACCTTTTATGGGGCCGACTTTAATATAAACTAGGTTGCCAATCTGAAACTCAACAAACTTGTACTTTTGATTGTAATACTTCTTTTGTCTATCATGTACAGATTTTAATATTTCTCTTATCAAATTGATCTTTACAATAGTATCATCCACAAAGGCTAAACCTATCACTTATCTATCTTCCACCTCTGTTAAAGTTAATCTAGTCCTACATTTCCTCTTGTATATAGCATTTTAAGGTGCCATGTTAATGCTAGACTAATAACTATTATTATATGTAAACTCTATCAATGAGATATGATCCTCCTAACTTCCTCCAAAATCCAAAATACATAATCTCAAAGATCCTCAAGTACCTGAACAGTCATTTCAGAATGTGTATCTGTGGATCAAATGTTATACTGAAGTGTAACTTTATTCTCAGTCCATGTTGAATACCTCTCCATAATATGGAGATAAATTTGCCATCCGGATCAGAGATAATCACCTTCGACCCACCATACAACATGATAATATCTTTAACATAGATCTGTGCTAACCTATCCACCAGTTTTGTCTATTAAATTGAAATAAAATGGGTTGATTTTTCCAGTCAATCGACAATAACCCAAATAGCATTGTGCTCCTACTTCAATCAGGGAAAACTCATAGCAAAATCTATTGTTACCTCTTCCTATTTCCACTATAGAATAGGTAACGACTGTAGAAGACCTTCTGGTCATTGATACTCTGCATTTACTAGCTTACATGCCTTACACTTCGACATAAACTCTACTATGTCCTTCTGCAATCCAGGCCACCAAAACATACCCTTCATATCTCCATACATCTTTATACTTGTTGGATGAATAATATATCATGATTAACGAGCTTTATAGAATCTTCGACCTAAGATCTCAAAAAATAGGAACCCAAAGTCTATCCTTGCAGAAAATAACACCATAATCAGAAACTTATAGTTCAAATTTCTTACCAAATCTGATTTGATCAATCAAATTCAGATATTCTACATCACAATTTTGAGCTTCATGAATCTTTTCTTCTAAAGAAGACTGAATAATCATCTGAGTTACTGTACCAAAATCCCAATCAGTATAATAAATCACCTCTAATTATAATATATCCATATCTTATATCAAATACTCATCAAAAGTGAGTTGCATATATGATAATCTAGAAGACTTCTTGCTTAGTGCATATGCCACCATATTGGCTTTACTAGGTTGATACTAAATAGTCATATCATAGTCCTTGATCAATTTAAGCCATCTCCTTTGTCTCAAATTCAGATCCTTTTGAGTGAATATATTTTTTAGACTTTGATGATTAGTAAAAATCTCACACATGACACCATATAAATAATGATGCCAAATCTTCAAAGCAAATACAATGGCAGCCAACTCTAGATCATGCATTGGATAGTTCCTTTCATATGGCTTCAACTATCTTAAAGCATAATCTATCACTCGATCATGTTGCATCAAAATACACCCCAAACCTCTCAGTGAAACATCATTGAATAGTTACAATCTTTCTGTACTAGAGGGAAGAGCAAAAATTAGATCAAAAGTCAAACAATTCTTTAATCTTTGAAAACTAGCCTCGCACTCCGATATCTAGACAAAAGCTATTGACTTTTGAGCCAGTCTTGTTAGAGGTGCTGAAATCTCAAAACCCCTTCACAAACTTCCTGTAATATCTAGCCATACCCAAGAAACTTTGTATATCAAATGTAGTAGTAGGCCTCGGCCAATTACTGACTGCTTGAATTGTCTATAAATCAATAGAGATACCCTCACCACTAAGCACATATCCTAGAAAAAAAATACTCCTCTATCAGAACTTATATTTGGAGAATTTTACATATAAAGTCTCTAATATACTCCTTAGATGTCTAACATGATATTCCTCAAAAGAAGAATATACCAAAATGTCATCTATAAAAATAATCTAGATAATCTTTGAATACTCTATTTTTCATAACCATAAAAACAGCTGGTGCATTAGTCATCCCAAATGGCATGCCAAAAACTTATAGTGCTGTACCAAGTATTGAAAGCTATCTTCATCACATCAACCTCTCTCACCTTAACTTAATTTTAACTTGATCGCAGATCAATTTTTGAGAATACAAAAAAAAATTAGCAAGCTGATCAAATAGATCATCAATATGTGTAGTGGATACTTATTCTTAAATGTGATTTTATTCAACTCCCTATAGTCAACACATATGCGCATCATATTATCCTTTTTCTTCATAAATAGAATAGATGCTCCCTATGGATGAATAATACTAGGATGAATAAATCCCTAGTAAACCAACTCTTGAAGTTGAACCTTCAACTCTTGAAGCTCCTTTGCTGCAATCCTAAATGGAGCTTTAGATATCAAGGCCATACCTAAAAACATGTCTATACAAAACTCTAAATCTCTATCCAGAGGTAAACTGACTAACTTCTCAGGAAATATATTTGAAAAATCTCATACTATCAGGATATCAGAAAGAGAATCAGCATCTATACTCCTATCCTAGACTGATGCTAGAAATACCATACAACTCTTCTTCCATAATCTATCTTCTTCAAATATAGAGATTAAATAGGATAAAACACCTCTAACTCCTTAGAATGCTTAACTTTCACTACCCATAAATAACATAACTCGCTTTTTCAAGCAATCAACATGAGCCCCATACTGACTCAACTAATTCATACCCATAATAATATTATCTGAGAAAATGGGTAATAAAATCAAACTAGACTTCCACTTCTTATCAGAAATCTCAATAACATAGAAATAAAATCTATTGACCATCATACTATCTCTAGATGACAAAATAACAAAAAGAGAAATTGTTAGTGTAACTGAAGCCAAGTGTAGCGAATCAAAAAAATGCTCTGAAATAAAGGAATGATTAGCTCTAAAATAAAATAAAATAGTGCACGGATGTTCAAAAATATAAAATATACCTGTCATAACATCTGAAGCATTCTGAGCCTCATACTGAATCAAACTGTATACATGTGGCTGAATTGGAGTTGGAGCTACATAGCTACTAGGCTCTCTCTGACCACTATTAGATGGTTTCCTTGCCACTAAACCTGAACCACTCGTTCTACTATGTGATCCATCAAAATAAGAATGGAGAGGAAATGCCCTCGGTCTTCCTGTTGGTCTAACAAAGCTCTCTATTTTGAACTCAGAATATCTATTAAATCCTACTTATGGACACTCTACTACCTGATGCCTTATTTATTATATCTAAAGCACTACCCAATCATCATATAACACTGACTAGAATGATATCGATCATAACTCTATCACACATGTGCCCCATTAATAGAGCCATAACTGAATATACTACCACTATCATAGACTACTACTGATGCTGACTGTCCACCTCTCCTAGAATCTCTAAGTGTGAATTTGCTCTTCTTCCTAGAAAATCCACTACCAAAAGTCTTACCAATAAACCTCTTCTCACTAGCAGTCCACTGCTACTGAGTAGCCATCAGGTCGTTCTTTATCAGATGAACTCTCTCTCCACAAGCTCAATAAAATAAAAAATGTGAAATAACATAAGAGGATGTCTCAAACTATCCTGAAGTCCTCTCAAGAACCTATAATACTTCTCCGCAAGAGTGCTAATTAACTATGGAGTATATCTAGCCAAAAGTAGTGAACTCTACCTCATACAGCATAATTGTCTTACTCCCTTGAACCAACCTCAGAAAAGTCTCATACTTTTACTATCGTGTAGAAGGGGTACAAACTTGAAATTTCTTCTCTTGGTGGCCCATCTACCAACGCTTTGCTTCACCCTTTAATAGAAAGACTACTAATGGTACCTTCCTCTTAGGAGGACACTGCATATCATCAAATATCTTTTCAAGCATCCACAACTAGTCCTCTATTGCTCTGGGCTCAATAGTACCTTCAAATCTTAGAGGCTTCAATCTTAGAAACATTTGTAGATGTTTATCTACCTCTTTAGATTTAATAATAGGAACCCTACTTTGTGTCTCACCCATCATCTAGGCTATCAAAGTAGCAAGCTGTGAAACTGTATATAAACCAACTATTAGAGCATAATTATATACAATAGCTTCCTCACCAACACTCTGTCCATTGGTCATATTTGAGTCTAGCGGATCCATGATCACATAGAATATGCAACTAAACATACATGTATATAAAATAAAAAAATAAACTCTCAAATAGACTTGAAACTACCCCACTAGACTTACATATCAATTCCTATATCTCTTATAATTCAATTCCAAAATTATTACTCTGATACCACAAAAGCTTGTCACAACCCAACACGACAAAGACATGTCTTATCTTATTGAGCTGTGACTAACAAATCCTAAGATCTAGTTTTAGAATTATTTCAGATTTTTCTACCAATATTCTTTAAAATAAACTACAGACTATAGAACTACTAAAATATTCAAATATTAAAATCAAATTCATCCACAAAATTTCTTTTATATCATCAAAATAAATATCTACACTACAATGTACAGCTATAAGCAAGAGCTACAGAACTAAAAAGTTAACTAGCCATGATTGTATATATATAAAAAAAATTATATAAAATACCTATGACCTTAGATCTGATCCTTATTTATTTGAGCTTATAAAAATAGAATTTCAAAGGATTATGGCTCCTTATAACTGTCATCAATTCCCTAACATATATAGAATCTCACAGGATTCTGGCCCATTATGACTCCAAACAAATATTATACATATGTAATAATAATAATAATAATAATAATAATAATAATAATAATAATAATTAAAGAGTAATTGAGCATATATCAAAATTTTACAGTGTTGTATAATAGTAGACAATATAAAATTCAGCTAGGCAAAATTGTATATTTTCAAAAAATTATCAAATTACAGGAATTGTGTAAAATGATATTTTAAGACTTTTATTGTACTACAATACTATTTTTTAATATCTAAATAATTTTTTATTCAAGGATGACCACTATCCTACTATTATGATTCTAATTGCAAGAGAGAGGAAGTTAGAGAGAGAGAGACTCTAGGATTTTGCATTCATTTTTTCAAAATTTCCTTTGCCTACCATTTGGTGGATTTACCATGGGATGGAGGACCTCCCACTGGCCAGCTCCAACGGCCAGATTTTAATGGCGATTCCTTCATCTAACACTAATGCCCAATCTATTTCTAAAGCTTCGTCATTTTGCATTGAATCATTTAGGTATCGATGGTTCAATGCTCCACTAGTTTTCAGAGATCCGATTGGAGTCAATGTTGTTTCTCCTCCACTGGTGTCCGATATGGGAAAGGAGAAATAGTTGATTGAAGACAAAATTTCTACTCCACTTAAGAGTGGAATTTCTAAATCAAGAGATTTTGGTTCTTCTTCTTCAAATTTAAAAATTTTTGTGAATAGATTTGGTAATTTTAACAAATCTGATTCCAGCTATTTGGAGGAGTTTCCTTCAATAAAAAATAAGGATCTTAATCCTTTTACTATTTTTGAAAATGTTCCAGCAAGTAAGGTTTCTGAAATTCTAGGGAAAGTCTACACAAATCCAGTTAACCAATGGGAGAAACGTCCTTACATTAAAATGAATATGTCTAAGGAAGGAAATTTTCTTTCAGAGGATGGTTTGGCTGTTAAATTGCAAGATTTGAATGTGAATATCAACTCAAATAAATTTCAATTTTTGATGTTGGTGAAGGTGTTTGGTAAACTTATTCCAATTCATGTGATAACAAATGAATTATGACGTCATTGGATGCAGTTTGGCAAGTTTCATTTGACTGTGCTTGGTTATGGATGGGTGCTTTGCTCGTTCTTCTCACAAGAAGCTATGGAGAATGTTTTATTTGGTGGACCTTGGTTCGTAAATGGTCACATTGTAGGGCATGATAAATGGAGTTCAAACTTCTCTTCAGATTCATTGAAAGGCTTGTCATCTCCTATTTGGGTAAGAATGCCCAACCTTCCACTCTATTGTTGTGATGAAATTAATGTTTCAAGAATTACTTCTTTGATAGGAATCCCCATACTTATAGACGGTGATATGTTTCAATGGGGTAGGAGGGAATTTGCAAGAGTATGCGTTTGGGTAGAGCTTGACAAACACCTACCTTTGGGTGAAAGGGATAAATGGGCGTTTCTTTCAAAAAGTTGAGTATGAGAAGATTTCTTTTTTTTTTTTTTAAGTTTTGGAAAGGTTGGCCATTTATGTGATGGTTGTAGCTTGAAGGTGGGGTTTGAAGAGAAGGATGAAATGGGTAAGAAATTCTTATCTGAGGAGGTTCTTGTTGAAAAACATTCAAATGCTAATTCTAATAAGGCTTCTTATGGGCCTTGGATGTTGGTTAACAGTAAAAGGAATAATAAAAGACAAATGGGAACAAGGAATGCAGTGAGAGCCAAATCTGATTCTAGATTTAATGTGTCGGAAGTGTCTCCTCCGAATAATGAAGAAAGGCAAATTAAAAATGTTGAAGAACCTATTGTGAAGATAACATAAATGTCTATGGACTATAATAATTTTAAAATTCTTGGATCTTTGCATGGAGAAGAGGATGCTAGGAAGGAAACTATTGGCTCGGGTTCAACTGAAGTTGAAGAAGGTGAAATAGTTGTTGATGAGACTCCGAGAATAATTCCAATAGGATCTACATATGTTGTAGAGGCTGAGTTGGGTTTCAAACTGACAAATCAAGGAGACTCATATTTGATTAATCCTGAAGGTGATGTTGAGATTCTTGCTGTAATCAGTCAAAATTCTGGAAGTATAAAACATATTGAGGAAAATCCTATATCCAAGAATGATAAGGAAAATAATAGAGAAGACACAATTGAAGATGGAAAGTCCTCTTGCCATCTAAATCGGTGCTTCATAAGAAGAAGTTGAATAAAGACTTGAATTTGTTTAGTCCTATCAAAGGCAGTCTTAGAGGAAGAAAGTTTGGTATTCTTGGTGAAAAGATTGGAGTAACTTCACCATTTATCCCATGATAAGCTTATGATAATAGAAAACGATTTGCAAGCCTAGTTTGTGGTTTGTGTGAAGTTGATGGAGCTTGTGAAAAGTAGAGGTTGTGGAGCAGTACAGACCCGAATTCATCGTGAGTTTTATTTTTATTTCATTTCATTTTCTTTGTTTGGTAAAACTTGTTGTTCTAGAATTTTTTTAAGCATAATTTGGTATTTGAAAAATGGAACTATAGCAATGGGAATTAAGTATCTTTCTATCTCTTATTTTTTACTTAATTGAGAAATCTGGGATACTATTCAACCATTTTGGTTATTTTATCTTTGGTATCCCCTCCACCCCAATTGGTTTAAAATGAGAAGTAGAGGGTCTTATTTGGATTATTACATTTCCTATATTTCTAATATTTTCATTATGCTTAATTTTCTTTTTAATAAGGCTCCCTTATTGTTTAGGAAGGGTTTGCCTAGTAGTTTTTTGTTCTAGTTTGTAATAGTTTTTTACTTTTAATGCTATATGCATCTTCTCAAAAAAAAAAAAAAAAATTATACACTAAAACCCCATAAACTTAAAAATCCCCAGTGTAAAATTTCCAGAAAATATTCAAAATTTATATAATCATAATCTCTATAACATATAAAAAGTTACACAGTGAAAGTTTTACCTGTTCAAAGTTTTTCCCATTTTTTGTTAATAGATACATAATTTTAATCAAAATATTTATTAAAGCTTGCACATTTTTAAAAATTGAGATGGGCATAATGAGCCTTACCTTGAGACAAACAAGTTTCCAAACTGAGCTGATAGACGAAAATGGCTCCAAGTCGCCAAAAATCAGACTTTTTTCCTTTATTTCTCCTCCCTAATTACTTTAGTTCATTTTTTGTTTTCTCTATTAATCATGAGTTAATTAGGGAAATGATGACATTTATAATACTTAATGCTTTTAGATATTATTTTTTTTTATTATTTTTTAATATTAAATAATATATAATAGTATTATTATAATTAATTTTCAATATAAAATTCATATAAATTCTTTTAGAGATTCTAAAAATTATAGAAAAATATTCAAAAATTAGCAAATTTCATTTAGAATAATTGGTGAAATCGGTTTGCAAAATGGACACTTAATAGTCCCCAAAATCCCACTTGTACCGATATGTGTAGATTCCTTAAGAATTTTTTATAGTGCCCAAAAATTATGAAAAAATTAGGGAAGCTAAAATACGACATTATAAATGATTTGATGAAGATAGTTTGTTATTTGGACTTATTATGATTCTAGAAATAAATATTGACTATTCTAGGTTAAAAATTCTTATAAGAAAAATTTGGAGTTTCACATAAGGTGACTCTCTCTAATCTTATTTTTCACTAGAGCTACTCCAAACTTTTCATGGATATGCTCATTTTGTATCCTATATATAGGAGGAAATCTACTCATCCACCTCAGCATCTTCATCTCAATAACACTTAACTCAATAGTATGCTTCTCCTTTCATGGTTAACATTCTACACCATAAAGCATTGTAGGTCTTACCACCATCTTATAAAATTTTCCCTTAAGTTTGAATGGTACTTTTCTATCACCCAACAAACTTGAAGCATTCCTTCACTTCAACCATCCAACTTGAATTCTACTAATAATATCCCCATTTATTTCACCGTCTCTTTGAACAATAAAACCAAGATATATAAAATGAGTACAATTATTATTGGCTTGATCGCTCAAAGTCACAACCCCCCACTTGATCTCTTATTACTAAAATTATGCTCTATGTATTCAGTTTTACATCTACTCAAATGAAAACCTTTAGACTCTAAAGTTAAGCTCTATAATTTGATTTTACCTTCAACTCCCTTGCTAGTCTTATTAACAAGAAGAATATAATCAACAAAAAGCATACACGAGGATACATCATTTTTATAATGCTAGTAAGAACAACCATTACTAAAGGAAAAAGATAAGGGCTGAGGAGGAGAGTGAAAGGGATAAATCTAATTTTTAGTCTCTAGATCATTTTGTTGCTTTTATGAAAATTATTCAGATCAAAGTAGGGGATTCTAATGCTATCTTTTTTCAAATATTTTGATTTTGACCATAGAATTCTACTCAAAATTGATTTTACTATATTTTCCTATGCTTTATTAAAATTTTACCACAATATTTTTTTGTTATCATCTTGATTATCATAGACATTTTAATTGCTCCATTTATGAATTTCATTGGATAAAATGAAAGTTATTGAATTTTGAAGATTTATACTATATAAAAATTGGATATTTAATTTAAGCATACTATTGATTCACACATTGAAGGTGAAAACTGGTATGTGATTAGGTAATGATTGGCTGCTATTGCTGTTTTAATACTATGCTAATAATGTGTATGAAAATAAGTAAAAACTGGTTGACACATTGGTTTAATATTGATTAACCTATATATGATGGTGGACCGATAGACTTTTCTTTAAATACAATGGTTTTGTATTATTTATTACTTATTCGAATGATCCAACGATATAAAAATAAGGAGTTATAAGGAGATATTTCCATGCTGATAGGCAATGAATTCCAACTCTACTTATTTAGCCAATGGTTACCGACTACCAATTACTTATTGCTAAAAAAATGTCATGATAGCTAGGACTTATTACTTATTTAGTATGACTATTAAAATGCATATTATTGATTCGTTATTTCTATTATTATATGATTTTATTAATTTACTATAATCGTATGGATTTTTTTATTACTATATAGCTTTATTATTTCTGCAATTAGTTTTATTGATGACATTATATTGATTCTACTATCAATATAGACATCAATTCTATTTGATACTACAACTAATTAACTATAATGATTATTGATACTAATTCCCCGTATTGATATTAATCATATGATATACTAAACATGTTATTAAGATATTGATTTAATATTGATATATAGCAATTGGATAACATGTGTGCAACATTATAGGATTTTATTACATTAATATGGTTCCAATAGTCTTTATCGATGTTTTCATTTTATCACTTTATATGATTTCTTTACTGATTGATTAAGAGTACTGACATGACAACTACTTAATTAATTTAACACCCACTCTAGTTTACTAGTTTCCCTATTATACTATTTTATTGGATTTTATACTATATTATTTTATTGGCTTCAAACTTTACTACTACTGTATGTGTGTTTTACTATTTCTTCATTGATTCATAATCATATAAATACTACTGCTATGAATTAATTGATCATGCATATTATTTCTTTGTTATGCTTTGAGTCAGTTATAGGATTAGATGACCTACTGAGCTTTTTGACTCACTATATATAGTTTTAATGATTTTAAGTCAGAGTAGAGGATCATATGTGTGAGATTGATCATATAAAGATTTTTTAGGTTTATTTCTAGTCAATTTCTTTCTATTTTTAGCTATTCTATTATACTTAAGACTAGTGATAGATTATAATTATATGATTCTTGAGTATTGCATATGATTTTAGAATAAGAATATACATATATTTTGATGTTTTTATTACTAGTTTTTTTTTACTAATATTATTATTGATAAAAGATAAATAGATAGCTTTGGTGTTATTATTTTAATGAGAAAAAAGAATAATTCATCTAATTTTAATCTTGGGGCATTATATAATAGGTGCAACTAAACATGAATTCAGTAGGTATTTTAATCCTCTCCTCCTCAGAAAAATGTCATCTTTAATAATTAAAATCTCAAATAAATGGAACATATTAGGAGATAACTGTCTAATTTAAGATTTCTTCTCTATAGTGTCTTCTCTTTCTATTACATGCTTCTAATGTTCTTTTACCATTGAAATCTATTTATTCATATCCCAAAATTCTTTATGTTTTTTTAGCTCATATTGAAACATACATCAACCTTTTATGTAGACACTCTATTCTCAAAATCAAATACCTATTTTCTCATAGATGATATGTTGATTATGTTGCGACTCGAGCTCATGAGTTTTATGTTTTTGATGATAAGAAACATTTTTATATCTCATAGTATTTTTCCATTCTATATTGGTTTGTATGTATACTAACATTTCAGGAATACCATGCAACATAAAATAAAGATTCAGAGCTCAAGATTGGGTTGAATAAGGTTATGCTGTAAAGGGTCTGTAATATTCATTGATGTAATTTTGATTTCTTAAGTCAATCCTGTAAGGGAGTATGCTTGCTTGGTGACCATGCACACCACACACTCAAGGGAGTGAGATCTAGTCAAACCTAGAAGTTTAAGTTTTGAACTAATCGTACTGGATGATTTTAGTCGTCCAGGATGATCACCTCATTGAACTAATCATACTGGACAATTTTGGATTGTCCAAGATGATCCTTTAAATTTTGGAAAATAGCCACCAATATTAATTTAGGCAAGGATTTAAGATTTAATTTTTTTTCTAATCATACTGGATGATCTATATCGTTATAGACAATCAATACCAATCATGCCTAAATTGATCATGTGATTAGGGGACTAATTATGGTTATATCGTTATAGACAATCAATACCAATCATGCCTAAATTGATCATGTGATTAGGGGACTAATTATGGTTAATATTTTCAATCATATCATCCTGGATGATCTGTATATCTTCCTGGAAGATGTTTGCCGACGTACTTAATTTTCCTAAATAATCCAAGATGAACTACCATAATTTTTCTTCTAATCGTCCAGGATGATCCAAAATATTATCCTAGATGATCAATACAAATTTGATCATATCATCCAGGTGATTGTCCTGGACTATCAAGTCAAATTCTGTACATCGTCCTGGATAATCCCACGATCATACTGGATGATATCTTGCACCAAAATTGAGTTTTTAGGATTTTCTAAAGCCCTCTTTTTAATCATATCTTATGGGATGATCCTACGATCATCTTGGATGATATTTGTCACTAAAATAGAGTTTTTAGGGTTTTTATGCCCTCTTTTTAAGCACATTGTACAGGACGATCATACGACTGTCCTTGACGATTTTTGCCCCCAAGATTAACTTTTATGGTTTTTCAAAGCCCTCTATTTAAGCTTTGCCAAGGCACTTAATAAGTGTCTTTGGCAGCCATTTAAGCTTCGTTCTTTTGGAGAAAACTTGAAGAGAGAACTTGAAAGGGAGAGAGGAAAGGATGGAGTTTGAGAGAGGGAGAATATCCTTGGAGGGGGTTTCAAGGGAGTGTGGAGGGGGTTTCACACGGTTGTTCTATCAAGCTTGCACCTTAGTACCATCGAATTCAAGATTCTTCTTAAGGAAAGTTTTGAGAAGAATAAGATCTCTTTGGTGTCAAAGGGCTTGGCTACTCTGCCGTACTAGGGAAGGTGGAAGTGATTTTATAAGGACTTCTCTGCCTAGCTGTGGGGGCTAAAGGGGAGTCACTAAAGGTTTAGTGTAATACTCGGAGGGTGCCTCCGAGGAGTGGACATAGGTCAAGTTGGACCGAACTACTATAAATCACATTCCTAAATAAGCTCTTTTCTCATACTAATATCCAAGATAATGTGCTCCTAGATTTTCTATCTAATTGGGCTTTATAAAGGGACATATTGATACTTGATTGAAATCTATTTTTGTAAGCAAACTCAATATGAGGAATGTGAATGCCAAAATCTAGAATGCATATTCTCATAAATCCTATAATACTTGAATATTTCTCTCATATTGTATATTTATCCATGGATTTAAAGCCATAATGAAGTGTAGTTTAGTACCCAAACCTTGTTGAAGGCTTTTCCACAACCTATGTGGATTGAAAGCTATATTGAAGTGTGATCGATGAAGGAAAAATCAAAAAATAAAAGAAAATGAAAAACAAAACATACAAACAAACATGCCTAAAATAGATGTCAATTTGAAATACAATTTAAAGGATGAATCATATATGATTGATAAAAAGCCACAGGGTGTAGAATATAGGAGCATAAAAGTAGCCAAATCACTAGGGAAAATGATTTGAATGAATATACTTTCAATAGAGTAAAAAATATATATGGAAAATATTACTTTAACTCCACAATCCCAAAATAATATAAAAAGGTTAGATGTGAAAGCCTCTTTTACTTTAATCCCATACACCAAAGCAAATTTATTTATACCCTCTAACAACAAAACCACTAAAACTAATGTTACCCTCAATGAACCATTTATGGATGAAATAATAGAGCCTCCTTTTGAGTGATACTCAAATAATCTAAACAAAATTTGCTAAGCAAGGTTTAATACTGTTAAATTTGACTAGAGGTGAAGTTCAATAATTTGAATACTATTGGGATATGAAAAAACATAAACAAACATTAAGATCAAGTGTTGGCTTTACTACAATATGCTCATTTGATGATGATGAATATTACTTAATCAAATAATATAATCTAGTGTCTAATATTCTCTTTTTAGTGAACATCAAAGCTATTATTAAACTCTATTTAGAAGGTTCAGATGATTTGGATGACTCTTAAGTTAAGATTGCACCTCCATAACTTGAAGAGGAGATTAAATCCATAATTGATGGTATGAAAGAGACAAATCTGGGCAATGAAAAAGACCCTCATCAAATTTTTATAAGCTCTTTATTAAATGAGGACGAGTTTACTAAAATGATCACGTTACTCAAAGATTTCATAAATTATTTTTCTAGGAGTTATGAAGAAATGCACGGATTATCTCTAGACATAACAGTGTATAATTTAGAAATTCAACCAAAAATGTTTCCAATTAAACAAGAACTTAGGCATATGTGACTTGACATTGAACAATAAGTAATATATGAAGTTAAAAAGTTAATTGATACTAATTTTATTAGGGAATAGAAATATCCAATCAGTTTAGCTAGCATTATTCGAGTCAAAAAATAATTATTAGATTCATATCTACATTGATTTTAGAGATCTGAATAAAACTTTTCCTAAAGAGGAGTTTTGCTTCTTATATAAGAATACCAAACTGATATTACCTAATCACATGCAACCTTTTCCTTTATGGATGGCTCATTTGGATATAACCAAATCAAAAGGGCTCCTGAAGATGAAAAATTTACAGCATTTGAACACCAATAGGAGTCTTCTGATATAAAGTTATATTATTTGGATTAAAGAATACTGGGGCAACTTACTAACGAGTAATGATAGGAATTTTTTATGAACTTATTCACCATTTGGTGGGATGTTATATTGATCATCTAGTCATTAAAAATCTTAGAAAGATGTTCATTTATATAACCTGAGAATTATTTTTCAAAGATTATGTCAACATAACTTAATAATGAAACCTTTGAAGTGTTCTTTCGATGACAATTTAGGAAAATTTTTAGGTTTCGTTATCAGGCATCATGGAATCAAAATAGATGCAAACAAAATGAAAGCAATAATATGAATTTCATTTCCTAAAATCCTTACACAATTAAGATCTTTTCAAAGACGCTTAGCGTACCTTAAGAGACTTATATCAAATCTTTCAAGAAGATGTCAACCATTTACAAATCTATGCAAGAAAGATACTCACTTTCAGTGGGAAGAAAATTATCATAAAACATTCAACAGTATAAAATAATATTTGACATATCCTCCATTTTTTGCTACTTGCATTTCAGGAAGTCGCTAGATCTATATACAACAACTTTAAGTGAATCTCTTGGTACCTTATTAGCTCAAACTAATGAGGAAGGAAAAGAGAACACACATTACTATATGAGTAGACTTTTACTTCTAATTGAAGTAAATCATTCTCTAATTGAGAAACATTATTTGGCCTTGATTTTTGCTGTTTGGATGTTGAGGTATTATATGCTTTCTCATAAAGTAAATATGATATCCATAGTATAGTCTTTATATATCTAATTACTTGTTTGACATTATCATGGAGATTAACTCAATGGTTGATGATTTTCTTGTAGTTTGAAATTACATTCATTCCCTTACGTACTATAAAAAGGCAAGCTATTTCAAAATTTTAGCAGCTCATCTAGTAAAGGATGTTTGTTCGATAAATTATGAGGATTTAGCTACAATATTGCATTTTCTCCATCTTTTCTTTCTTATTCTATTTTTATGAGCAATGAGTGCATTGGAAGTGTCTTCCATTTTAGGCTACCAAACCTTTTTCTTATTGGATAATAAAGTTAGCTACTTTGTTAATTTTAGCCTCCTTCCATCGAATTAGGAAGATGATTCTTTACCTTATAATCTTGGTGAATGATGAACCAAAGGGCGACTAGAAGTTCTACTTTAAAAATTTATGGATTTATTAGAAAGCAAAGGAGATACGATATTATACCCTCATGGGCTAATGGATGATATCTGAGAGATTTGAGTTTGTTAACTCTAATTACTAGATTATATCCTTTTTTATCAAGAGGTTATTCAATCCTAGATGATAATAAGTTAATACAACAAATTTATGAACTTCAAAAGTCACTCATCTCTTGGAAAGAGGTGAAACTACTTTATCTCGATGTTGTTCTGATCTAGTTTTAGTAATTGCCACATCCTTAATATCCTTGAAAAATTTGGTCTTCAACTATTTATAATTACTAGTAGCACAATTATGGATCAACCCATCTTGTAGAGATTTAAACTTCCTCTTTCTTTCAAACAAAGAGGGAAGAACTAGTTATTTGGAGAAAGGTGGGGTTGAGAATTAATAATTTTTATGATGATTTCTTCTCTCTCTGCAGTAGAAAACAGATGGAAATGACTTAAACCCAACATTGAAGAATTTTCATTAACTTGAGGCCTTTCAAGATTTATTTTTAATGCTACCTCAGTTGCAATAGTCATCAACATTTCTTCCTATAACATCTTTCCTTCTTGGCTTTCTATCTCATATGAAAGTTCTTATTCTGGTGTTGAGATTTAGTGATTTGATTAGGTGCTAAAAATGACCCAATATCAAACTTTTTCTATGGAGGAAAAATAATAGATTTTAGTTTTTGATTGGTAGTGGATTATGGAAATGTTAGTCTAGTGAAGATTGAGGGTTTGTTTGCTTTAGAGTGGCTATAGATCTATTCCCAATTGTGACTTCGAAAGTTGGTATGACGTCATACATGGGATAAACAAATTACGATATGTTGATGGTCATAACTAGGTTTTTTTTACTCTAGATTCAAATATGATCATATTATCTTGATGAGAGGTTTATCAAAAAGTTATATTCAAGTTATCAAAAATGCTCAAGATTAGTTTACCATTCATTTCTTTATGTAATTGAAGCAGAATAATGTATTAGTTACTGAACTCACCAACTCCAAATTAAATATTGAATCTAGAGAATATAATAAACTAAATCTATCTATTCCTCGAAGTATGTTTTATTCGATTGACGATGAAGGGTGACATAATTTTGACCATGGACCCAATCAAGATACTATCACCGAGCTATAAAAAGAAATGTAACTGCAATGTACTGTCTAGGGCTATAAAACTAGACGACTCTGGAGTTTTTATTTAAATTAATTATTAAGTGAAATTTGGAATTGAGTTTGAAAATTAATTAGTGTTTTATTTTGAATTGGTTGAAAACTAACTTTGGAATGATAAATTGAAAATTGATTTTAGGATAATTGATTGAAATTTGATTTTGAGGCTTTAAAATTGATAATTGGAACATTGATCACTTTCATCAAAAGTTGAAATAAATGAAAGGAATAATGCAAGGAGGTAGCTTAGATCACTATCAAAGTGAATATACTACCAATTTAAATTCTAATATCCAGTAAAGATGGAAAGTAAGCTCATTACCTAATGGAGTTACCAGAAAAATCCCAAAGAAAAATAAATTTGTTGCTGATTCACTTTATTTTTCTTTAATCAAATCAAGATAGTTAGCATTATACTATCCCAAAAGACGGACTAATTCTTCACTATCAACTTGAAAAGAGAAATGAAATTTACTTTCATGATTAAATATAGCATAAAGAATGTTCAATTTATCCCAAAGAATAAAAAAATTATATTCACCTATCATTTTAAAAAAGAAATTAATCAAGGATATGCTTTAGTCTGCTTCCAAAAGATTTTCTCCCTGCTCTAGCAAACTAAAATAGGGTTTAGTTTAGATTGGGTTCTTGGGCTCCTATAGAGGCAAGCCTCTATAGATAATTATATCTCTAAAAAGAAAACTTTTCTATTAAAGTGGATATTAGACTTCTTTTAGATTTAAAAGTTAGCAGACTTGGTACAATGATTTAAAGGTTTCAAGCAATCATTTTTTAAAAAAATTTAGAGTTTATAAAACTTATTTGAAGGTTGGGATAATCATCCCGAAAGGAAGTTTGAGAGGTGCAAAGGCATTTGGGCTTTTGTTCACTAGGAGTACACTTCCAACTAACTACCTAAGCTCATAATTTTTAAACCATTATTTCTAAGTTTAATGCATGCATGTAAGAAAGCTACTTTTAATATCAAAATCAAGAATTTTGATTAAAATCATAAATCAATGTTTAGTAATACGAGTCAGGTCAAATGCACTTAACTAATTCAATTTTGATGAAAAGACACCATAAACTCTAAATTTTAGTTTTAGTTAACACTAAAATTTTTAAAATTTTTAAATTTGAGATTTTCTAAGAAATTAGGTAGCATAATGACCTTATACCCAAATGATTTACGTTTTATTCTTTTATTTTTAATATAGAACACAATAAGGGTCTACTAAAAAGTAAGGTGGCCAAACTCCACAACCACAGGCTTAGATTTTTACTCCTTTGAATGTAGGTTTAAATGTATTTGCTTATTATTTTCTGGCTTCATATTTTTTTATAGGATTCCAAAAGTTAATGCTTCTAAAAAAAAGAGAATGCATTTCTATTAGAGCCCTTTGTGTATAAGCAAATATATTTAACCTTTTACAACTCTTTGCACAACTCGATTCATATACGTTATAAACACTTTACATTTGACATTTCACTTTTATATTTACAATGAAAGCCTAACTATATTCTAAAGACTTTGTATTGTAATTAGAACATATAAGTAGGAAATAAAAGTGCAATAGAATCCCACATGCAACTATTAAATGTAGTGCACTATACATGTAAAAGTGTGTAAACTTGTATGATTATGTAAAATATTGAAAATATGTAAAGAGACATAAGATGCCCTCAGAGCAAGGCATCTGTAAGCACATCAAAATAACCACTAACCTAGACTATGCTAAAGTTAGTTATCATAACAAACCCTCTACGATATGTGAAGAAAGTTGTGTGGTTTTGATATGTCATAAGGGTTTTTAATGTATGAGCTATTTTGATTTGAAATTGTTTATATTTTATAAGTGAAATGGATTTTTATTTAAGTTTAAAATTTAATGATTTTGTATTTTATTAATAATATTTTAATGTATTTGAATTTGATTATTTAATTTTAAAGAATCATACAAGCTAATGATTTTAAATTGTAGAAGCTACTAACCTAACAAGTCCTTAGACTTATTATCTGAGGCGGAACCACCTAGCCCCCAGGGGGGGCAATTCCCCCCCCCCCCTCACCTTAAAATAATTAAAAAAAAAATTTATTACATGGATATTTAGGTAATTTATTTTCCTTCATCCTTTTTTTACTCTTTATTATAGGAGTTTTTAGGTAATTTCCCCCCTAAAAAAATAAAATTCTATTATCTTTAGTCAGTTGCCTCCTAGCAAAATTAAACACATTGTGTAGAGGTGTTATTTATAAATTTAGCCCCCCTAAAAATCAAGGCTGATTCCGCCCCTGCTTATAATGTAATATATTCATTCCCCCCATATAGGATAGAGTGATTGTATAGAGTCCTTAAAGTTTTATTTTCTTATTTTTATTAATGATATAGAAGATAGTTATTATAGAAATATGTTTATTAAAATATTTCAAATTGATTTGAATCACTAAACCTAACATCCTAAGCTATAAATGAAATGTATGTATGCTTTCTAAAAATAATCAAGCATATGCTTAAAAGGCTTCCATTTATTAAAGATTTATTAAGAGTTTATAAATTTAATGCATTTGTTCTCTCGAATGGAATCAAACTCAATGCATTAAATACTGATTAAGTAATTTGATGTATTAGCTTTAAGTTTAAGTTATTTGGTTAGCTTAACTTGAGTTTAAGTAAGGTAATTTGAGTAATTTGTTTTGTTTATGGTTTTAAATTTGATAAAAAGTTCTCTAAATTTATTTTAGTTTATGTATTTATAATTTATTTAATCTTTTAATTATTTATTTAATCCCTTCCTTATAAAAAAAACTTGGTTTGGGTTTTGATTATTGAAATCAATCTTAAAAGTTCAAGTGATTGATATCATTTGTTAAGAATAACTCATGGATCAATCCCTAAAATTTGGGATTAATTGAAATAATATTTAATTTTATATTAATTTATTTAATTAATTACTAATTAAAGTTAAATTTTCAATTAAATTAATTTTAATTAAAATTAAAGATTGATTTTAATTTTCTTGATTGTATGTTTGATTTAGATTTGTTTGAAATATAATTTGTTTTTTTATGAGTTTTCATTAAATAGTTATGAATTTTAAAAATTTTAGCACCAAATTAAGGACTACTTTTAAGGTTCATAGTTTTATTGATCTAATGAAGTCCAATTAAGGCAAAATTAATTCCTAGGACTCGAAGGACTCGAAGCTAGAGGAGCTACATGGAAGAAGATATAAAGATTTTGATGAAACATGGCTCGGACCAACGTAGTTGTCATTGCCGGCGACCTCCAATCAGCAGGAATTTTTTTTAATCCTGATTGCCTTCCTATTTCATATACATATTTTTAAATCATAATGTTTTTACTTTAAAATTATGATCATGCTTCCATTTTTCATTCATATTCTTATTTTAAAATCAAAATTGTATGGGTATAAAAATATTCAAAATTTAATACAAATATCTTCAAATTTAATATTTTATGTTTAGGTTTCTATTTTTTTTAGACATTATAAATAAAGTAATTAATCAAATATATATGATTTAAATATTTTTAAAATGATGATAAATAAAATCTGGGGACGTGTCACAATATTATTTATTTGAAGGAGGCATTTTCAAAATTCTTTGGAAGCTTTTCCTGCTTTTGGTCTTGACTGCTAGGTGGCGAATATATGTTTGCATGGATAAGTACGACAATTGTATAAATGGTGAGCTGGCTTTAACTTCAACTATTAATCATTAATTATAATATTTTATAGTTTGAGAATTTATTATTTTTATTTATTACTCATCTAATTATAAATTGATAAATATTTTTCCATTGCGTGATAGGAACCACGTCGTAGGTTGGATGGAGACTAATCAATCTAAGGTTGTCGGTAGATATCTATCTGTTCTTTTAATCTTTATATATATTAATTATCTTGCAATTTATAAATATGCTTATTGTTTATGTAGTTGTTGCCAAATCTTATCGAATAGATTGGCGTTATATATAATATAATAAAATTTTTAAATCATATATATATATATATATATTAATTTTTATATATTCTGATAATATAATTTTGGCAATATCATAAATTCTTTTTTTATTAGATTTTATTGCATGGCATAAATGATGTGAGCTTTATTTTTTTAAGGTTTCATCAAGTGAGAGCGCTCTGCTTATCTTCGTTTTACTAATTCATCCTTCATCTCTTGAGATCTTGCTTCTTGGTGTCATTGATCGTCCCTACGGCCTTTGCCTTATTGGATAAACTATAAGTGCTCCTTTGTTCAGCCTAAGTTAAGATCAGAATATTTTTTAGGAGCTTTGATCGTTCGGTCGTTCATTATTGGTCTATTAGATCCTGAGCATACCCTCATGTTTGTAAATGAAGAAGATGATTATGTTAGCATAAAAGAAATGAAGTCTCATCTGTATAAGAAAACATGCTTATATTTGGTCTGCTCCACCACCGTGGCCAGGAAATCAATGCAGCAAAAGGACACTACTCCTCTGCGCCTCTAACCACCTGCATCCTCTGACATTTATAACAAACTTTACACTTTTCATATGATATATATGTGTGCAAAGAGACAGTATGAAATATGGTTGAATTAAAAGACTTCCTCACAGAAATATGCTTTACCTTCTCCATTGCTGCTCTCTATTTTTCTAATTTCTGTTTTGCATATATCTTCATGGTATCAGAGCCATCAGGCGTAACCACAACAGCTGCTCAACGCAATGTCTGACTTTCAAATTTCCTCAACACCTCAAGCTATTTCAACCGCAGCTGTCGCAGTCGATTTCACCATTCATGCACCATTGAAGTTCATCATCTCCAACATAAAGCATATTGTTAGCATTCAACTCAACAGTGACAATCATGCCATATGGAAACTTCAGGTTCTTAAAATTTTTTCTGCAAATGGCTTTGAAGGCTTTATCACTGATTCCGAAATCTGTCCACCGAAGCTCATCTCTTCCTCTACCGGAGATATAACTCCCAACCCAAAATATCAAATCTGGCAGTTAATAGATCAAAATCTCGTTGCGGCGTTATATTCCACCATCTCATCGAGCATTCTTCCATATGTCTTAACCTTGCAAATCACTCATGAGATTTGGGATACACTTGAAAAACGACTCTAACCAACGAATCGTTCACGAGTCATTCAACTCAAGAATGAATTGTATCGTATTAAAATGAAGGATCTCTTGGTTAATCAATACCTGGCTCAAGTAAAGGCCCTAGTGGACAATATAGCAGTAGCAGGGTCAAATGTAGATCAGGAAGACATCATCTTACACACTTTGAATGGGCTACCATCATCTTACAATGCATTCAAAATAGCTATACGCACTCGACCCTCCACCATTCCATTGGACAAGCTCTACTCGCTACTACTAAGTGAAGAAATAAACATACATAATGATCAATCTAAAGAAGTTACTGCTCCCCGCGATTCTACTGCACTGGCTACATTTAGAAATTCCACTAATTGAGATCCTTTAGTGGAACAAACTAGAGCAAACCGTGGAAGATTATCTGGAAATAGAGTTTCCTCTCAGCAATCTTTTAACAATACAGGACGTCCACCACGCAACACCAACAGAGATGCCGCTGCTCCTCAAGTGATCTACCAAATATGCAACAAAGCAGGACACTATGCCGTGCAATGTTGGCACCACACCAAGCTTCAATATACGCCGACTATGCAAACCCCCAATGCAGTTTTTTCACGATACAACAACCCAGTTCTCCAACCGATTGGTATTTGGATTCTGGAGCCACTTCTCATCTCACCTCTGACCCACTTCAACTCCAATACTCACAGCCATATGTAGGGAGTGACAGCATTTCCATTGCGAATGGCTTAACACTTTCGTTCCATTCCACATGACAAGGAATACTTCCACTACTCAACACTCCACGTAAGCTACTATTACAAAAACTCTTGCATGTTCCATCTCTTACTTACAACTGATTATCAATTCATAAACTTAACTGACAATAATTGCTCCATATGTTTTGACACCTTGGATTCCCCATAAAGGACAATCAGACCAATCAAACTATGCCCTCCCCACCACAATCAGCTCTTCATACTTCTCAGCTATCTACTTCCACTTGGCACGCTCGGTTGGGACATCGACATCTCCAGCTTCTACAACATTTAGCTAGGAAAAAACCCACTATATGTATCTCCAGCTCTACTTCTTTTATTTGCAACTCTTGTAATATGGCTAAAAGCCATAAATTATCTTTCAATCTTAATGAAAAGAAAACTTCAGCTTCGTTCGTACTTGTTCATTCAGATGTCTGGGGTTCTGCACCCACCTCTTCTTTAAATGACTATTATTACTATGTTGTATTTATAGACGATCACACTCGATTTTCCTGGTTATACCTAATGCGCACAAAAGTTGAAACTTCTCTAAAGTTTCAACATTTTTTACAGCTCATACAAACTCAGTTTAACAGCACAATCAAAACATTTCAATCAGATGGAGGTGGCGAATATCAATCCATTAAATTCAAAATGTTCCTCTCACATCATGGCATCCACCATCAAATGAGTTGGCTCTATACGCCAGAGCAAAACGGCATTGTCGAATGAAAACATTGCCACCTTATAGAAACCACTTATACACTACTCCATGCAGCTCATTTACCTCTCAAATTCTGGATAGAAGCTCTTCTTATCACAAATTATCTCATCAATTGGCTTCCATCCAAAACACTTCATTTCAAAAACCCTTATCACCTCCTACACAACCATGAGCCCTCCTACGCTCACCTCAAAACCTTTGGATGTTTGTGCTATCCGTGGCTTCAACCACTATCCCCTACTAAACTTCATCTATGATTGGCACCATGTATTTTCGTTGGATACTCCTCCACTCATAAAGGCTACTGCTGCTTCAATCTTCAAACAGGAAAAATACATATCTCCAGACAATTAATTTTTCATGAAGATATCTTCCCTCACACAAATAGTAATTCAACATTTCCCAATACCCATCCCATATCAAATGCATCACCTTTTACTCTCATACCCATCTCCACCATTCCAACTAAATCTGTCAATCCCTTCGCCACAACTCCATTTTCTAATTCCACACAGCCTATATCTCCACCAAATTCTATTCCCACTACCTCCATCCACTCTATAACTTCATCTCCTCTCAGTCCCAATCAGATATTGTATCCACTTCCAATGTGCCTACAACAACCCATAACACATCTCAACCTCATTATCCCATGCTCACTAGGTATAAAACTGGTCACTTGAAACCCAAACAACATTTCGATCTTCTACCAATCCCTCAAACTATCCTAACTCCTACATGCTTCAGTCAAACCATCAAATCCAATCCCTGTAGAATCGCTATGTCTGAAGAATTTACTATGCTCCAAAAATAAGGTATCTGGTCCCTTGTTCCATTTCCTATTAATCGCACCATACATGACAGCAAGTGGACATGGTCCTTATTTGGTAGCGGCTATGGTCAAACCTGGGACCTTCAAGTTGAAAGATGCAAACGGAAAGATGCTTCCCCGAACTTGGAATGTGGACAACCTCCGCAGATACTATCAATAGAAGATTGATGTTACTATCTGTTATGTGTAATGTCGTTCGTGACATTCGTTTTGCTTTGTAACCGTGCCTTGTATTTTCTTTGAGTTTTTTGTACGTTGTTGTAAGAGAACACTTGTTTTTGTATCCCTAAGTTTAATAGGGAATTGTCGTACTGTTTTATATAATACAGTAATATGATGTTTGCTTTGTCATTGCACTGTCTCTTCTATTTTGAAGCTTTCTCTTATGATTCGAGAAATACACAACTCATGTTGTATCTCAATCAATAAACGACTAATCCCAGGGGGATCTAGTCCGACCTCTTCCACACAGGTTAAAATCATCAAGCAAATGCTTTGATTAACAACCTCGGATAGGTCAGAGTGTCCCAAAGCGGATATCTCTCATATTCGTGCAAGTCAAAAGAACTTCTTTAACATATGAGTTTATATATATGAAAAAGAAAAAATATCTTTTTTATATATATAAAATCCCACAAACAACAGGTACAATACACGAACAGCATGAACTTACGAACAATCATCGCAACAAAAACAAAAGCAACACAGAAAGCATCAAAACAATTCTACAGAATCTCAAGATCATCATCGTCATCCTCTTCCAACGCGAAGATTTTTTGCAAATCACTCTCCAATTCTTCGCTGCCAGAATCTGGAGAAGGATCACCAGAAGCTTGGCTTGGGGTCAACCCCTCAATATCCCCTCCGTTCCTGCGTTTCACAGCACGAACGCCTTTCATAAAGCCTTTAATGAAGCTGTCCTGCATAAGTTCTGCTTCTAAGGCCTTCACCTCTACGTCGTAAAAATAATCGCGAGCTTTCTGGACTTGATCCTCGATAAAAATATTAAAAGCATAAGATATTTTGAACACCTCTACGGCTGCGGATGGTGACATTTGAGCTACCTTCTCTGACAACTTGTTCAGAAGCTTCTTATTCTCAGCCTCAAGGACTTGTATATTTTTCAGTTGTTGGTTGTTTGTTGTCTCTGCCTCCATTAACTGTATATGCAAACGATCTATCCGGTCATTCTAGGAGGAGGTTGAAGCAATCTTGTTCGCTAATTCTGTTCTGCATTGATCGAGTTGACTCTCCACTGTCTCCATCTCCTTCACTCTGCCGTCGTATTTCTTCTTGTATTCTCCTTGGAGGTATTTGACCTTCACGAACTCGTCGTTCCAGTTATCCAAGATTTTGTTCACCTCAAGGAACTGTTCAAGAAAAAGAATCGATAAGTGAAAAATATACCCTCGATATTAAACGCAAATACAATGAAAATGGAGAGAAGGCGAGCTCACCAAATCTTCGGTCCGTCGACGACCGATGCACTTATGTTTCAGTACATCCTCGGGGATATATATCCTGGACGGAGAAAAATGAGGGCCCTTGCCAGCAACTGCAAAAACTTCGTTCGACTTTTTCTTCTTAGGCGTATGTGAATCTCCCTCACCCTCAGGTCGCCTAGATTGAGTTATTTGGACTTCCGGGACTTTTGTGGATATCTTCAATTTCTATGCGTGTGACCTCCCTACATGAGTGGATAGTCCCACCTTGAACAGATATTCCTCGTCTAAGCATCTACTAAGAGAGCGCATCTCATAACAAAGAGCTTCAATATCAGGCAGCTTCAACATACTCAGCAAGTCCTCCGCTCCCAGATGAAGAGGGACAGGTAACTCCCTCAATGTCCCCCACTTCTCTTGGAGACCCCAATCATTTTGCACGAAGAAGTAATCACTAATCCAATCTTTGGATGGATCCCGAGTACGAACTTTCAACCACTTGGACCTAAAGGAAATTCGACCCTATGGGTCGGTATAAATACGCCCCATCCGGGATAAGCATTCTACATACAACATCTCTCCATGTTCTCTGAAAAAATGGAATCAGACCCACTACCACCGACATGGCCCGATAGGAGAATTGAGACAAACTCAATCCACAAGCCGTCAGGATATCAACCAGTTCGGACGGCGGCAGAAATTGCAACCCTGCTCGTAAACTAAACTCATACACTGTCACATATCCTAGAGGAGGGAAGCAGGCGCGCTCAGATCTCGCTGGCACCTTCATCACCAAGTTGTTAGGAAAATGATACTTTTTCCTAAAAGAGATAAAGGAGTCTTCTTTAATAGTAGAAATCACGTCGTCGGCTTTTTTCGCCTTAGAAGCCTTCTTCGAACCCTCTGAACGCGCAGTTGGATGATCTTCCACAACGGAAACATCTTTGGTAGAAGTGCGATCACCCATTTTGATTTCCTCACGAGAATCCACGAAGAAGAAATCCTGTAGGCTTCTCCACGCGAGGAGGGGCACTATTCGAGTAGGAAAAAATTCCAACTCGCAAATAACGGAAGCCTCAACCGTTAGTAAGCCGGAGGGGGAAGAAGAAATCCCGTAGGGTTTTGCACGCGAGGAGGGGCGCTATTCGAGTAGGAAAAAATTCCAACTCGCAAATAACGGAAGCCTCAACTGTCAGTAGGCCGGAGGGGGAGTAAGAAATAATGTAGGTTTCTGCACGCGAGGAGGGGCGCTATTCGAGTAGGAAAAAATTCCAACTCGCAAATAACGGAAGCCTCAACCATCAGTAAGCCAGAGGGGGAAGAAGAAATCCCGTAGGTTTCTGCACGCGAGGAGGGGTGCTATTCGAGTAGGAAAAAATTCCAACTCGCAAATAACGGAAGCCTCAACCGTTAGTAAGCCGGAGGGGGAGGAAGAAATCCCGTAGGTTTCTGCACGCGAGGAGGGGCGCTAATTCGAGTAGGGGAAATTTCCTACTAAAAAATCGCGGAAGCCTCAACCGCCAGAGAATCAGAGGGAGAAAGAAATGGAAGTTGCAAATTTTCTAAAGGCATAGGGGGCCTATTTATAGGTTTTGGAGAGAAAGAGGGGAAGTTATCACAATTTTTGGATTTCTCTATTTTTCTAAATATTTTCCGAATTTTTTGGATTTTTTTAGGATTTTTTCAGAATTTTTTGGACCCAAAAATAACAAAAACTCTATTTTTTGACGGATATGGGACCCACAATGGCTGTGCAGTGAAACAACGCGCTCCTCGCACCCGATGCCGCGATCCGCATGAGCGGCCCGCGGATCGCGGGCCCTTGTTTCGAGGGAAACCACGTGCGGTCCCTCAGACCGCGCTCCGCGCGGTCTTTTAAGTCAAACCTCGCTCCGTGCGGTTCCGCGGAAGCCGCCGCTGGCGTGCGGCGGCAGGCTGCGGCCGGCCGGCCGGTTCGGCCACCTATGCGTGTCTGGGTCCGTTTCTTGTCCCGGACGGTCCGATTCGAACGTTTTTGGGGTCCCCGAACACGTTTATTGATGTTCCGGACTCGATTTCGACACTTTCGAAACTCAACAGGACCTCTATGATGAAGTTCGAGCAAGATGTTAATTTTTGGAACGCAATTTTTGGCGTTCTGGCTGATACAAATTTTCGAAACACATATTTTCGGACTCCTAGTGCTTCAACGTCCGAAAATAGGGGGGCAACTGATACATCACACAAAAATTATCTTGATCGGGCATGAATCTTGAGGCAAAAGCTAGTTGGAAACTTCAGAAATTAAAATTAAAAGCTACCGAACTCCGATTTCAATCAAACTGAGCGTCTCGAAAATACGAACCCAACGACACCAAGATCAAGCCAATCCGAGCCCAAATGAGTCCAAATCAAGGGCTCAAAGCGCTGTTGGAAGGTTCAAACCGCAATTTGAGTTACTAAACGGTCTCCGATTTTGACGAGCTTATACTCGAACGAACGGCTCGACGAGACAAATCCAACGAGCCCAAGATCGCCGAATTCCGACATCATTAAGGCCTTCAAATGCCCAACAAACAGTCCATGATCAAAGGATTCCATATTGGCCGTCCATCCAAAACACTCCCAGTTCGCCCCTGATCTCATGCCTATTTACGGGCTATGCCACTCTAGAAAAACTATAAATAGAGCCCTCATTCTACACCAAAGGGACTCAAGTGAAGAGAGAGAAGAAGAAGGAGAAAGGGGAAAAGGAGATTCTTTACCTCCTCGACCACCGCCGGAGCTCTTCCTGCTGCCTGAAGATGCCGGAACTCTGCCGGATTTTCGGGAAACGCAAGGAATTTGCAGAATTTTGTAAACTTCTTGGAAGAAGCAAATTGTATTTTGATTATCCCAACTTGTGGGACGAATCCGCCATTTGTAATCTGCAAAAACACTAGTGGAACTTTATAACTGGGCGAGGCCCCGTGGTTTTTTCCCTTTTTGGGTTTTCCACGTATAAATCCTGGTGTTCATTTTCTCTTTACTGTATGTGTGTTAAACTTACGTGCAACGCTCGGACGTGAATCTACAAACTCTACCGCCTCGTATTTTCTAACACGCAACAATCATGAATGATATTATAGTAATTTTGATAGCCTGTAATATTATTATATCATATAAATAATATATACCTTCTACTGTCATTCAATAAAAATGCGCAATATGTATCTTATTATTCATCTGATAGAAAATAAGTCCTTCATATTCTTTGTTTAAAAGAACTCCATTATCATCTTTCCACATGAAATATATATTTAAAAAAAGAAGTTGAAGGGGAAAATTCTATCGTTTCACATTTTATTCCATCGGAATAATTTCAAGCACAACTAAATTACTTTATTGCATAACTTTATTCTTCATAGACATTTTGTACTATATTTTATTTATTCATTCATTAATTTGATAGGAAAGGAAAGTAAACCAAATATAGTTGATTAGATTCATATCTCAAAATATTAAAATAAACATAGCATAATATATGTATAGCAAGTTGATTAGATTCAATTTCATTTTGTTAGACTTGTTTGCCCAAATGTAAAAGAAACCAAATTTCATCCTCTTTTATTTTAGGGGGAATTATTTATTTTTTTTTGACCTCGCAAAAATGTTCTTTTATGCATAATAAGTGGAAGCATTGTTCACAATTATAAAAGATTACTGTTTATTTTAGTTTTATGAAATTAATATTTCTAATGGGTGAAATCCCTATTAGTTTGTTACATTTCTAAGCCAATGTAGATAAAACTCTCAATTATAGATGCCAATATTTCTTAATCCCATTTCTTACTAAGTGCATATTTCTTTGATCATTTTATCATGGCATCTTGATAACAAAGATTTGTGCTATATTGATTGATTAAGTATTGGAATCCTTGCTTTTTTTTTTGGAATATTGTAAGAGATATGGCTTTTGAAAGGAGAGTAATTTGTCAATTGTGAGAGAGATTTATGAAAATGATAACCATCTCTCTGTGCAGCTGTTTGAATGAATGAAATATTCAATATTTATTTGAATAAAAGTATTAATATATGCCTTTGATTTTTTTATTCATTTGCAAATTTTCTATTTAGCCGTGCCATTGCTTTATGCTTTCAATTTCAACAATAATTCCTCTCTATCTTGGTTATCGATAGATACATACATACATATTAAATCTTATTTGTTTGTAGTAACTATATAATTGTGCAATATTGATATTTTAAAAAGTGTCAGAATACCCTTTTGTTTTGGTTATCTAGATAGATATTCAAGGCATCCGAAATGCCTTGAATATTTATTGCATTTTCATGTCTCATCCTCTTTATCAAGGGTCTTTTGCAGGGTCCTTTATTTTATTTTTATAATGATTTGTTGTCCATCAATAGCTAGTTATCAAGGTAAAAGGCCTACGTCAACAGCAATAAAGCTTCAGTGCGAAGTATTCCTTATGGGATGCTTAAAATTTCTTAACGTTTGTGCCTTTCTTAGAATGCTTGTGATGCAATCAAACTACCATTGGGCGACACGGCCGTTCCTTTGAAATATACCTTTTGTTTCTTCTAAGCCTTAAAAGTTTTTTTTTTTAAAGGTCATCACCGAAAGATTAATTATTTTTACAAGTGGCAATTAAAGCCTTCTAATGGGAATAAAATAATATATTTCAAGCAAGGCATCATCGAAGTGTACCGTTACAGTAAAACGTCAACCCAGGGCACCTTGCAAGATTTCCATCACAACAACAGGCATAACTTTGGTCTTTGAAGGTCCTAGTACTTTTCCTTTATCATTAATTGGCCTCTCGTGACATTCCTATCAAATTCAACTAGATTCTTAATTATGTGTCTTATATTTGAAGGCATGTCGAATTTAGCCCATAGACCTCCATATTTTTAATTGTTATTCTTCCATTACATTAAGAAGATCCATCATTTCAAATTAGATAACTAATTAGGTTAACTTATATATAAATCCTGCATGATATTTACGATATATAAATGAAAACTCAGTGAAGATTTGAATCTATCTTTCATTTTGGATGAGGTGACGAAGGAAGACAAGAAATTGGATAGGATGAATTTAGATTATTGGGCTAAAATTGGAAGCACACTTGTTTAACAGCTCGCCATTAATTTTGCAGGCAGTTGTTAAGGCAAACTCTCGTTGGCAACACGTTGAAAAAATGTAGAGGCTTTGTCACTTTATATGCTGCAGCCACACTAAGTGTTCACAACGACATGCAACATAGTGGTGAGCTAGAGCAATACTAAGTTAGTGACAAAGTTGCTAGCTCAGTCAGTTCCAAATTGCAGCATATCTCTCCATCCACATATTTTTGTGAACTTAGAGATGGTCGGAATTTTACCAAATAGATGAAGTTGATTAGCTCAGTCATAATATTGTTGGCTCTTCCAGCATATATTATGACTCATGCCGAGGTTCCTAAAGGCATGCATCGGCTTTCTGCTCTGAGGCAATTCTGAGACGCTCTAGGGTTTTCGTCCCTGATCTCAGTTTTCCTCATCGCTGCCATTTTTTCCGTGGTTTTCTCTATTCATTTTGCATCTCTGATTTAGTTTTCATCCTGTTTTGGTTTTGGTTCCTTGGTGTGTCTTTGGGTTTTGAGGTTTAGAGTTTGGTTCCTATGTGTGTCTTTGGGTATCTGAATCTTTGTTTGCATTTTTTTAATTCACAAATCTTTTTCGATTTGGCTTCTATCTTTGGTAGACCATTACAAATGAATCAAGCTACAACATCCATTTCATGGCCGTCTGTAGCTTGTGTATTAGTTGAAGTTGATATACCAAAGAAGCATCCGAATGAGGTCTAAATTGGTTCAGAACTTAATGACTATTTCAAAAAGTTGAATTTGAAATTTTACATATTTTATATTCGCATTGTAAGATGCTTGGGGCATGGATTAAATGCTTGTTATAAGCTTCACCTGAAGCTCCAGAAGGAAAAGAATTCTTCTAAACCTTTGCTTAAAAGTGTTTCACCTTCAATTGAATAGGATATTGTCACTCCTAATCCTGAGTTTGTTGTGGGTAATGCCTCTTGTGTGCAAGTTTCTATTAAGGATTCGTTGATTTTGAATTCAGTTCAGGTTAAGCAAAATCCTTCTACTGTTAAGGATTTGAATCAAGTGCAAGAAATCAATCTAAACTCTATCTCCCCTTTACCTATTGTTTGTCATAATGAGAAAGATCAAAGCATTGATACTAACTTTAAGAATGTTTCTAATTCTACTTTGCCTCTTATGGAGGCTGGATTGATTAATAATATTGGCGTGGACGAGGATATTGATCATACTAATGTGATTGCCCAGGATTTGGTCCAAACTGAAATGGTGAAGGAGATAGTTGCTCATACGGTGAACCATGAAACCGATGTGTAAGGAGGTGTTTTTTATGACGAAGGATAAATGCGCCTTTCTAAGGGGCAATCAGGTTTGATTAATGATAGTAAGCTTTCTTTAAATGATCATTATCACAGTGATGCTTTTACTGACATGGAGGATATGGATATGTTGGCTAAATGTTTTGCTAGAGATGATAATGATACAAGTTATACTAAGGGTTGTGGTAGGAGAGGTAGGAAGTAAAAGAATTTTATCTTACAATCTCCTAGAAACACTCATTTTAATACATCTCATTAATCACTTATTTTTATGTTTAATGCTATTATTTGGATTATTTGGGGCATTAGATGCCAATCTTCTAAATTTAGAGTTAAAATTTATGCAGTATTTATAATGTTTCAATTCTTGTCTTGCTTGAGGCTCTTATCTCTTTTGGTAAGTTACTTGGTACTGCTAAATTTATGGGATTTAAATATTCTTTCTCAAATATGTTTTTTTTGAGGAAAATGCATCAAATAGCATTAAAAAGAAAAAGAGCAAGGAAATTATTATAATCCTACTGAGCCAAAAACACTAGATTCCTCCTTTAACAAGGACATGAATAAAGGAGGAATCTTATTAATACTAATGTCCTCCTAAATAAAATGGCTCATAATACCAAAGTTGGCACATAAATCAGCCAATTTGTTACAACTTCTATCAACGCAATTGAAAATGACGTTATTAAACTCATCAAATAGATAAGCATCTTCATACCTTGTATCTCCACTTTGTTTGGCCTTCTTCAAGAATTTGTCACCTTCTATGATAATTCCTTTGTATTTAAACATCCAACCTTCCAACACTTCCTTAATGGATTGAGTAGCCAAAAGTTCTAAGGAAGAAATATCCCAATGGGTGTACAGTTTCCCAAATGCTAGAAGGAATCTTCCTTTGTGATCACAGAACACTCCTCCTATGCGGGCTTTATAAGAAGAAAGAAGTGAAGCATCCACATTAACTTAAGCCAATCGGGTGTAGGGGGGTGCCAATGAGGATAAGACAACCTTGACGGTTGGTTGACATCCCATATACCCGAGAATTTACTACTCCCTTGGATAGAAATTGAAGCATAGCTTATTGCATTGGAAGCAATATATAAAGAGCTATCTTCCTTCCCATTATGTATAAGATTATTTTTTGGATTTCCATGTCAGGTACACCACGGTGCAATAAAGATTAACCATAAAGGGACTTAGAAGAGAAAGATGCTTACAACAATCTGATAAAGAATCAAATTCTTTGAAAGTAAATCCCCATTCCTTGATTTGTAAAAGAATTTCTTTTAGCTTACGACATTTAGCTGTCAAGTGATCTCTGTTTTCAGCAACATTACAGTTTCTTGGGCAAAGATTGAGCCTTTGCAATCTTCTATATTCAAGGAATTTTTTAGTAGGCAAACCATCATTATAAATCCTCCACCAAAATGTCTCCACCTTCGGGTTCAGTTTAGCTTTTTGAGCCAGCTCCAGTACTGATCCATTTGAGTATGGTTTACTGAATAAACCATTGATGATAAGGATCTTCCATTGAGCTGCAGCAAGAGATCCATTTTATCTCCTTCCTGATCACCCAGGATAATGGTTTGTAAAATAAGATTAATCAGGTCTTCACCCATAATACTTCTCATTTGCTCTACGTTCCAACTTCCATTCTCTAAGAGGTTGGAAACAGAAAATCTGCTATCATCTAGTGGAGAAATAAACGTTGGCCACTTGTTAATACATTTGTCTAAGATCCATATATCTTTGAATACATTGATGTCATTCCCATTGGCCACCCTTCATCTAATAAATGGCCTTAATGATTTGCCACCCAACTTCAAAATTTTCCAGGCATTAGAACCAGAAATCTTCATATCTACCTTATCAAGCAGATTTCCATATTTTGGGAAGAATATTTTATGTAGTAAGGAGTCTTTGTCATTCCTATATTTCCAAGCAATTTTTGATCTCAAGGGGCCAGCATTAGTAGAACAAGAGTGAAGAGCTCTACCTCCCCATTTGGTTGGTAAACACATAGTTAACCAATTGACATAGTGTAATCCATATCCACCATTAGATTTGTTCCAAATGAAGTTTCTACAAATCTTATCCACCTCATCAAGAATACTCTTTGGCACAAGAGAGTTAGTACAATGAAAAGTGGTGAAGGAAAGCAAAATAGTTTTAGATAAAAGAATCTTTCCAGCCAAGGATATCATCTTACTACCCCAAATATTAGTCATCTTCAAGGATTTATCAACAATAAAAAGGAAGTCTTGTTTAACTAACCTTCTCAAAGCAAGTGTTACTCCAAGATAGGTTAATTGATTAACTGTTTTGAATCCCATCATTCGGCTAATGGCTTTGTTTCTCCTTCTTCTTACATGCTTGCTGAAAATCATAGAAGATTTATTGGTGTTAATGGATAGCCCCGTCCAACTGCAAAAATTACCCAAAATTAATTTAATCTCTTTGGTTGCTTTCAAGGTAGTTTCTAAGAATATGATCACATCGTCTGCATACAACAAATGAGAAATAGAAGGGCCATTTGTAGAAATCCGAACTCCCAATGAGTCACCTCTTTGTTTGAAGGCATTATAGAGCAATTGAACACAAAGGATGAAGAGACATGGAGACAAGGTGCAACCTTGTCTAAATCCACATTGGTCCTCTATCCAATTAGATAGAGTACCATTTATTGTAATAGAGAAATTGGATCTTTGAATACAATTTAAAATCAACCTAGAATAAAAATATGGAAAAATGAAATAATGCAAAGGCTTTTCCAAGGTTAATCAACCAATAGAATCATAGGCTTGCTCCATGTCAATTTTGAAGGAAACAAATCCTTTTGAAGATTTGGAATTCCTTAATTTATGCATCACTTCTTGGGCTATCAACTCATGGTCTGAAAGAGATCTTCCTTTGATAAAAGCTACTTGCTCATTAGTGATAAATTTAGAAATGAAAGGAGCCATTCTATTCATGAGGATTTTAGCCACCAATTTATAGACCGTATTGCATAAACTAATTGGTCTATAGTTAGAAGGATTTAACGGATTACTGATTTTTGGGATTAGAACTACTATCATTTCCTTGCATTTAGGATCTATTTCAGAATTTTCAAAGAAATCCTTTAAAGCATTCCATAAGTCTAATTTGATAATCTCCCAGTAAGCTTTAAAGAATGAAAAAGTGATACCATCATTATCTGGAGAGATATTATTACCGCTTTGTATGATAACAATTTCCATTTCTTCAATTGCGAAGGCTTTGCTTAAAGATCTTCTATCATCCTCATCAAGGCAGCTCACAAAAGAAGGCCACTCCTCAATTTTGCAGCTACAGTATCTCCATTTATCCTGAAAATGTTTTATAAAAACATTTTCAATAAGTGTTTGATTCTCCACCACTTCTCCAACTTCCTTCATAATCTTTGAGATAAAGTTTGAATTTCTTCTATATGATGCAAATGCTTGAAAGAATTTTGAATTCCGTTCACCCTCCACCATTCATTTCACCTTTGCACGTTGTTTCCACCATGTATCAAGCTTGGCAAGAGTTGAATTGAGCACTCCCACTTTAGATTTCAGTATCCAGGATTCTTCTATAGAAAGATTTCCTTCATTCGCTTTTTTTAGTTGGAGGTTTTCTATTTGAATCAAAAGCACCTTTTTAAGAGAGAGTAAATTCTGCATTTTGGCTTTGCTCCAATAATAAAGGGACTTTAGAGAGTTTTTCATTTTACAATTCAAAATGTTGGCAACATGACCTCTATAACTCCTTTTCCAGACTTTGTTCACCATAGCAAAAGAAGCTTTGTTTTTAGCCCAAACATCCTCAAACCTTACTATTCTCTTACTAGCTTGATGAACCATAAGATTCAATATGATTGGACAGTGATGTGAAGCTACCCGAGCCAAGTGCCTTACAAAGAGGTGATTTGAAGCTGTAATAGCAACTGGATTTATAAAACATTTATCTAGTCTCTCAACGATTCGGTCCGATTCTTGCTTGTTGTTGCACCAAGTGAATTTTGGACCCACAAATCCAACTTCATGAAAGTCATTGTTAGTAAGAAATGTCTTCATTTCCTTGAATCCAAGGGAAAGTTTGAAACTTTTCCCTCCCCTTTTATCATCACTTGAAAGGATGCAATTGAAATCACCTCCTATGATCATAGGAAGTTCCTTAGCAACATAGAATTCCATCCTTTCCCAAACCCATCTCCTTCTATATACATCCTTGCTACCATAGATTGAAGCTATCCTCCATGTACCTTTGTTGAGAACCTCCAAATCCCCCACAATGAATTGAGGCGAGGATTCTAATATTTGAAATGAAGCTATATTAACTTTCCATAACACAAGAATGCCCCCTGATAATCCATCTGACAGAACACAATAGAAGTTCCAATCTGAGCCAATAAGAAGATCCACTTCCTTTCTTTCAAAAGAAGTGATTTTGGTTTCCAACAAACTAATGAAAAAAACCCCAAAATCTTTGACAATTTCCTTCATGTATAGAGAAGCTCTCCTTTTCTAGCTCCTCTACAATTCCAAAAAGCTATAGATGAATTCTTTGAATAAGAGGGGGTGAAATCCCCATCTGATCTTTGATAACTTTTTTAGCCCTCCTACTTCTAGGAGTTGAGTTGATAGGACGTAGTCCTTTAAGTTGTTTATTGCCTTTGATCTTAATAATAGAGGGACTTCCTTCCTTGTTAGCATAAGAACTGCTAGGAGACTCACTCTTGCTGATGAGTTCTTCATCCTTGTGTTTTGAAGCTCCTTCCAGATCTTCACTTGATTTGTTTTCAATCAAATATGATGTTAAGATTTCCCCTTCCTCACCCAGTTCATTTAATAATCTGAATTTATTAGGAGAGATCAAAGAAGATGTTTGAACATTCAAACTTTTATCAACCATGTTCTCAGAATAGGTTTCTGTATTTTGAATTTGAGATACCTCTTTACAGGAGTCTATATTAGCTTCCTCCGTCTGAGAAATCTACACCTCAATTGGAATTTTCAATGCTTCAACTTCCTTCCAGACCTGTATTTTTTGAACAGCTTCAATTTTTTTCCCAGCAACTTCTATTTAGTCCCGGGAACCAGGTTTTTTGAAGAAAGAACTCCTCTTCCTGCCATAATTAACTTGAAGCCAAGGACCATAGCCAATATTTTCATTATTTTTAGCTACAAAGTTTGTAGCATTGATGGGATTAGAATTACCTTCAGTTATCACCTTTGAAGATTCCCCTTCCTTTAAAGAGCCAGTAGTGTCAGTAGAAGAATTTTTTAGACAATTGGACTTACATTGACCAATTCTCCCGCAGCCAAAACAAAAATCAGGGAGTCCCTCATATTCAAACTTTTGATAGATTTTGCCTGAACTACTTTCCACCCAAGCTCCTTTAGGTAAGGCAATATCCAGATTGATTCGAACACATACCCTACCAAACTCCCTCCTTCCCCATTGAAATAGATTACCATCAATCATGAGTGGATTCCCAACCATTGATGCAATTCTACAAATGTTGATTTCATCCCAACAGTGGAGTGGGAGATTAGGAAGCCTAATCCATATAGGTGCACACAACCCTTTTAAGGATGACGAGTCAAATTTAGAAGACCATTTATCCATACCAATGATCTTACCATTGACAAACCAAGGCCCATTATTGAAGACAACATCCATGGATTCTTTGTCGTAGAATGAATAGAGGATCCAGTCCATTCCTAACATTGTTAAATGAAACTTCCCATACGAAGCCCATTGTCTTCTAATTTCAGTACTAACCACTGGGAATGGTATTTTACTTCGAAAACCTTGATAACAATAGAATTTTGAGGCTTCCTAGAATTTTCCAATACCTTGTCCTCATTTAGTTTAATAGAGATTCCATCTTCAGATCTGAAATCACCCAAATTTAGATGAGCTACTTTAATGTGTTCCTTTCTAGAACATGCATTTTGTTGTATATTTGGAAGGGATCTTTCAGTAATATTATTAACAGCTTACTTGCACGCACCAAGTTCTCCATTATTGCATTCACGTACTTTATCCAGATCATTAGAATTTAATCCTTGGGTACCATTGCCTTTAGTAACAATAATATTCAGAAAATCCCTCCTTGATTCATCCATAGCTTGAACCAACATACTTTCTGTATCAATATGATTTTCAGCAGCATTTTGGAAAATAGATTGTTTACTAGGGAAAGCCGAGCCTACTTCAGTTGAAATAGAATTTGTAGATGAAGTAACTACTACCAGCTCCCTGACACCAAGGAGATCTCTATTCTTCAGATGCCCATTAGAAAAATTCTCTTCAATCACGCCTTTACCTTTCCCTGCAACTTCTGTATCTTTTTTAGGAGGCAAAATCAGACCTTCTTCATTGATCACCATTGGAGCTTCTGAATGAAGTTTCATTTTTGATCCTTGCAAAAAACTAGGAGGAATATCACTAAAAGCCGGCGGGGAAGAGGAAAACAACCGTGCTGGACCATGAGATATACTTAAGGATTTGCGAAGAACATCCATTGAACCACTGGAGATCAGTGGTCGGCGACCCTCCGTCATCATTACTTCTGCGGAAAAGATGCAAATTTGAATTTTTAAAAGAACCCGTAGAAAATCCTTTTTTTCTCTCAGAACTTCTCTTACTAATGATTTGGAGGCTTCCAATGTTTTAGTTTTTTTTTGCAATAACTTTACTTGGAATCATGGGCATTTATGACAAAGGCTTGACCAGGTTTTATTTAATGATGATTGGCTTAACTCTTTTGATTCTACTAATGTTGAACATCTGAGTAGGACCCTCTCTGATCATTCTTCTCTCCTTATTAAAATTAAGCCTAGAGTTAGGGGTGCTCATTTCTCAATTTAGATTTTAAAATATGCGGTTATTGCATGATTTCTTTATGAACTTGGTTAATGATAATTGGCATGTGCCCTTATACCTTGATGATGCTACTTCTGGTATGAGAAGATTGTGGTTTAAGCTTAAAAGGCTTAAGCTTGTTTTAAACTGGTGGAATCATAATGTTATTAAGAATCTTTTTTTAACATTTTAGTTACTGAAGATAAAGTGAATTCTTATGAGTCTCAGTGTCAAATGGTGCCTTATGTTATTAATTTTCATTTATTGAGAGAGGCTAAAGATTGTCTTTCTAATTTACAAGCTCAGAAGGAAATGTCTTAGAAGCAAAAAGCGGCTGTAAAGCACCTGGTTGAAGGTGATAATAATACTAAATATTTTCATGCTTTGGTTAAGAGGAAACATGCTATTAATTGTATCCATAAAATTAATCGTGCTGATGGTTATACTACTGAAGATGGGGGTGAGATGGCTAATTTAGCTATTCAACATTTTAATAATCATCTTAATAAAGCCTTTAACCCTTATGTTATTGATAATCCTTATATCATACATATTCTTATTTCTTATGATGATAATGTTTACTTATCTAAATATCCTTCTTTAGAGAAGGTTAAAGAGACTATTTTTGGTATGAATGGTGAATCGGTTGCTGGGCCGGATGGTTTTACTACAAAGTTTATTTTAGAAAACATGGCATATTATTGGTAATGATCTCTTTCTACTATTAATGATTTTTTTGATGGTAATTCTATACCTAAGTTTTTTACCTCAACTTCTATTGTGCTTATTCCTAAAAATAACTCTGTTAGTACTTGGAATGATTTTAGACCTATTAGTCTTTTCACCTTTTCTTACAAATTACTTTTGAAAATTTTATGAATTATTTAACGGTGTTTTTGCCTAAGATTATTTTTCCCTTTCAAATGGGTTTTGTCAAAGGCCATGCTATTGCTGATAACATTATTTTGGCTCAAGATTTTGTCGAGATTTGGATGTTAAGGTTAGAGGTGGTAATATGATTCTGAAACTTGATATTACCATGTCTTATGATAATATTGATTGGAATTTCTTTTACAATATTATGAAGTTATTTAGTTTTGATTTAAATTTTATCAACCTCATTAAACTTTGCATTGAAAGTCCTTAATTTTCTATCATTGTTAATGGTAAGAGTTATGGTTTTTTAAGGCTTCTCATGGGATGAGATAGGGTGATCCTATTTTCCCAGCCCTCTTCATTATTGCGGTTGAGTACCTTTCTAGAGGTATTGTTGATCTTTTCGAGAAGCATCCTAGCCTTTACTTCAAAAATTTTGGTAGCTTTCATATATCTCACTTATGTTTTGCTGATGAATTCATCATTTTTATAAATGATTTGATTAATAGGATTCATAGACTTTTGAGGTTTTTTCACCATTTTGAATTGGTGAGTGGTCTGGTCCTTAATAAACATAAATGTTTCTTTCATTCAGCTAAGAAAGTTCCATTTGATTATATTGTTGCTATCAGGAATTTAACTTGTTTTAGTCATGGCCTTTTACCTTTAAAGTATCTTGGGGTGCCTCTCTATAAGGGTCGAAATTAATCCTTTCTTTTTGATGATTTAATTATGGTTTTGTAGAATAGACTTTTGTCTTTGGATTCTAATTTTTTAAGCTTTAATGGTAGGTTAATCCTTATTAAGAGCGTCCTTTATTCTATACCTGTTTATTATTTTTAAACGTTGTTTCCTACTCAGGTGGTTTGTAACAAGATTGATAAAATTTTCAATAAGTTTTTTTGGTGAGTCGTACTTCTAAAATCTACTAGTCTTCTTGGAATAAATGCTATGGTACATTTGATGAAGGTGCTCTGGGGTTTAAGTCTTTGAAGGATTTGGCCTATGCCTTTTCTTTTAAGTTATGGTATAATTTTCATTCTAAGTTGAGCCTTTGGGCTAACTTTATGGTTGCCAAATATTGTGGGGGGAAGCATCCCACCATGTGCTATTTTAGTAAAGGTAAATCTAAATGGGATGTTGAGCCGTTTATTTTTTGGGGTTTAGGTAGTGGTAATATTTTCTTTTAGCAGGATCGCTGGTTGGGGGGTCATTCAATTGATTCTATCACTAATACTTGTTCAAAGGCCACTGTGAAGGTTATTATTTATTTAGTGACAATGGTTGGAATCTTGATAAACTTTCTAGTTGTCTTGTGGATTTTATTGTTCATCAAATTGTGAAGATCCCTTTAAAACTAATTCTAATGATCTTCAATTATGTTCTTTGAATAAAGATGGTTTCTTTAGACTTAAGGATGCTTGTCATTCCTTTAGGGTTAAAAAAGAGGTTTCCAAAATTTTTTGTATTATTTGGCATAAAAGTATTCCCTCTACAGTTTCTATTTTTGTTTGGAAAATTTTACATAAGTTTATTCCTACGGATGATAATTTGATTAAAAAGAGGTTTTATCCTTCATTCTAAATGTCAATGTTGCTACCATATTAATAATATGCATCATGTTTTTATTTCTAGTCCTTTAGCAGTCAAAATCAAGACTTATTTTGATGACATTTTTCATTTAAATTATTTTAATGCCTCTGCTTCCATTAATACTTTACTAAAATGTTATTTTTTTAATTCTAAAGGTCATATCAGAAATGTCATTTCATCTCTAATCCTTTGGAATTTATGGTTGGAGAGGAACAATTCTTGTTTCAATGGTGTGGATATGAACTTCCATAAAATTATTCAAAATATTCAAGATAAGCTCATGGCTCTTTACTCTGCTAAGTAAATTTATATTTAGAATTTTAAAAAAGATATTCCCTCTGTGGCTTAGCTGGGTATTAAGTTAGAGTTGGATAAAATTCATAAAGTTCCTAGGACTATTTCTTGGGTGAAGCCTCATTGCAACTTTATTAAGTTAAATGTGGATGGTGTTAGGATTAATTCTATTGTGGGTTGTGGTGGGATAATCAGAGACTCTGGAGGCAATTCCATTTTGGCTTTCATAGGTCCTTTATATAATTGTGATGTTAATAATGCTACTTCCTATGCTATTCTACATGGTTTAAGACTTTGTTTCTCACTTGATTTCATTAATATTGTTATTGAGGTTGGTTTGAATTATTGTTATCAATTTTTTAACTCAAGGGATGATATTGCTTGTTCTTCTAATTTATTTTATATGAGGAGGTACATTAAGAATTTCTTGACTCTGTTAAACTGTTCTTTTTATGTTACACCTACAGAGGGTAATGCTTGTGCCCATTCGATCACTAGATGGGGTTGTGGTTTGGATTATATGGCTGATTTCATGGTTTCTTATCTCCCTCTTCATGTGAAAGGCCTTTTAAGATTCGATAAGATTGGGTTACCTTATGTTAATCCTTAATCTTATTGTGGTTGTATGTGTTTGGTTAGTGTTCTGGCTGGGTTTTTCGTAGCTCCATTTCTAGTGCCTGCCTGGTTGGTTTGTCTCTCCAGGTTGCTGGGCTGTTTGCCTTTTTTCTGGTTGCATGGTGTGCCTATTTCATTCAAGATGGATTTTCCTGTGTTTAGGTGCGTGTATTTTTGCTGCCAGGTTGTTTGTGGGTGTTCCTTGAATTTTTTGAGTTTGGGTGTGGTTCATTATGCTCTAACCCGTCTATTTGATTGAGGCTGGTTGGCTGCTAAACTCAGTAACTGTGTTGGTATTTTGTGGAATATATTGAGCTGGTTTGTTGGTGATTTTTGGTGTTTCTGGATCGTGATTTTTCTGATCTATTTCAATTACCTTACTTATAGCAAGGATTATATGGTGCTCTCCTCTTTGTTGGGGGTGTTGGTTTGGGATGCCTATTGTTCGAATGGTTGGCCGTGGAATAGTTATATGAATCTCATATATTATTTTATGTACTTGGGTTGGTGGAATATGGGGTGGTACCCTATTGGTACTGGTGGCATATCTTATGGTAATTATTGGTTTTGTTATTGGTATTTTCATCATAATGTTTATTATTATTGTTGTTGTCTTTATTCTTATGTGTATTTTCTTTTTTTGCAGAATGTGATTTGTGCAGATGATCGTGACAATGTTTTGCTGATGGGGAAGCCGGAGAGGACTTCTTTCTTTTGTAGTTCTATGGGTTTTTGGGTGCTCTCTCTTATACACAGTAGAATGTTCCTAAGTCTTTTTGTAATTCTGCTTAGCAGGGAACTCAAGATCATAAGTTTTTTGGGCTTTTATTTTTTTGTAACTCTTCTGAGCAGTAGTGAATTTGAGTTCCCTTTAAGGACTTATAATTGTTTCTTTAATCAATGTGTTGGCCCCTCCATGGGTTTTCCCTAAGAAAAAAATAAAATAAAATGTCGATGTTCCTAAAGGAGTTTTGAATTGAATTGAGAAGATTTGTCGTCAATTTCTGTGGAAAAAAACTGAACACACTGAGGCCTTGGCGGACTTTGGTTTCATTATTTAGTTTATAGCCCGTCTATCCAAGAACCTTTTAACAAATGTTGGTTCTTTAGTCAATTGAAATATGGCTGCTAAACATGAAAGGGATGCATGGGACAACATAACAAATCAAACTTGCTTTTCTTCTTGGAGATTATTGTGTGATGAAGGAAGCACTCTTCAAAGCATTTTGAGATGGAAAATTGGTAATGGGAGGAAAGTTAAATACTCTGAAGCAAGTATGGATTTATGAACTACCTTTAATAAAATGGCCTACCTATGTGAGCATTTGTATTTCTGAGAATTCAAAAGTGATAATTTCATTACAAAATCAACCTGGATTTTACTGCTTTCAAGGAGGGGTTTGGTAAAGACTTGGAGGATTGCATTATTAATGTTCAAAGTCACCAATTGGAGGATGATGCACGTGAGCTTATTATGAGTACCCTTGGAAGGACTATTATAGCTATGGCTTTTACACAAACAATTTCCAGAATATAGTGAACAACTTAGCTAGCTCCCAAAATTCATTTACACCCTAGGGAAGGGATGTTCTCATAGAGTATTTCTAATAATGTTATTCTACTCATGTGTGGTTTAATCAACATGGCCTCAGTGACACTAAATTATTTCCTTGGGGCTATTTAGAGGCTGAACTTGTGACTCACATTACTGTCAATTACTAGAAATTAATGGAAGTTATTCAGGTGTTTGAAGCATGGGACATTGGATTTCCATATTTCAATGATTTTTCAAAACTTATTGATTATCTCTAGAACAAAATAAAAGAAGATACAACTATGGGAAAAATTTATTGCCATATGGTTTATCCGATTTGGGATCTAGAAATTCAAAAAAGCAAGGTAGATCATTTGGGACGTCGATGACACATGCGAGCACTATTCTTTCTTCCTTTACCTACTCATTCATTTATCATCTCTCAATACAATGGGGCATCACTCGACCTTATAGGTTGAATTGCTCTAGGGGTTGATGCAAGAATAGTGGCTTAGGGTTGTAAAGAGATGCCTCACGCTCATTTCAATGCCTCATGTTGCGACCCATGACCCCGCATTTGAGATTTTGATGATGACAAATAATGTCTCTTGAACTAGTTTTCATTTAATATCATTTATTGTTTGCTATTGTCCGTGAGTACTAACATTTCAGGAAGATCACAAGCAACTCAGGACAATATGAAGACTCGAGACTGTTTAGATTAGGAGTATGAGTCTGACAATGTAATTTGTTATTTATTTTATTTTTTATTTTCTTAAGTCTGGCCACAAACTGCTGGTAAGTCTGAGCAACCATGCACACACACATGGGGAGAGGTTTTTTAAAAGTAAAAATGAATATTTTCTTTCTCTGGTGATCGTACCGTACGAATTTATTTCGTACTGTACGATCTGAGCATTTAAAATGATTTTCTATGAATAGTTCATACCGTATGATTTATATTGTACTGTACGATGTGTTCCAGATCCAAAACCCTAGCCGTCAAATTAACTTAAGTAAGTTTTCTCAGCCGTTCGTACGGTACGAAGTATTTCATACTGTATGATTTATTTTAAATACTTACTTAAATTACCCCGTGATTAGTCAAATAATTCAAGGCTTAATTACAAATTGAATATCGTACTGTACAAACAACTTCGTACAATACGATAAATAGAGACGAATTCTGATCGTCCTGGATGATCCTTTGTTTTTGTCTCATCATACAGTACGATGAATATCATACTAGATGATAAACAGAGATGACATTTGATCGTCACAAAATTCATCCTGGACGATGCCTTGATTTTGACCATTCGTACTATACGATGTATATTGTATAATACGATGAACAGAGACGACATTTGGTCGTCCCGGCTATCATCCTGTACGATCAGTAATGTTTTGGATCGTACCGTACAATTTATTATCATACTGTACGAGTTATTTTGAACTGTTCGTACACGTTCGTACCAGGATGAAGCCTGTTGTACATATCGTACTGTACAATCAAGAATTGTACTGTACGATAGTAACGACTACTTTGAAATTTTAGGGATTTTTGGAGCCCGTTTGAGGTGTAAAAATTAATATATTTTGTGTTAGAGAGATAGGAGAGGAAGACGTGACTAGAGAGGAAATCCTTGGGAGAGAGCTCTTGAGAAGTTTTGAGGGGTTGAGAGAGTAAGGAGAAAGTGAGCTTGGTGAGGGAGAAGAGGTGTGAGGGAGATCACACGGTTGCTCCGATCTTGCTGCATCTTGCTCCTTCTGTGGCCTGGAAAGAACTTGTGGGAGGCTCTCTAAGCGGGGAGACTCGTCTACATCCGTGACCTCGAAGGTACTCTGCCTTCTCTAGGAGGGAGAAAAACGAGAAGGTTCTCTGCCGTCACCAGGAAGGTGAAAAAAACGCTTGGCACTCCTCCATGCCGGGTTGGTAAAAGGGAGTATTGTAAGGGCTTCTCCGCCTTGCCGAGGGGGGCAAAAGGAGAGCTATAGTTTGTAGTGAAATTCCCGAAGCGGAGGACTCCGGGGAGTGGACGTAGTTCATGGTTTGACCGAACCACTATAAAAATTTTGGTGTGCTTTTTTCCTTATCGCTTTTTATTCTTGCGTGCATTTTTATTTTCATATATTTGCTTGGTGAAAATGTGTGAAAAAAAGATCTTATTGTTGCACGTTGACTTCAATTGTTTTGCCTTAGAAGTTGTTTAAATTTTCATGTTAAAAATTTAAAAACATCAAAAAATTAGAACTTCTGCTTAGGTTTTAATTATTGCTATAAAGTTTTCACAATTCACCACCCTCTTGTTCATCTAGTTATTTCACTCTCTCTCTCTATCTCCCTCTCTCTCTCTCTAGTTACTTTTTCTTAAAATGGAATTGACATTAACCCTCTTTTATTACATCAAAGTATAGACCCAATTCTCCCAAAATCACTCTTATCTTGAAAGTTATAATGCATTAGTTTATTCTAATGAGAAATGACATAAACTTCAACTATTTCACTACTTCCTTAACCTTGTCGACAATCTTTTTCAGATCTAAGTAGATATATTAGAAAAGAAGGTATTTGATACGTCATCAAAAAAGTATCTTGATTGAGCATGAATCTCGATGTAAAATCAAGTTGGAAACTTTTGAAATTAAAATTGGGACCGTCCAAACTATGATTTCAGCAAACTTATAGTCAAACAGAATGTCTCAAGGATACAAACCCAACGATACCAAATCCAACCCAATCCGAGCCGAAATGGGTCAAATCAAGGGATAGAAGCGTTGTTAGAAGGTTCAAAACAAATTTTGGATTACTAAATGATTTCTAAACATAACCTGCATATAGTTGAATCGAGCGACTTGACGAGACAAATCCAACGAGCCCAAGATCACCAAATTTGAACATCACTAAGATATTAAAATGTCCATCAAACGGTCCATAACCAAGGGATTCAACATCGACCGTTCATCCCACCACTCCCCATTTTCCCTAGATCTCCCACCTATTTATTGGTCATGCCACTCCAAAAATATATAAATAGAGCTCCTTTTCTCTTGAAAATAGACCCACGCCAAAGGATTCAAGAGTGAGATCAGAGATCGCTCTTGCCTCCTTCCTCTTCCTCGACCACCGCCTGAGTTATGTTTGACCACCGCCTGACGTCGTTGCTTTTTCGGGCCACCACATAAGGCCTTAAACGACGTTGGACCACCACCTAAGGGCCCGAGTTCTGCCGGACCACTACCTAATGTCATTGCTCCATCGGGCCACCACTTAAGGCCCTAAAATCTGTCGGACTACTATCTAAGGGTCTGAGTCTCGCCGAACCACCACCTGAGGGCTTGAACTCCGCAGGACCACCACCTAAGGGCTTAAACACCATTAGACCACCACTTGAGGGCCTGAACTCTATTGAACCACCACCTAAGGGCCTGATCTCCATCAGACCACTGCTTGAGGGCCTGAACTCCGATGGACCACCACCTGAGGGCTTGAACTTTGTCGGACCACCACTTAAGGGCCTGAGCTTTGCCAGACCACCATCTGAGGGTCTGAGCTCCATCAAACCACCACCTAAGGGCCTAAGCTCCATTGGACCACCAACTGAGGCCAATGTTCTTCTAATTCACTGTCGGACTACTAACTGACGCCTGAACTTCTAAGTGAAGCCAAATTTGACATTAGTAATCAACTATACGATTGACATTTGTAATCTGATTGCTCTCAAGGACAAGTCTTCCCATTGTACTCAACTCAAATTCTAGTGGAATCTTTTAACTAGGCTAGGCCCAGTGGCTTTTTCCTTTCAAGGATTTTCCACGTAAAAAATATTATGTTCTCTATATATGAGCTGGATATCCGTGCAATGCTAAGATGTAGAATTAAACCTTTATCGCTGCCAATATTCTAGCCCACAACAATTTCACACATTTAATCCCACTATCTTAAGTACTCCGCCAATGGATAACAGGCATAGCCATTACACCTTGGGAGCTTCCCATTCTAACTCACACCAATCTAGGAATCCTTCTTGAACGAGGGATGCCAAACATCTGCTTCCTTTCAGCCTGAGGGGAAAAACCCTACTGGGAAAGGAACATAAGGGCCTTCCTTGGAAGATCCTATCAGAAAGATGGAGGAGTCTCAGAACGAGATCCTTCAACTCTTACGGAAGACTAGAGGATCGACACTAGCACCTCAAGAAGAGATTCTCCTCCCTTGAGATACACCAGGACTCAAAAATGTTCAACCTGAATATCTTCATGTGAAGATTCCCCTTCCATCGCCAAGGATCCACCCTTCGACACATCCAAAAAAAGAGCTTGCTAACACAACAATCTCTACCCATCCTTTGCATATAGGCAGTCAACCTCACATTCCTTTGGATGTCCCCAAGGACTTAATTTGAAAACACATTGTTGAACTCCCCCGTAATGCCCTATGACATAAACTGCAAAGATTAGTCCGAGAGGAGTTCCATGCAAGAGATATAAGATAATCTCTTAATCAATGAAAGTTCTATGAGTTATCACCCCTGATTGAAGCCATCCTTCAACACCCCATTATGATAAGATTCAAACTATCAAGCATCAATTCATACGATGGGACATCTGACTAGTACGAACATATCGATCACTATAGGACCATAATGTACATCCAGCAAGCCTCTAACGCAATCCTATGTCAAGTTTTTCCACCTACTCCTCACCAAAACCATTCCAACGTTCATCAAATTGAAATTACTAAACGACAAGAGGGGGGGGGGGGTGAATTGTAAAAGTCTTTTTCTTAATAAAATTAACCTTAAACAAGAGTTCTAATTTTTTTGTTGTTTTTGAAATTTTAGAACAAAAATTTATGCAATTTTACTTTCACAAAATTTCACATGCAATAGATATGACAAATTTAAAATGCAAGAAAAAAGTAAACAACGATAAGGAAAGAACACACCAAGAATTTTATAGTGGTTCGGTCAAAATATGACCTACGTCCACTCCCCGGAGTCCTCCACTCCGGGATTTTCACTATCAAAATAGTTCTCCTTTTGCCCCCCTCGGCAAGGCGGAGAAGCCTGTACAAACCTCCCTTTCACCAACCCGGCGTGGCGGAATACCAAACTCTGTTTTCGCCCTCCTGGCGATGGCAGAGAACCTTCTCGTTTTTCTCCCTCCTGGAGAAGGCAGAGAACCTTGAGGTAACGGATGTAGACGAGCCTTTCCCTTGGAGATCCTCCCTCAAATCCTTCTCGGGCCACAGGAGGAGCAAGATGCAGTAAGCTTGGAGCAACCGTGTGATCTCCCTCACACCTCTTCTCCCTCACAACGCTCGCCTCCTCCTTCCTCTCTCAACCATCAAGAATTTCTCTAGAGTTTTCTCCCTTGGAATCCCTCTCTAACCACGTTCACCCCCTCTGTAAATCTTACTCAAAAAGAACTTGATTGATATCTAAAAAAGGCTCCAAAAACCTCTGAATTCAAAAGTAGCAGTTACTGTTTGTACAGTACGATCTTGGATCGTACAGTACGATCTTCATAAACAGACGTCGTCCTGGTACGAAGATGTACGAATAGTTCAAAAACAATTCGTACTGTACGATATAATATCGTACGATACGATTCAACAAGATACTATTCGTACAGGACGATGGTCTGGACGATCAGATGTCGTATCTGTTCATCGTATGGTACGATTACTATCGTACAGTACGATGTGACAAAAACCAAGAGATCGTCCAGGATGATATCCGGGACGATCATACTTCGTCTCTGTTCATCGTATGGTACGATCGAGTTCGTACAGTACGATGTTCAAATTTTAATTAGGCCTGGATTACATGCACTAATCACGGGTTAATTTAAGTAAGTATTAAAAACGGATCGTACCGTACGAACAGGTTCGTACAGTACGAACGGCGCAAAATCACTTGCTTAAATTAAATCACGGCTAGGGTTTTGGATCTGAACATATCGTACAGTACGAAAGACTTCGTACAGTACGATCTATTCACAGATTTGCCCACATAGCTTGGATCGTACGGTACGAAATAAAATCGTACAGTACGATCTCCAGAGAAGATTTTTAGTTACATTTTGTAGTTAAAAAAGAACTCTCCCCCTGTGTGTGTGCATGGTTGCTCTTACTCTTACGCATTTTGTGGCCAGAGTCAATAAAGTAAAAAATACAATAAATGGAAGATACAAAGTTTGACTCATACTCCTAATCTACCCGGTCTTGAGTCTTCCTTTCTTCCTGAGTCACTTGTGATCTTCCTGAAATGTTAGTGCTCAATAAAATAACAAATAAAATAATAATCAATGAAAAGCAGTTCCAAAACACTCATTATTTGGCATCATCAAAATCTCAACCTCGGGGTCATGGGTTGCAACAATCTCCCCCTTTTTGATGATGTCAAATAATTTGTTGCAAGTAAGAAAGAAAAACATTTCTTTTGTTTTTTTTTGTTTTTTTATTTTTTTTTGTTTTAAAAAAAAAATTAAACACAAGAAGAAAAAAAAAGGTAGTACAAGCAGGTACGAAACAAAAGATACTGCATTTAGATAAATAGGCATTACAACATTACAACAAACTTCTCCCCCTTTTGACAGCACAAAACGGAGGAGCAACTAAAAGCACAAAAGCGGAAAGAAAAAAAAAGAAGATCTACAATGCAAACACATACAATCTAGTCAGACGGGTCCTGATCAGTTGGTGGTGGAGGTGGATTTGGCTGAAAGTATTGAAATAGAGTGTCGAAGCGGTGATCAATTGCTGTAAAACGCTCTCCAAACCATTACATATCAGCCTCGTGTTGCTGATGTTGTTCTTGAATATGAATGTCGAGTCTAGTCTGCAGCTGGTCGAAGCGGGCGACTAAATCATCATTTGGGTGTGCTGGTGCTGGTGATGGTGCAGGTGCTCGGGGTGCTGCATGGCGTTGTGGTCGAGCTGGAGCTGCGGCTGGTGCATCTTCTCCTTCTTCTTCATCAAAGACGGGTTCTTCAGGCTCATGTCCCCGATGAAAGAGGATACGGAAGGAAGCATCCGTATAAAAAATAGGAAGCATGTCGGGTTCACCAGGGTAGGATAATTGATATTTATGGTAGAGGATATATCCTATTAGGTGACCAAGAGCCAGATTTTGTTTTCATCGAGTGGTGGGAAGACGAACAAAAGTCATGTGCCGAATATAGTTGCTAATCAAATCGACCTCATCAAACTTAATGTTGGACATAATAAGGTAGGTAGCGACTGACAAGGTAGGGGTCAGATTGATGCGGTCGCCACCTTTGGGTATGATAGAGGTTCGAAGAACATGTTGAATGATACGGGCATTTCGGGTTAAGGATTGGACTAGAGGCTGGTGTTGATGAAAAACAGTATTCCTAAGGACTCTATTTACATCGCTCCAATCAAAATCATCGGTAAGAAACGAGTGAACCATAGGTCTTTCAGTGGACAGCCCAATATGTTGGGCGATGTCGGCTCTAGTTATTTCAACGGGGCGGCCACAAACAAAGGAGTGAAAAGTTGTGTTATCGACGGTGTAGGTGAGGTTGGCAAGAAATTCAAAAAGAAGTTCAGAATTGTATGGAAACGCTAGGGTGAGTAGGAATTGAAAGGTGGTGGAGGCAAAGAGGCCCATTACCTCGAAATTTAGAGCGGCCTGATTAAGCATTTTTGAGGGAGAAATTTTGCAAGCCTTGTATCGGTAGTAGGCTTCCTCATTCTCACTATTCAGAAAGCGATCGGGTTGACGACTGGATGAGGACGAGCTTCCGGCAGTCATCCGACCTCGTTTAGACATTGCAGAAGGGCACGAAAATGAAGTGAAGGCTGAGTGAGGAGAGGGTTGAGTGAATTGAACAGCATAGGCAAGGGTTTTTATAGGATTTTTCGTAAATCGTACAGTACGAACTTGGGATCGTACAGTACGATATCCAATTAATATTCTGACCGGTCGTTTTGAGAAAAGGCAGTCAAATCGTATAGTACGATAGTTATCGTACAGTACGATCAGGCGAATATCGATCGTCCCGAGGCCCTCAGTACGACTTTTGACCAAAAGTTTCGTACTGTACGAATAGGTGGACCATACAGTACGATACATATTAAATATCGTATCAAACCGCTTTAACTCGAATTTGTCCTTTGTGCTGATGTGGATCGTACCGTACGAAGCGAATGGATCGTACAGTACGATACTCAATAATGTCGTACCAACTGGCTTTAATTCGTCCCAATCCGTTGCTGACGTGGATCGTATTGTACGAAGAAGAGGAATCGTACAGTACGGTAGGCAATTATGCAGGAAGATGGTCGTACAGTACGATGTTTATTGTACATGATGATCAACAGAGCTGAAATCTGCCTATTGGTGGATATTAGATTGTGATATATCGTACAGTACGATATTGATCGTACCGTACGATGAACAGTCAATGTGAGTGTTGGTGTGGTGAGTGTGTGGTGATCAGGAGCAGCCCTAAAGATTTTTTTTTTTTTTTTATGCATTTATATCTATGACACCTAATCTAGTCCTCAAGGTGCTAAAGGTGTCAAAAGCTAATGGTTTTGTGAATATGTCTGCCAATTGATCTCCTGTAGCTATGTGATATAATTCTATATCTCCCTTAGCGACGTGATCTCTAATGAAATGATGTCTAATGTCTATGTGTTTCATTCGAGAGTGTTGAATTGGATTCTTAGAGATACAAATTGCACTTGTGTTGTCACACATGATCGAGATGGTTCCAACAGGTAGTCCAAGATCAAGAATTTGTTGTTTTAACCATAGTACTTGTGCAACACAACTTCCTACTGCAATATATTCTGCCTCGGCTGTGGAAAGTGCTACTGAGTTTTGCTTCCTACTGGACCAAGAAACTAATGATTGTCCGATGAATTGGCAGGTACCAGAGGTGCTCTTTCTATCTATCCTACATCCTGCAAAGTCAGAATCTGAGTACCCTAGGATTTCAAAGGAAGTGCTGTGTCTGGGATACCAAATTCCTAAGTTTGGGGTGCCTAGTAGATATCTAAGAATTCTTTTGACAGCAGTTAAGTGAGACTCTTTAGGATCGGCTTGGAAACGGGCACAAAGGCACACACTAAACATTATGTCCGGTCTACTGGCAGTCAAGTAAAGAAGTGATCCAATCATTCCTCTATATTTTTTCTGATCTACTGATTTTCCACTAGGATCCTTATCTAATTGGATTGTCGAACTCATTGGGGTGTTCATGGGTTTTGCACTATCCATTTCATATTTCTTTAAAATATCCTTAATGTACTTTGATTGGCTAAGAAAGGTTCCATTATCCATTTGTTTTACACTAAAGCCAAGAAAGTAATTAAGCTCTCCCATCATGCTCATTTCAAACTCATTACTCATTGTTTTTGAAAATTCATCGCATAAGTTTTTATCCGAGGATCCAAACAAGATGTCATCTACATATATTTGAACAATGAGAATTTCTTCTTTGACCTTTTGTAAAAAGAGTGTAGTATCTACACTACCCTTTTGAAATCCTCTATCCAAAAGAAATGAGCTAAGTCTTTCATACCATGCTCTAGGTGCTTGCTTTAATCCATATAGTGCCTTCTTTAATTTGAATACATGGTTTGGAAATTGTGAGCTTTCAAATCCGGGGGGTTGCTCAACGTAGACATCTTCCTTAATTACCCCGTTCAAAAATGCACTCTTTACATCCATTTGATATAACTTAAAGTTCTTGAAGCAAGCAAAAGCTAAGAGCACTCTTATGGCTTCTAGTCTAGCAACCGGGGCAAAGGTTTCTTCAAAGTCTATTCCCTCAATCTGGTTGTACCCCTTAGCTACTAGCCTTGCTTTATTCCTTATTATTGTTCCTGAATCATTCACCTTATTCTTGAAGACCCATTTTGTTCCAACAACACTCTGCTCTTTAGGTCTCTTAACTAACTCCCAAACATCATTCCTGGTGAATTGGTTCAGCTCTTCTTGCATTGCTAGAATCCAAAATTCATCTCCTAAGGCTTGATCTATACTTGTAGGTTCTATCATAGAGATGAAAGCTGAGTGACTAACCTCCTTCCTAAGTCCATGCCTAGTTCTTACACCTTCTGAAAGGTCTCCTAAAATTAACTCTTTAGGATGACTAGAAGAATATCTCCATTCTCTAGGCAAAGATTCCTGAGATTCGACCCTTTCTCCTAAGGTCATAATCTCTACTCCTCGAATTGCCTCTATTTCATCATCTTCAATTTTAGTTTCTAAGGGCATATCTGATTCATCAAATACCACATGGGTGGATTCTTCTACTACAAGGGTTCTCTTATTAAAAATTCTATAGGCCTTACCTATAGAAGAATAGCCTAAGAAGACACCCTCATCAGACTTGGGATCGAATTTTCCTAAGGGATGTTTACCATTATTTAAGATGAAGCACTTACACCCAAAGACATGTAAATGTGAAAGGTTTGGTGTCCTACCCTTAAGGAGTTCATAGGGAGTTTTATTCAGCTTCGATCTAATGTTTACTCTGTTCAAAACATAACAGGCTGTGTTTACTGCTTCTGCCCAAAAGTATCTAGGAAGGGTATACTCCGCTAACATTGCCCTAGCAGCTTCTACCAAGGTTCTATTTTTCCTTTCTGCTATGCCATTCTGTTGGGGTGTTCTAGGAGCTGAGAAATTGTGCTCTATTCCTATCTCTTGACAGAATGACTCAAATCTATCATTTTGGAACTCTCCACCATGATCGCTATGGATTATTGATATTTCACAACCTAATTTTCATTGAATCCATGTGGAGAAAACTTTAAATTCCTCAAAAGACTCATTCTTGTGTGCTAAGAATCTTACCCAAGTAAATCTAGTGAAGTCATCTACAATCACAAATCCATAATTCTTTCCACCTAGACTGGCTGTACTAACGGGTCCAAATAAGTCCATGTGTAGAATTTCTAGTGGCCTAGAGGTGATCACGTCTCTAATTGAGTGAAAGGATGATTTGACTTGTTTTCCTTGTTGGCAAGCATCACATAAGTGATCCTTGGTGAATTCTAACTTAGGTACACCTCTAACTAGGTTTTTCTGAGTGATGTTTCTAAGAGTTTTCATGCTAGTATGGCATAGTCTCCTATGCCATAGCCACGAGTCATCAACTATTGTTTTCAAGCAAAATGATTTTGAGTTATCTACACGATCAAGGTCTGACATGTAAACATTGTTCATTCGTTTTCCTTCTAAAATTACTTCATCAAATAAACTAATCAGGCATCTATCAGTAAAAAATTTAACATCAAAACCTTTGTCACACAGTTGACTAATGCTAAGCAAATTATGTTTCAAACCATCAACTAGTAAAACATTTTCAATTAAAAAGTTCTTAGCATTACCAACGATACCTGAGCCTATCACCTTCCTGGTAGTGTTGTCTCCCAACGTTACTTTGCCTCCAGTTTTGGTCTCCAATAGGATGAACTTCTTCATATCTCCAGTCATGTGTCGCGAGCAGCCACTATCCAGGTACCACATGCTCTCACTAGGTCTTTTGTGAGAGCATCCCTACAATTTCATTCAAAGATTAGATTTGGGAACCCAAGTGAGTTTGGGTTCCTCCTTATGCTTGCATGAATGAGATGTATACATGTTATGCTGTGATGGATGCAGTTTAGGTCTCCATACTAAGTGTGTCCTACGGTGAATTGTGCATGTGCGGGCTATGTGACCTAACATGCCACAAGAGAAGCACCTAACACCAGGAAATGGGTTTACTAATCTATGAGTGTGGTGGTGCCTCTTCCTAAGGTTTTGTGATGCATGCTGTGTTGGGGGTTTTCTAGGATGGCCTACTGTGAGTGATGCAATTTCATTTTCTAGTTCTTTTATCTTTTCACTATAAGTTTTATTTTGAGCTGTCAATCCATCAACTTCTATCAATAGCAAGTGCTCACTATGATCTACTTCTAATGCAAGTGCAGTAAGTTTTTCAAACTCTACATCTAGTTCAATATGTGATGTTTTCAAGGATTCATGCGCTTCAATTAGTTCAATATGCTTCTTATTTAATGCATCATACTCATCAAGAAGTAACATGTGATCTTTATCTAAATCAGAATTTTCTTTAACTAAGTTAGCATGCTCAATTTGTAAGGAACTAAATTCAATATTAAGTTTAGCATGCATTTTCTTCAGTTTCCTATACGAGTCATGAATATTCTCAGAAATAAGCAATAATTCATCATACGAAAGTTGACATACCTCATCCTGATCCAATTGATCAAGGTTATCATTAGCCATAAGACACAAATTTGTTACCTCCTCCTCTGCTTCTTCTTCTGATGATTCTGAGGCAGAGTCAGCCCAAAAAGCTTTCTGTGTCTTTGTCTTTCCTCTCTTGTATTTAACTTTGTCATCTCCTTTCTCCTTTGCTGGTTGACTCTTCAGATTAGGACAATCGGCTCGAAGGTGACCTGGCTTCCTGCACTCAAAGCAAATTGTATCAGATGAAACCTTATTGGACCTTGAGCTCTTACCTTTATTCCAGCTGTTCTGATGACGCTTCTGTTTTCTCTTCAGGAAATTTTTGAACTGTCGGGTCATCAGTGCTATTTCATCTTCTTCCTCCCCTGCAGAGCTTTCACTCAGAGAGTTGCTAGCTTTTAATGCCACCTTCCGCTCCTTTTTCTTTTCACCTGTATCACTTTGCCTTTGGCTCACTCCTTGCTCGTATGCAATGAGTGACCCGAGGAGGTTATCAATAGAATAAACATTAAGATCTTTGGACTCAGTGATAGCAGTTATCTTAGCATCATAGGAACTAGGCAGGCATCTAAGAATTTTATTTACTTTCTCAGAATTTGAAATTTCTCTACCTAATGCATGCAAGGATGTCACGATTTGGGTGAACCTAGTGTACATGTCAGAAATTGTTTCGCTAGGTTTCATACGGAATAATTCATAATCATGCAGTAGAATGTTAAGCCTAGATTGTTTTACTTCGTTTGTTCATTCGTATGTAATGCACAGTCTATCCCAAATCTCCTTACCAGAAGCACAAGTAGATACTCTCATATAGTCCTCAGATTTCAATGCACAAAAAAAGCAGTTTAAGCACTTAGCATTCAGTTGGGCTAATTCCCTATCCTCATTGCTCCATTCAATAAACGGTACAGGAATTTTCAAACCATTAACAATTTTAAACGGTGCAACATACCCATCATTTACTAACATCCACATGCGGTAATCTATAGATTGCAAAAATGTAAACATTCTAATTTTCCAAAAATCAAACGGTATGTTATCAAAAAGTGGTGGACGAGTTATTGAATAACCCTCCGCAGTGTTACGATTTCCAAAATTCGACATGATCGTTTTTTCAAGGTTTTCTAAAACACTATTTTTGAAAAACTAGCTCTGATACCAATTGAAATTACTAAACGACAAGAGGGGGGGTGAATTGTAAAAGTCTTTTTCTTAATAAAATTAACCTTAAACAAGAGTTCTAATTTTTTGTTGTTTTTGAAATTTTAGAACAAAAATTTATGCAATTTTACTTTCACAAAATTTCACATGCAATAGATATGACAAATTTAAAATGCAAGTAAAAAGTAAACAACGATAAGGAAAGAACACACCAAGAATTTTATAGTGGTTCGGTCAAAATATGACCTACGTCCACTCCCCAAAGTCCTCCACTCCGTGATTTTCACTATCAAAATAGTTCTCCTTTTGCCCCCCTCGGCAAGGCGGAGAAGCATGTACAAACCTCCCTTTCACCAACCCGGCGTGGCGGAATACCAAACTCTGTTTTCGCCCTCCTGGCGACGGCAGAGAACCTTCTCGTTTTTCTCCCTCCTGGAGAAGGCAGAGAACCTCGAGGTAACGGATGTAGACGAGCCTTTCCCTTGGAGATCCTCCCTCAAATCCTTCTCGGGCCACAGGAGGAGCAAGATGCAGCAAGCTTGGAGCAACCGTGTGATCTCCCTCACACCTCTTCTCCCTCACAACGCTCACCTCCTCCTTCCTCTCTCAACCCTCAAGAATTTCTCTAGAGTTTTCTCCCTTGGAATCCCTCTCTAACCACGTTCACCCCCTATGTAAATCTTACTCAAAAAGAACTTGATTGATATCTAAAAAAGGCTCAAAAAACCTCTGAATTCAAAAGTAGCTGTTACTGTTCGTACAGTACGATCTTGGATCGTACAGTACGATCTTTATAAACAGACGTCGTCTTGGTACGAAGATGTACGAACAGTTCAAAAACAATTCATACTGTACGATATAATATCGTACGGTACGATTCAACAAGATACTATTCGTACAGGACGATGGTCTGGACGATCAGATGTCGTATCTGTTCATCGTATGGTACGATTACTATCGTACAATACGATGTGACAAAAACCAAGAGATCGTCCAGGACACGATATCCGGGACGATCATACTTCGTCTCTGTTCATCGTATGGTACGATCGGGTTCGTACAGTACGATGTTCAAATTTTAATTAGGCCTGGATTATATGCACTAATCACGGGTTAATTTAAGTAAGTACTAAAAACGGATCGTACCGTACGAACAGGTTCGTACAGTACGAACGGCGCAAAATCACTTGCTTAAATTAAATCACGGGTATGGTTTTGGGTCTGAACATATCGTACAGTACGAAAGACTTCGTACAGTACGATCTATTCACAGATTTTTCCACATAGCTTGGATCGTACGGTACGAAATAAAATCGTACAGTACGATCTCCAGAGAAGATTTTTAGTTACATTTTGCAGTTAAAAAGAACTCTCCCCCTGTGTGTGTGCATGGTTGCTCTTACTCTTACGCATTTTGTGGCCAGACTCAATAAAGTAAAAAATACAATAAATGGAAGATACAATGTTTGACTCATACTCCTAATCTACCCGGTCTTGAGTCTTCCTTTCTTCCTGAGTCACTTGTGATCTTCCTGAAATGTTAGTGCTCAAAGAAAATAACAAATAAAATAATAATCAATGAAAAGCAGTTCCAAAACACTCATTATTTGGCATCATCAAAATCTCAACCTCGGGGTCATGGGTTGCAACACAAATTAGCCAAAATATTTGTAGAATAATTTGTTGCCAATCGGAGGATGGTCAAAGACTCTTCCTACCTCTTAGGAATTGTTCAGAATGAAAATGAGTCCTTTAAGAAATATTTTCAGAAATTTTCTATTGAGGCCTAATGAATTTTAGGGGTAGATCTCGAGTTACTTAGAGGTGTATTTCTCGGAGGACTTTATCCTGGCCCCTTCTACTCAGCACTCATGCAAGATACGATCTATTCGTATGTGGATCTAATCCATCGTGTGGAGGCCCAAATCTCCATCGATGAAGCCATTTACGCTCATAGGAAATAGTTTGAGCAATCAACTATGAAGTATAAAAGTACACCATGAACAAAAAATTCATCCTAACATCAGAAGAAGAAAGGAAATTATAATATGCCCCTTCGATCCTCACAGCTGTGATGAAATCCTCACCAAGAAAAGGAGTATATGCCACTTAATATATCCTGAACAAATGTGTTGATAGCCATCCAAGACTAGGAGAGCATGAAATGGTCTCATCCTTTGAAGCCCAACATAAAAAATTAAGAGCAATATTGTCACTTCCACCATAGTCGTGGACATACTACTAAGGTATGCAGGTAGCTCAAGGAAAAAATTGAGAGGCTAATTCTATAAAGATATCTCCAACAATTCATCTAGAGCCCACCAACTTGAGATGAGAGTGGTCTGACTAGGTGGTAGAATCAACATCAAAGGAAATCATAAAATAATCATCAGGTGGTTGGTGAAATTGAAACCATTATTGGAGGCCCTAAAATGCATAGTCAAATCCTAATTATAGCTAGCAAAGAGCCAATGCCAAAAAAGTCTCACATCGATCACTCCATTGCCTTTGATGATTCTGAATTAAAGGGAATACAAATCCCTCATCAAGACCCACTTGTAATAAGTGCAAGAATTGGTGACCCATGCTATAATGTTAAGATGATCTTGGTCGATAATGAGAGCTCTATAGATTTCTTACTCTACTCCACATTTCTCAACATGGGCCTCCCTCATGAGAGGCTACATATGGTCACAGGTCCATTATATAAATTTGATAATCGACCTTTACGAGTGGAAGGAATGATCAGTCTTCCAGTTGTACTTGGAGAATTCCCCCTTCAGGCTACACACACCATCCAATTTATTGCAGTAAAATTAAAATCAGCCAACAATGTTATCTTTAGAAGGCTGCTTCAGTCAATCCTTGGGATTATTGCATTGATCCCTCATCTCAAACTAAAATTTATCACCCCATCTAGGATTGGGATAGTATGAGGAGATCAGCGAGTAGCAAAATCCTGTTGTCTTAGGCATGCTCAACTTCACCCATTAGTTATCTTAAGCATAGAGGATTTTGATCTTTGAGGTGAAGATATTTCTTAGAGGGCCTCCCCTGTAGAAGACCTTATTTGTGTCCCTCTATCAGATGAGTACCCTTTAAGAATAGTACAGATCGGGTCACTTCTCTTAGGTGAAGAGAAGAAAAAGTATATAAATTTTTTACATACAAACCAAGATGTATTTGCATGGAGTCCGACCTATATGTCTAGAATAAACCCTGAAGTGATCATGCACCCCCTCAAGGTCAAACTGGCATAAAAGCTAGTAATCTAAAAGAAGGAAAACTTTACACCAGATTGTCAGCTAGCAATTAAGCACGAGGTTGAAAAACTTTTAAAAGATGAATTTATAAGAGAAGTACACTACCCCTCTTGGTTGGCAAACATCATCATGGTTTAAAAGGCAAGTGGAGCATGGAGAATGTGCATAGATTATATATCTCTCAATAGAGCCTGCCTCAAGGGTAGTTTTTTGCTTCTCTATATTGACTGGTTGGTCGAAGCTCCCTCAAGACATTAGATGCTAAGCTTCATGGATGCCTACTCCAGATAAAATTAAATATAAATGGAACTGCTGACTAGGAGGCAACAACTTTTCAAATAGATAAGGGGTTGTACTACTATATGGTAATGTCGTTCGGGCTCATGAATGCTAGAGCAACATACCAACACCTAATGGATAAGGTTTTTAAGGACCTTATTAGGCGTACTATGAAAGTATATGTGGACGATATACTAGTTAAAAATCTCGAGAAATCCTAGCATATATGTGACTTAGAATAATACTTCTACCTCCTTCAGTCTTACAATATGCTCCTAAACCTCTCCAAATGTGCATTCAAAATTGCCTCAAGAAAATTTCTGGGGTTCATGGTTACCCACCGAGGGATTGAGGTCAAACCCAAGAAGATCAATGCCCTAAGGGACATGGTACCCCTGAGAAATATCAAAAAGGTCCAAAGATTAAATAGAAGGACTGGGACACTCTCATTTCCTGGCTAGCTCGGGAGCCAAATATCTACCCTTCTTCAATGTCCTCAGAGGTGCTCGTAGCTCAGGATTTCAGTGGACTGATGAATGTTAGGAGGCTTTCGAGCAGTTCTAAACTTATCTAGCCTCACATCCACTACTCTTAAAGCCAATTCTAGGGGAAATTTTATATATGTATATGTCCATCTCTTCCCAGGCTATAAGCTCAGTCTTGGTTTGAAAAGACAAGATTGTTCAACACCTTGTCTATTATATTAGCAAGGTACTTTCTGAGAAAAAAATACGCTACCCATTAGTAGATAAAATAGCCATGGCGTTAGTCTTCTCAGCCAGAAAATTATGCCCTTATTTCCAAGCACATATGATTAGGGTCTATACAAACCTACCATAAAGAAGTATTCTCCAAAAAATTGAGGCATCTAGAAGATTGATAAAATGGTCAGCAGAGCTTGGAGAGTTTGACATCTATTTCCTTCCTAGACCCGACATCAAATTACAAGTGCTTACTGACTTTTTGGTCGAATATTATAACCATGCCTCTGATGAACCACTGGATATGTCTCCTCCTCCTTCATACTGGACCTTATATGTTGATGGAGATTTTAAGAGTTTTGGCATCAGTGCAGGAATCTTATTAATCTCCCCACAACAAACTACACTCGAATACAAACTTATCATGCCCAAAATTGATACCCAAAATTTGCTGTTGACCCAATACTGCCAAATAGTTAAATCTATTCTAGCCAAAATAATGAAGCATCAAATCATCCATGTCCTCCGAAAGCATAAGGCACGAGCAGACGCTCTCTCCAAAGTGGCTACTTCTACGACCGATGACATTTTTAAAAGAAAGTATGTTGAGGAGATCCACTTTTCAAGTGTTCAAGGCCCATGGGTTATACAATCAATCAATGAGTCAAGAGAGGCTTCTTGGATTGATCACATTCTAACTTTCTTACAAGATGGTGTTCTCCCTGAAGACCTAATGGCTGTAATGCAACTTTGGAGGCAGGCAGTGAATTTCATTTTTATTAGTAGAAAATTATACAAACGAGCCTTCACGGGGCCATACCTCAAGTGTCTTCTCCCATACAAAAGAAAATTATGTAATCTAGAAAGTACATTCAAGCATTTGTTGAAAGCATTTAGGTGGAAGGACATTATCCAATAAGATCGTGAGGCAGCAGGATACACTAGAGTTCATTCAAAAGTGTAATAGTTGCTAGTTACATGCCAACTTCACCCATTTACCTATCGTAAAAATCTCATCATTACAGAGTCCTTGGCCTTTTGTCTAATGGAGGATGGACATAATGGGACCATTTCCTATAGTCATTAGACAACAGAAAGTTCATCATCTTGGATGTAGAGTTTTTCACCAAGTGGATGGAGGCAGAACCTCTGGAAAAAATTACTGAAGCTAATGCCAAATAATTTTTATGAAAGAATATAATATATCATTTTAGCATTCCAACAAAAATTATAATTGATAATGGAACTCAATTTACTAGAAAGGTCTTTACAATATTTTGTAAAGACCTCTATATACAACTGGCACATACGGCCGTAGTGCATCCTCAGAACGAACAAACATAGGTCACTAATCAAACTATACTGAAAGGATTGAAGACCAAAATAAAGAAGTCTAGGGGGTAATGAGCTGATGAACTCCCAAATGTCCTCTAAGCCTATCGTTCCATGGTCAGAACTCCTATAGGAAATACCCCGTACAACCTCTGATTTGGCACATAAGCTATTATTCCAGTCAATATTGGAGTCCCAAGCCACTGAGTTCAAACTTTTGACTTCAACACCAATAAAAAAAAGCTCAGGTACAACCTAGACCTTCTTTCAGAAATAAGAGACGAGACAATACTTAAGGTTGATGCATATCATCAAAGAATTATCCGTCACTCTAATCAAAAGATGAAACCCTGACGCATTTCAATTAGAGATTTAGTTCTGCGTAGCATCGATGCAACAGGAAAATGCCCCCAATATAATAAACTATCCCCCTTCTAGGAGGGTCCATACTTGGTGGTAGCCGTGGTGAAGGCTGGGACTTTAAGGAATGCTGAGGGAAAGATGCTCCCTCGGACTTGGAATGTTGAAAACCTTCACAAGTACTATCAATAGAGCATAATAGTGCTACTTTTTATAAGTGTTATGTATCTTCAGTATTGCGTATCTTCAGTGTTATATGTCTTTAGAATTGAATGTTGTTCGTCTCCTATTGTCTATAATATTTGTAGCCTCTTCATCCCTAAGTTATATCAGGAAGTATGATCTTGTTTAATATAATAAAACTTTGTTCCCTCATTTAGTCATATTATCATCTTCTTCAAGTAAGATCATATTGATATATTCACATAGGATGTGAACTTCAATCTTAAAATTCTTGATTCGAGCAAACACAAAATCATTATTTTAACTAAATCATTAGACGATCAATCCCAGGAGGATTTTATCAGACCTCATCCACACAAATTAAAAAGTATTAAATAATACTTTAATTAATAACCTCGGATAGGCCAACACCTTAGGTGGGTGTCACTTAATTTTGATATCCTTGATTTGAAGCATTCACACTCTTTGTTGCATCTCAATCACTAGATGATCAATCCCAGGGGGATTAGATTTGACCTCTTCCACACAAGTTTATTAACATTATAATGCTATAATTAATAATCTCGAAAAGGTTAAACATCCTTGGAGCATGGCGTTTAGATCTTAAAATCTTTGATTTAACAAGCCTGAATCTTAATCACTAGATGTTTGATGCCATAGGGGATTCAATTCGACTTCCATCATACAGGTTCAAAATATATTGTATAATGCTGTAACAAACAACCTAAGATAAGTCTAGAGCCTTAAAATAATGAAGCATGAATAAAATTCACTCGAGCTAAATAAGAGCACTGACATGTCTACTAATTAGATAAAAATAACTCTCTATTAAATCATAGAAAATAATATATATAAATATAAATGTCTAATACATAATAATTACTATGAAAGATAAAGTGATGCAACTAGTGAAAAATAAAAGCACTACTCAATATCTATAATCTCATCATCCACCTCAATGGAAAAAGCCTTATGTAGTTTACTCTCTATCTCATCACCATCCAAATCTAAAGGAGAGTCATATGAAGCCTGGCTGGGGGTCACTCCTTTAACTTGAACTCTGATCTTCCATTGTATCAGGCAAACTCCCTTCAAAAAGCCCAAGATAAATCCATCATGAATACACTGCTACTCTAAAGCCTTCACTTCTATATCATAAATATGATCTTAAGCCTCCTAAATGTGATCCTAGATGATGATCTTGAAATCTATGGACTTCTTGAAATCTTTGATGACTCTTGAGGGTTCTGAGCCAAACAAAGCGGCTTCCTTCTCGACTATAAGATTTTGGTGTTGAGTCTAGTAAATAGGTTGTTAGACCTAAGTTAATGTCCCAAAACTACCAAGATGGGGGGGAATTGGTATTTTAAAAATTTAAACCCTCTTTGAAAATGTATTGAACCGAAATGAAAATTTTTATTAAGTTTTTATAGAAAACATTTTTCAACCACAGAGTTTTTAAACAAAAGAAAAATGCAAAAAATAAAAGGCAGTAAAGTAAATGACACAAGATTTATAGTGGTTCGGTCTAAACCAGACCTACATCCACTCCCTAGAGGCACCCTCTGAGTATTGCACTAATACCAATAGTGACTCTCCTTTTGCACCCACAGCAAGGCAGAGAAGCCTTTACAAACACTCTTTTCACCACTAACCGGTGCGGCAGAGAACCTTCATCCTTTTACACAATCCACAGTGTTGGCAGAGAACCGTCCGTCCTTTTACACTCTCCTAGTGTGGGTAGAGAATCCTTCGTCCTTTCACACTCTCCTAGTGTGGGTAGAGAACCCTTCATCCTTTCACACTCTCCTAGTGTGGGTAGAGAACCCTTCGTCTGTTCACACTCTCCAAGTGTAGGCAGCGAACCCTTCGGCTGTTCACACTCTCCAAGTGTCGGCAGCAAACCGGATCTCCTTGACAGATCTTCTCACAAGAAATCTAGAAGGAAGAAAGAAAAGAGTGAAGTAATCCAAATTCACAAGTAGAGATTCTTACCTTTAAACACCAAGTGAAGTCTTCACACTCCAGTGGTAGGAATCCTCCTTTGAATGCTCTCTCACACTCTCTCTTTGACTTTTCTCTCAATAGGCACGAAGATCAAAAGGCAAAAAGATTGGGTGGCAGTCTAATTTGGACTATTTATACAAAAGACAAGAAAAACCGCCCAAAAACTGCAAGTTTTCAATTCTGTACGTAGTGGATCGTCCCGTACGATCGTGGATCATCCTAGACAATTTTACTTAAATGGTCAGAAACAAACCTTATGTATATTGGTACAAAATAGTTTTGTACATGCTATTCGTCCCGTACGAACCAAGTTCGTCCGGTACGAAACTGTTACTACATAAGTCGGTTCACGAAATTTTCTAGGACGTAACCAACTGACGTATGTCGGTTCAGTTCGTCCTGGGACGACAAGAGTTTCATCTGGACGAATGGAGCGAGCCTCAAGATAGAGAAGATCATCCTGGGTTGAATATTAAACTTTGTCTGGACGAACAAAGCAAGCTTCAAGACAGAGAAGATCGTCCTGGGACGAACATTAAATTTTGTCTGTACGAACAGAGCAAGCTTCAAGACAGAGAAGATCATCCTGGGACGAACATTAAATTTCATCTGGACGAACAGGCCATATTGAGAATACAGAGACGTTCGTCCCGGGACGAACATTAAATTCGTTCTGGACGATTAGGACTTAGAAAAATTTTCCATCTGCCTGTTCGATCCATTGCTCTCGTTAGGGGTAATTGACATGATCGTCCCGTACGAACTAAGTTCGTCCTGTACGATCAGATATAAAAAAAATTCCCTAAGAGTGTAAAACATGTTGAATTTGATTATAAGTCTTCAATATCTTGGAGTTGATTTTCCTGAAATGTTAGTACACACTAGAGCAAGAAATAAATGTTCAAAATAGTGTTAGGAGTTATATGTACAACAATAATATTTGAAATCATCAAAATAATACAAGTTGCAAGAATATAAACATGCAAATAGCAACTTTCCTAACAATCTCCCCCTTTTTGATGATGGCAAAATAATTATTATTTGTATAATTTGAAATTCTAAGAATCTCCTAAACTCCCCCTGAAATGATGAACTCATGAAAATAAGGAGGCATTTGAATTCAAAAAAAAAATTTGTTTTTGAAATTTTTAGATAATATAAATTAATACAAAAGATAAAACAAAAACCAATCAAACACACATACAAAAACATATGATAAAACAAATAAAAATATATAAAAAATACGCAAGACACAACAAACAATTTCTCTCCCTTTTTGACAATATCAAAAAGTGAACAAGAAAAGAAAGAAATGTAGGTAGAGGTATGAAATTCAGTTTATAATTTAATCTTGAAAGTAATTGAAATAAGATATGCAAATAAAATTAAGTCATTAGAGAAATCATAGGGATTCATATAATTGAAGAAGTGTTATAACATAGACAATAAAAAGAATTTATCAAAGGCATGTGTCAGTTTAGACATTAAGATAAAGAAAATCATTTAACAAGGGATGAATAAAAATTATATATTTCAGATTTCAATGTCAAGTATAAATGAACATAAGATCAATTTGAATTAAGAGATTGAAAGAGTTTGGAAAGAAAGAATTACCACATGTGGCGCTTTGCGCATCTTGTTCATATCTATTTTTCTTTGGCACATTTTTGAGCATTTGTTTACTGTGGGCTAATTTTATGCCTCTTTTTGTCATTGCAATTTTTTTGCACAACTCTTTTGATTTTTGTACATTTGTACACTTTTCAAGAGTAATTGAATTCTTTCCAAAGTCAATAATCTAAGATTTCAAATTTTTCTAAGTGCATAAATACTATTTGAAAAGAGAAATACAAAATAAGAAAACATCTAAAATGCAATAATAATATTAGTACTATTGTAGTCTAAATAAGAGACATGGAATTGAAGATTCTAGTAATATCAAGTTATAAGCATTTCTTAATTATAGAATAAACATATTTCCTAATGAAATTAATTTTAATTTAAAATTTAAATAAGGCATTATTAAGATTAAAACAAAATTGAAAGTCATAAGTCTAACACACATTTCCCAAAACATTAGATAACAAAACATTGCAATATTTATTGATATCAAAAGAAGATTTTACAATCTAAGGTACATGATATCAATAATAACAACATTAAAACACAGAACAAACACATAACAAATACATGATACTTTGGAAAGAGGCAATAAACTAAAACACATAACAATCATATCAACTAAATAAGAGACACTAAAACAAATACTACAATCACTCTGAAGGACCCTGATCTCGAGGAGGAGGAGATGTAGCATTGAAAAAGTTGAAATAACTGCTCATTACAAACATATTGGAATTTATGGAATTAATCTGTTCACGCATGAATCCCATGTCTTGATTGTACTGAAGGTCTTGCTACTGTAGATGAGTTTCAATTTGATCAAATCTTTGATCAAAGTGAGCCTCTAAGTTGTTAAATCTTTGAACCAAATCCTGATAATTTGGTTCAGCAGCATGTGATGGTTCACCCTCTTCTTCTTTTTCACTCAATACTACATGAGGTTTGCTTGGGTCATCCTTGTTGAAGATTGCCCTAAATGAACCGTCGTTGTAGTAAAGAGTTTCTTCAAAGTCAGCAACTGGGTGTATTAAATCATACTTTTTCTCTAAAATGTAGGCAATCAGATGGCCTAAGGCAATGTTCTTTTTCGTTTTATGGTCTGCATGACCAATTTCAGAGAGACCATAAATATAGTCGATTAGGAGTTGGGCCTCATCTATGGGTTGCCTAGTCATTATCAGGTAGGTGACTGTAGAGAGAAGTGGAGTTATGTTGACTCTATCACCAGCTTTAGGTATAATAGAGGATCTAAGAACATGCTGAATGATTCGGGCATTGAGATTTAAAGTGGCTACTTTTGGCAAATGGTCCTTAACTTTTATTCCTCTAAGAACATTGTTAACTTCAATCCAGTCAAAGCTAGTAGTGGTAAAAGTGTGTGCTATAATCCCTTCAGTCCTTAAATTTAAGAAAATACCAAAGTTAGCTTTGGTGATTTCTATTTTCTTTTTGAACACAAAGGAACTGATAACTGAGTGGTCAGAATTAAAGGACATGTTTGCGAGGAAATATTGGAAGGTTTCCTTACTGTAGAGATGGACTAAGGTAAGGATCAATCCAAATTGAGTTGAAGCAAAAAGGGGCATTACCTTAAAGGTCAAGTGTTTCTGAAGGACTCTAAAAGGAGTGATTTTAGCAAAGGCAAATCTAGGAAATGACTCTTCATTGGCCCTAGACAGAAAATTTTCTGAAGTGTTCCTAGGAGGACCCTTAGCCAAAATCTTTTAACGTTTGCTTGAACTAGCCATTGATTGATTTGAAAGGAAGAAGTCTTTGAAAGTGATGTGTTAGAGTGACTGATCAGTAAAAAATGCCGTTAATTTAAAGAATTACGACTGTTCGTATCGGACAAAATTTCATTCGTCTCGTACGAATTAGATTCATCCCAGTACGAAAATATTTTGTATGGACGATCGAGTGAGTCAAAATAATAACGGCTTTTCATAATCACACAAGTTACGAAGCGTCCTTTCGTATAGACTTTTGACCAAAAGGATCATACAGACGAACACGTGTTCGTATAGACGATCAAAAGTTAACTCATTTTAATGGCAGTTGAAACCGTCCCCCGCTATGAACCGACATCTGTTCGTCTGGACGAACCAAAAGTTCGTACGGATGAAGTTCATAATTAAAATTGCCTTATCCGTTCAACTGCTGTAATCAATTGTCCCGTCGTTTGAGAAAAAAAGAAAATTTCGTCCTGGACGATCTTGTAGATTATACAGACGAACGTCATTAAAAACTGCTCTTTAGACGGTTAGAATTATGCGCAAACTGAATTTTACACACATTGTCCCGGACGATTACACAAATTTTTGGATTTTTGAATTTTTATCAAAGAAAATCAAACAAAACACACAAAGCACAATAGACAATGTCAAATGCACAGACTCTAAAATAAAAAGTACTCAAAACAAACAAAAAATCACAAAAACATAAACTATGAAAATAGAAACATCAATGTTGTAAAAACATTTTTATTTAAGCATTTAAATCAATTACACCAAGCCTTATTTTTAATGTACTGAAAGTATGAAAGGCTAAAGGTTTTGTAAAAATGTCTGCAAGTTGATTTTCAGTTGAAACATGAGTAAGTTCAATTTCTCCGTTGGATACATGATCCCTTATGAAATGATGCCTTATGTCAATGTGTTTGGTTCTAGAATGTTGAATAGGATTTTTGGAAATGCAAATAGCACTAGTATTATCACAATAAATTGGAATAGTGCCTATAGTTAATCCTAAATCAATCAACTGTTGTTTTAACCAAAGTACTTGTGCCACACAACTTCCTAATGCAATGTATTCTGCTTCTGTAGTAGATAGGGCCACTGAATTTTGTTTTCTACTAGACCATGAAACTAATGAATTTCCAATGAATTGACATGTTACAGAAGTGCTTTTCCTATCCACTCTATAGCCTGCAAAGTCAGAATCTGAATAACCAATAATTTCAAATGAAGAGCTAAACTTAGGATACCAAATTCCTAAGTTCTGAGTTCCTAGTAAATATCTTAAAATCCTTTTCACTGTTGTCAAATGTGATTCTTTTGGATCTGATTGAAATCTAGCACATAAGCAAACACTGAACATAATATCTGGTCTGCTAGCAGTCAAGTAAAGTAAAGATCCAATAATCCCTCTATATTTCTTTTGATCAACAGATTTTCCCTTAAGGTCCTTATCCAACTGAACTGAGGAACTCATTGGTGTACTAACAGGTTTAGCATTGTCCATTTCATATTTTTTGAGGATGTCCTTAACATATTTAGTTTGACTAAGAAATGTACCTTCCTCAAGTTGCTTAATGCTAAAACCTATAAAGTAATTTAAATCTCCCATTAGACTCATTTCAAATTCACTACTCATTGTTTTAGAAAAATCATCACAAAGATTTTTATTTGAAGATCCAAAAATGATATCATCTTCAAAAATTTGAACAATAAGTATATCCTTTCCGAATTCTTTAAAAAGAGAGTTGTATCCACACTTGCTTTTTCAAAAGATCTTTCAAGTAGGAAGGTGCTCAACCTCTCATACCAAGCCCTAGGTGCCTGTTTCAATTCATATAATGCCATTTTTAACTTGAAAACATGATTTGGGTATTTAGAATTTTTAAAACCTGGAGGTTGTTCTACAAAAATATCTTCTTCAATTACCCCATTTAAAAAGGCACATTTGACATCCATTTGAAACAATTTAAATCCTTTAAAACAGGCAAAGGCAAGCAAAACCCTAATTGCTTCAAGTCTAGCTACAGGGGAAAAAGTCTTCTCAAAATCAATTCCTTCAATTTGATTATACCCCTTAGCAACTAATCTAGCCTTATTTCTAATGGCTACTCCCGAGTCATTCATTTTATTTTTGAACACCCACTTGGTTCCAACAACACTTTGATCTTTTGGCCTTGAAGTTAATTCCCAAACTTTATTTCTTACAAATTGGTTCAACTCTTCTTGCATGGCTAATATCCAAAATTCATCAGAAAGTGCTTGATCAACATTAGTGGGTTCTATAGTTGAAATAAAGGCTGAATGATTGACTTCCTTGTTTAATCCACGCCTAGTACTAACACCCTCACTAGGTTCACCTATAATCAATTCCCTTGGGTGGTTTTTAGAAAATCTCAAATCTCTAGGCAAAGGGTTTTCTGTTTCCAAATTCTCTTCCACATTTTCTTCCAAATTTATTTTATCAATCTTTTGGGAGTTTTCCTCAATCTCATCTTCAACAATATTTGGCTCTTCCAAATTTCCAGATTCATCAAATACAACATGTGTGGTTTCTTCAATGACTAAAGTTCTTTTGTTGAATACCCTATAAGATTTTCTAATACTTGAATATCCAACAAAAATTCCTTCATCTGATTTTGAATCAAATTTTTCTAAGGCAGATTTTCCATTATTATGAATGAACACCTTGCAACCAAAAACATGCAAATGAGACAAATTTGGTGTTCTACCTTTTAGCAACTCATAGGGTATTTTATTTAAATTTGATCTCACATTCATCCTATTCAGAACATAACATGCAGTGCTAACCGCCTCAGCCCAAAAATATCTAGGAAATGAGTATTCTGCCAATATTGCTCGGGCGGCTTCTATTAATGTTCTGTTTTTCCTTTCAACTACCCCATTTTATTGAGGGGTTCTAGGTGTAGAAAAATTGTGATGAATTCCTTTTTCTTTACAAAAATTTTTAAATCTTTCATTTTCAAATTCTCCTCCATGATCACTTTGTATAGAAATGATTTCACACCCTAATTTCCTTTGAATCCAAGTCAAAAAAATTTCTAAATTTCTCAAATGATTCACTCTTATGAAATAGAAATCTAACCCAAGTGAATCTTGAGAAATCATCCACTATAACAAATTCGTATACCTTCCCTCCTAGACTTACAGTTCCTACTGGTCCAAAAAGATCCATGTGAAGAATTTCCAATGGTTTACTGGTCCTAAGATCCTTATTGGACTTAAAAGAGGACTTCACTTATTTTCCTAATTGACATGCATCACAAAGGTGGTCCTTAGTAAAGTCTAGTTTTGGTATACCTCTCACTAAATTTTTTTGGGTAATTCTCCTAAGGTTTTTCATACTAGAATGACAAAGTCTCCTATGCCAAAGCCATGATTCATCAGAAACAGTTTTCAAACAAAAAGCGGTAGGAGATTGAATACAATTTAAATCTAGCATGTAAATATTATTTACCCTTTTTCCATTTAAAACTTCTTTCCCATTTAGGCTTAATATGCAGCTAGTAGGTAAAAATTTTACATTATAGCCCTTATCACATAGCTGACTTATACTTAACAAATTATGTTTTAAGCCTTCAACCATTAACACATTGTCTATGAATTTTTTTTTAAAATTTCCAATCATACCTGATCCAACTACTTTCTTTGTGGTATTATCTCCAAGTGTAACCTTGCCTCCACTCCTGGCTTCCAGCGTTATGAATTGAGCAGTATCTCCAGTCATATGCTTTAAACATCCGCTGTCCAGGTACCATATGCTCTCACGAGGTCTTGTGTGAGAGCAACTCTGCAAAAATATTAAATGTTAGACCTGGGAACCCAAACAAGTTTGGGTTCACCTTTAAGAAATTTATAATCAGATGCATGTATGATATGTCTAGGTTTATGCATCTTAGGTCTCTACACCAAATTAGATTTCATCTTCAAAGTACAGGTGTGAGCTATATGTCCCAAAAATCCATAATTATTATATTTAACATTAGGAAAAGTATTCCTAAGTTTTCTTCCATTTGTTTGTCTTCTAAGGGATTTCATATATTTAGGATAATATTTAAGATTTGTAAAATCTTCAAGTTTATGGGGTATCCTATTATCCTCAAGAGCTCTTATTGTCAATTTATAAAATGAATTCATATCTTCCAAGATTCGATTTGTATAATTGATTCGATATGTTTTGCTCTCAGATTCATCCTTAAAATTTTTAAAATCTTTTTCAAGATCAGCATAGGATGATTTTAAATTCTCAAAATTCTTATTCAAGTCATCATATTCATCAAGTAGTTTCATGTGATTGTCATCTATTAATGCATGATCTTTTCTAAGGATTTTATGTTCCTTCTTAAGCTCTTCCAGTTCTAAACTTAAACTAGCATGCATCTTTTTCATTTTCCTATATGCATCATGCATGTGTTCATAAACTTCAAACAATTCATCATAAGTTAAGTCACATACCTCTTCTTGATCTGATTAATCAACATTATCTGCCATCAAGCAAAGATTGGTGACTTCTTCTTCTTTTTCAGTCTCAGATGAGTCTGAAGTTGAGTCCGCCCAGAAAGCTCTTTGAAACTTCTTCTTGCCCTTCTTTACAATTGGTTTCTCCTCTACCTTCTCCTTGCTAGGAGTGGCTTTGAGTTTTGGGCAATCAGTCTTGATATGACCTGGTTTCCTACATTCATAACAAATCACTTCATTAGAAACCTTGCCATTTTTATTAAACTTACCTCTATTCCATTGCTGGCGTCTCTTCAGCTTCCTCTTTAAAAAGCTTCTGAATTGTCTAGTCATTAATGCAATATCGTCTTCATCCTCAGGTTGTGAGTGTTCACTCTTTGACTCTTCCACTTTTAGTGCAATATTCTTCTCCTTTCGTGGTTCACCTGCATCAATCTTTCTTTGACTTACTCCTTGCTCATAAGCAATGAGCGAACCAAGAAGATTGTCAATAGAATAAATGTTTAGATCTTTAGACTCTGTAATTGCAGTAATTTTAGCATCATAAGCAGTAGGTAAAAAATAAAGAATCTTATTAACCATTTCAGCATTAGTTAATTCCCTACCAAGTGCATGCAAAGAAGTGACAATTTGTGTGAATCTTGTGTACATGTCAGAAATAGATTCATTAGGTTTCATGCGAAACAACTCATAGTCATGTAACAAGATATTGAGTCTTAATTGCTTAACCTCATTAGTCCCTTCATAAGTTATACAAAGTCTATCCCATATGTCCTTTCCACTTTTGTAAGTGGAAACCCGCATAAAGTCTTCAGATTTTAAAGCACAAAAGAAACTATTTAAACATTTGGCATTTAATTGTGCTAAGTCACGTTCTTCTATAGTCCAATCTACAAAAGGTGTTTCTACCCTAACTCCATCAACTAATCTAGTTGGTTTTGTGTAACCTTCCTGGACTAGAATCCACATACGATAATCAAGTGACTGTAAGAAAGTAGACATGCGTGTTTTCCAAAAATCAAAAGGTATATTGTCAAACAGTAGAGGTCTAGTAATAGAGTAACCCTCAGGTGTATTTCGGTTTCTGAATGTAGCCATCTACGTTAATAAAAAAGTAGTATAAGCTTATGATTTTGAAACAAAGCTCTGATACCACTTATTGAGTCTAGTAAATAGGTTGTTAGACCTAAGTTAATGTCCCAAAGCTACCAAGAGGGGGGTGAATTGGTATTTTAAAAATTTAAACCCTCTTTAAAAATGTGTTGAACCAAAATGAAAATTTTTATTAAGTTTTTAAAGAAAACATTTTTCAACCACAGAGTTTTTAAACAAAAGAAAAATGCGGAAAATAAAAGGTAGTAAAGTAAATGACACAAGATTTATAGTGGTTCGGTCTAAACCAGACCTACATCCACTCCCCAGAGGCACCCTCTGAGTATTGCACTAATACCAATAGTGACTCTCCTTTTGCACCCACAGCAAGGCGGAGAAGCCTTTACAAACACTCTTTTCACCACTACCTGGTGCGGCAGAGAACCGTCATCATTTTACACAATCCACAGTGTTGGCAGAGAACCGTCTGTCCTTTTACACTCTCCTAGTGTGGGTAGAGAACCCTTCGTCCTTTCACACTCTCCTAGTATGGGTAGAGAACCCTTCGTCCTTTCACACTCTCCTAGTGTGGGCAGAGAACCCTTCGTCTGTTCACACTCTCCAAGTGTAGGTAGCAAACCCTTCGGCTATTCACACTCTCCAAGTGTCGGCAGCGAACCGGATCTCCTTGACAGATCTTCTCACAAGAAATCTAGAAGGAAGAAAGAAAAGAGTGAAGTAATCCAAATTCACAAGTAAAGATTCTTACCTTTAAACACCAAGTGAAGTCTTCACACTCCAGTGGTAGGAATCCTCCTTTGAATGCTCTCTCACACTCTCTCCTTGACTTTTCTCTCAATAGGCATGAAGATCAAATGGCAAAAAGATTGGGTGGCAGTCTAATTTGGACTATTTATACAAAAGACAAGAAAAACCGCCCAAAAACTACAAGTTTTCAATTCTGTACGTAGTGGATCATCCCGTACGTAGTGGATCGTCCCGTACGATAGTGGATCATCCTGGACGATTTTACTTAAATGGTCAGAAACGAACCTTATATATATTGGTACGAAATATTTTCGTACACGCTATTCATCTCGTACGAACCAAGTTTGTCCGGTACGAAACTGTTACTACTTAAGTCGGTTCACGAAATTTTCTAGGACGTAACCAACTAACGTATGTCGGTTCAGTTTTTTTTGGGACGAATAGAGTTTTTCTGGACGAATGGAGCAATCCTCAAGACAGAGAAGATCGTCCTGGGATGAACATTAAATTTCGTCTGGACGAACAGAGCAAGCTTCAAGACAGAGAAGATCGTGTTGGGACGAACATTAAATTTCGTCTGTACGAACAGAGCAAGCTTCAAGACAGAGAAGATCGTCCTGGGATGAACATTAAATTTTGTCTGTATGAACAGAGCAAGCTTCAAGACAGAGAAGATCATCCTGGGACGAACAATAAATTTCGTCTGGACGAACAGGCCATATTGAGAATACAGAGACGTTCGTTCCAGGATGAACATTAAATTCGTCCTGGACGATTAGTACTTAGAAAAATTTTCCCTCTGCCTGTTCGATCCAATGCTCTCGTTAGGGGTAATTGACATGATCGTCCCGTACGAACTAAGTTTGTCCTGTACGATCAGATATAAAAAAAAATTCCCTAAGAGTGTAAAACATGTTGAATTTGATTATAAGTCTTCAATATCTTGGAGTTGATTTTCCTAAGATGTTAGTACACACTAGAGCAAGAAATAAATGTTCCAAATAGTGTTAGGAGATATATGTACAACAATAATATTTGAAATCATCAAAATAATACAAGTTGCAAGAATATAAACATGCAAATAGCAACTTTCCTAACATCTGGGACATCTTATTCTCCACCCAAGCACCGCTATCTTCCATATAGAGGCTTTTTGATCCTTTAAAAGCAGGGTTATTATTTCTTGTGCCTCCACTAGGCTAAATTGAAGTCAATCTGTTTGCTGATTTTGAAGAGACACAAAGTGCATAATATTAGCCAACTTAATCATGCACTCGCACAAATCTTCTTTTGACACCTTTGCCTCTTTGGTCTTATGATTGTACTTCCGCTTGAACTCTCCTTAAAGATATTTAATCTTGACAAATTTATTGTTCCAGTAGTTCAAAGCTTCAGTAAGCTTGATCCTAAGCAGCGATAACTGAAATAAGAAAGATGCGTTAGAAGCCATCCTAGAAGAAAAATAGAAGAAACATTAGGAAGATATTACTCACCAAGTCATTAGCTTTGCGGCGTCCGATACATTGATGGCTCAAGACATCCCCAGGGATTTAAAACCATGTAGTGGAAGAGTTAGGTAGAACCTTATTGGTACTCGTTGCAGCCTCCTCCAACTTCTTCTTCTTCAGTAAAACCTAGGGGGGCTTCACATCTCTCCTGTCGTTTAGGAGCTACCTTTGAAGTTGGGACAGGGGGCTTAGGAACCTTGGAAGATGGCTTGAACATCAGTGTATCGGACCTCCCAGCATGGAACAACAGCCTAACCTTGAATAAGAACTCTTCATCTATATATTTACTCACGTAGTGAACCTCGTATAGAAGATGTTTGATATCAAAAACCTTGAGAATCCTCATTATGTCTTCTTCTCTGACATGCAAGGGGGCTGACAAATCCCTCATATTCTCCGACTTCACTATCAGGCCTTAGTCATTTTTCTCAAAGAAATATGCACTAGCCCAGCTCTTTGAAATATCATGGATGCTCATATTCAATCATTTTCACTAGTGAGTCGACCCATCCGTGAAAGATGCTCAAGTGTCAGAATAGCTCCTCAATCCCTAAAGAGCGCAATCAATCCCATGGTCACCGACATGGCTCTGTATGAAAATTGAGATAAGCTCACCCCACATCGCTGTGAAATTTTAATCAGCTCAGCAAGAGATGGAAAGCATAACCTCGCTCATAAGCTGGTCTCACAAACGACCAGGTTCCCGAGAGGAGGAAGGCTAATGCGAACAAATCTCTTGGGGATTGCCATCACCACATCGTTCGAAAAGTGAAAATTCTTGTGAAGAATAATCAGAGTCATTTTTGATGGTGGATGCTACATCATCTACCCTCGCTCCCTTATTTGGCTTCTGCTCATCATCCTATGGTGCAACAGGGTCTCCCGTGAGAACAGGATCTCTCGATGGAAGGTTGTCACCTAACATTACCCCTTCGTAGGGAGGGGCCCTGCAATAGATAAGGGATACCACTTATCCAAAGGAAGATGAATGTCTATCTTATAACAAAAGGACTAAAGGTCGTAGGAAGGAGAGGGGGAGGATTTTCTTCTTGTAGAGAGAGGCCCTGAGCCTGGATTAGGGATACCACCCATACAGGGCTAGGGGAAGGCCTCAATTGAAAGAAGAGAAGGAGAGGAGAAGGTGTGAGTTTTCATACCCCAAGGGGGGGGGGGGGGGGGGGGGGGGGGTTTTATAGTTAGGGGAAGGGTATTTTAGTGATTTAAAAAAAATAATATATATAATTTTTTTGACCTAACTCTGGTGGTTAGTCAATTGGTGTCAGCGATCAAGCCTACGGCTGGCGGTTGCAGGTCAAAGCGTGGCCGATGCAACCACAACCAAGCGCCCAGTAGGTAGCTATGCGGTAGAGCCAGGCATCCCCAAGCAGGTGTTGTGGTGCGTAGGCAAGTAGGCCAGGCGAGCCGGCTCGCGGGCTTACTCGTGGGCCAGGCAGGCAGGCTCGTGGGTGAGCTGGGCTAGCACGGGAGCCAAAAGAGCTGGAGCGCAGTCCTAGCGGGCTCGAGCATAGTGGTAGTGGTGCGGTGGCAGCGCAACAACAGCTTAATCATCTTGACTCATTTTCAAGCCCAATTTTGGCCCCAGAAATGTCAGATCATACGTTTTTGCAATACCTAGAATCAATTTTTACATTCCAGACTCAATTTTGATACTTTTAGAGTGATTCAGAACCTTTACGCCCAAGCTCAAAGTATGTTAGAATTTCAAATTACCCAAAAAATTTCTCACAGTTTGCGATGCATATTTTCAAAATTTTGGAGCTTCAATGTCTAAAAATAGAGGGGCAACTTGTTGCAAATATGTTTTTATGAATTGTGATTTTGATGATAGCAAACCATTTTGCTCTACGATTGCCTTTTTCTACTGACATTTCAGGGACATAAGATTAGACGACAATCAGAACCAGCTCAAGATTGGGTAGACTAGGTCTGAGTCAGTATGTAATTTTCTTTTTCCCCTTCTTGAGTCTATTGTAACCATTGAAGTGTTCTGATGCTAAGTAACCCTACACACACACACACACTTGAGTGAAATTTTTGTCTAAATTAGGATTTCTATTTTTTACTCAAATCGTCTCGGACGATAGTTTTATCGGCCTAGATGATTGGGTTTGAAACAGAAACCCTAATCAAGGATCATTGTTAAGGAAGCCGTCATTAATTGTATCGGCCAAGGCGATAAATATATCGGCCTAGATTATACATGTATCGGCTAGGACGATAAGCTCAAAATAGAAAAAAATTAGCTACCATGATCTATTTAGGTATTCTGTATTTATGAAAATCGGCCAGGACGATTTATGGAAATTATACCTAAATTAATCCGGCAATCAAGGGAGCAATTAAGGATGATTAATACGATCACATCATCCTGGACGATCGCAAGATCGGCCGGGATGATTAGCACAAAAAACCTTAGTTGCTCCTGGACGATCAATATCGGACATCTCAAATTCCGAGCGATAGTTTAGACGATCTGGATTGGCCAGCTCAAATTCCGGGCAATGTTCTGGACAATTTTTCTCTGATTTGAACTGATGGGCCGGGCCGATCGTGGGATCATCCCAGACGATCAAGCTATTTTGGAATCGTCCAGACCTCATTTTAGAGCGATTATCTGGCCGATAATATGAGATTTGTACTGATCGGCTAGGACGTTATATTATCATCTTGGATGATATGAACATTTTTCTTCTATTCATCCCAGATTGTCCCAGTTGATGTGGCTTAAATTTTACTGATCGTATAGGATGATATGATTATCGTCCTAGACGATAAAGTTGGCAACTTGCAATTATTGAGATTTTTGAAACTCTTCTATATAAGAGCTATTGTTCAAACATTTTGTATGATCTTTGCCTGCTGTCTTGACCTGAGAAAACCTAAAGAAGAGAGAGAGAGAGAGAGAGAGAGAGAGAGAGAGAGAGAGAGAGAGAGAGAGAGAGAGAGAGAGAGAGAGAGAGAGAGAGAGAGGATCTTGTGAGGGGGAGCTTGTGAGGGGGTTCACATGGGTTGCTCCAAGTATTGTTCCACTTCTTCTTCCATTAGAGTCTCTTGTCTTTGGAAGGGTTGGGAGAGGTAAGCTTCAGCAATTGATTCGAGGTTCTCTGCCTGCTTCTGGAGGAAGCAAAAGGAGTGAGGTTCTATGCCTGCTTCAGGAGGAAGCAAAAGGAGTGAGGTTCTTTGCTTGCTTCTAGAGGAAGCAAAAGGAGTGAGGTTCTCTGCCTGCTTCAGGAGGAAGCAAATAGAGTGGGGTGCTCTGCCTTGCCGGAGTTGGCGAAAAAGAGGTTTGTAAGGGCTTCTCCACCTAGCTGTGGGGGCTAAAGGAGAGTCACAATTGTAGTATAATACTCGAAGGGCGCCTCCGAGGAGTGGACGTAGGTCGAGTTGACCGAACCACTATAAATCTCTATGTTCTATTTTTTTGTGCTTCCGTATTGTTTATTATTCCTCACTTTATTTTCATTGTGGTGAATCTGGGTTTGTGTTGTGCTTTGTTTAAAGAAATTTTTAAAATACCAATTCACCCCCCTCTTGGTTAGCCTCGGGCTAGTTCTCAAAGGCTTAACATCCCTAACAAACTTTCACAACTGATAAGTCATCATAATATTATCTTGATCAGGCACAAATCTCGATGCAAAATCAAGTTAAAAACTTCTAAAATTAAAATTGGGACCATCCGAACTCCAATTTCAACAAACTTTTAGTCAAACTAAGCGTCTCGAGAATACAAAACCAACGACACCAAATCCAACTCAATCTGAGCCAAAATGGGTCCAAATCAAGGGTTAGAAGTGTTATTGGAAGGTTTAAACCACAACTTTGATTACCAAATGATTTTCAAACATAACGTGCTTATAATCAAATCGAGTGGCTCGATGAGTCGAATCCAACAAGCCTAAGATCACCAAATTACAACAATAAGACATTAAAATGTCCATTAAATGGTCCATGATCAAGGGATTCAACATCGACCGTTCATCCAACCACTCCCCATTTGTCCTTGATCTCTCACCTATTTACGGGTCAGGCCACTCCAAAAATCTATAATTATATCCCAATGTTTTCTTGAAAATGGACCCATGCTAAAGGATTAAAGAGAAAGATTGGAGATCACTCTTCCCTCATTTCTCCTCAACCACCGCCTAAATTCTGCCAGACCACGGCCTTACATCATTGCTTCCCCAGGCCATGAAATAAGGCCTTGAACTCTGTCGGACCACTACCTGAGGGCCTGAGTTCCACTGGACCATCGCTCGATGTCGTTGCTATGCCGGGCCACTACTTAAGAACCTGAACTCTGCTGGACCACCACCTAAGGGCCTGAGTCTTGCCAAACCACTGCCTGAGGGCCTGAACTCCACCGGACCCCCACTGGAGGGACTGAACTCTGTCGGACCACCACTTGAGGTCCTGAACTCCACTGGACCACCACCTAAGGGTATGAGCTCCACCGGAGCACCACCTTAGGGCCTAGACTCCGCAAACTACCACATGAGGGCCCAAACTTCGCCGGACCATCACCTAAGGGCCCGAGCTCCACCAGACCAGCACCTGAGGACATGAACTCCGCTGAACCACCACCTAAGGGCCTAAGCTCTATGGGACCACCACCTAAGGGTCTGGTTGCAAATTTATTTTTATGGATTATGATTTTGATGATAGAAAATAATCCTGTTTTACTACGACTATCTTGCGTACTAATATTTCAGTACCACAAAATCAGACGACAATCACAATCACCTCAAGATTGGGTAGACTAGGTCTAAGTCAGTTTGTAATGTTCTTTTTTTCTTTCTTGAGTCAATTGTAATTTTTGAGGTATCTGATACTAAGTAACCCTGCACACACACACACACTTGAGTGATTTTATTTTATCTGAATTAGAGTTTTCTGATTTTTACTCACATCGGCCGGGACGATATTTATATCGGCATGGATGATCGGGTCAAAAATAAACCCTAATCAGGGCAACATGATTAAGGCAGCCATCATTAAGCTGGTCGGCCTGGATGATACTTGTATCGGCCAGGATGATAGGCCCAAATAAGAAAGAATCAGCCATCATTATTTATTTAGGTATTCTTTAATTTTGGATATCGGCCAGGACGGTATCGTATGGTCCTGTATGATGATATATAATTATACCTAAATTAATCAGGTGATCAAGGAAAGTAATTAAGGCTGATTGCACAATCACATCGGCTAAGCCAATCGTCGGATCGGTTGAGACAATGGTGTGGACGATTGACATCGGCCTATCTCTATTAAGGGCGATATCCAGCATGATTTGGCTCAAATTTGAACTAATCATCCTGGATGATATATTATTGGTCTGGACGATATGACCAGAAATTACTCTAATCGTCCCAAACCAACCGGGCTGATAGAGCAAAATTTATGCTGATCGGCCAGGCCGATAACCCTATCGGCATAGACGATAAAGTCAGTTTATATAAAATAAGAGCTATTCCGAAGAACTTCTATTTAAGATCTCTTGCTCTACCCATTGGGGTATCTTTTGCTTCTATCTTGACCTGAGAAAGCCTAGAGGAGAGGGAGACAGAGGGAGAGGGAGAGAGAGGATTTTGTGAGGGGGAGCTTGTGAGGGGGATTCACAAGGGTTGCTCCAAGCATTGTTCCACTTCTTCTTTCACTAGAGTCTCTTGTCCTTAGAAGGGTTGAGTGAGGTGAGCTTCAGTAATCAATCAAGGTTCTCTGTCTGCTTCAGGAAGAAACAAAAGGAGTTTGGTTCTCTATCTCACCGTGGTTGGCAAAAAGAAGATTTTGTGAAGGCTTCTCCGCCTTGCTGTGGGAGCAAAAGGAGAGTCACTTTTGTAGTGCAATACTCGGAGGGTGCCTCCGGGGAGTGGACGTAGGTCGGGTTGACCGAACCACTATAAATCTTTGTGTTCTTTTTCTATTGCTTCCGCATTTAATTTTCTGCACTTTGATTTTCGTTGTGGTGAATCTTAGTTTGAGTTTTATGTTTTGATTGTGAAATATTTTTTAATTATCAATTCACCCCCCCCTCTTGGTTAGCCTTAGGCTAGTTCATGAGGGCTTAACATCCCTAACAAACTTTCAGGCCTGAGCTCCACCGGACCACCAACTAATGCCAAAGATTTGGTAAGTTATTGCCGGACTACTAACTGAATCCCAAACTTCCAAGTGATGCCAGATATGACACTAGACTTCAACCATGTGGTTGACATTTGTAATATGATCACCCTCAAGGATGAGTCAACTCACTGTACTCAACTCAAATTCTAGTGAAATCTTTTCAATTGGGCTAGGCCCCGTGGATTTTTCCTTTCCAGGATTTTTCACATAAAAAATCTTTTTTTCTTTATGTGTGAGCTAGATATCCATGCAACGCTAAGACATAGAATTAAAACTCTATCGCCACGTATATTCTATCCCGCAACAGTATTAATTTGGAAAAAATGTTAATAAGATTTACTCTTTTTTTCACATATTTGAAAGATATCCAACCAAGATCAAGAACTATGGTACTAATTTGGCTCCGTTACCAGAATAGGACTGGCTACCACAATATGTACAAGGAGTAAAGGAACACTACACTAAATGGGGCAGCCTGTAGTTGTAAAATGAGATTGCTTCCCGTCTATTTGTACAAGGAGTAACGGAACACTACACAAAATGGGACAGCCATGCATTCAGATCATCAAGACTGCCACTATCCCCTTCAAGTTGTTCAGACATCAGAGTACCAAGCAATTCCATGACTCATTGATGAAGTTCTCTTTTGCATTCAAGAAGGTTAGGCCACCATCTAGGAAGCTCAAGCCAACCTTCTAGGCATCCCAGGCCATTCTCTTCATGTAAAACAAGTCCTGATTGTTTTTTTTTTTTGCTTGAAGTTTACTATTACTAGGTTATGCTTGAGCCTTAATTTTTTTGGATTTTGCTAATATTGTTACCCCAAATTTAGCAACCTTATCTGCTCTAATTTAATGTTTTAAAATCATTTTGTTGTAGTTTGAATCTTTGGTATTGGAGCCAAGAATTGGTGAATTTTTTTTATTATTTCTTTTATATGGAATATTCATAATTTCTTCTTCAGTTTTAGTTTGTTTGTGAGATTAGTTCTCGGGGAAAAAAATGAAGAGTTTATAAGGAGAGTGATAACATGCAGAAGAAACTGCAGTGATAAAATTATAATTAGAGTGCACAAAACCCTATAATATATGCAATCATAAGGTCATTTTAGGAGACCCATATATCACATTATTCTAATCATTTTTAACAATTGTTGCATCCTAGAATATTCATGGTGGTCGAGAAATATAAAGTTTAGGGTCTTCGCTTTATACGAAGATCCATCACATAATCAGATGAAAAGAGAATGCAATATTTATAAGATACACCAAGATTTTTATGTGGAAAATCTTAAAAAGGAGAAAATCATGGGCTAGCCAGTTTGAATGAATCCACTAGTATTTATAGTTGATTACAAATAAGGCCCGTTATTGGAGGGAAGGTTTTGGCTTGATATAACAAATATACATCATATAGAATGCATTACAAAGTGGAAATTGGAAGAATTAGTATTAACATGTTCGTTAGGTCGGCAGAACCATAGTCGAGGGGGGGGGGGGGGGGGGGGGGGGGCGATTGAGGTCATAAAGATCGTATTTGGGTGACGGTGGTCAGAAGGACTGTAGTTGGCGGGCGACAAAGGTTTAAAGGACCGTTATTTGGCATCAAAGCTCAGAATGACCATAGTCACGTAGGTCGGAAAGACCGTAATTTGGCGAAGAAGGTCGGAAGGACCATATTCGGTGGGTGACATTGGTCGGAAAGACCGTTGTTTGACAACGGAGGTCAGAAGGATAATAATTTGGCGACAAAGTTCGTAAGAACAGTAGTCGGTGTTGCAGATCTATGGCTTATGATTTTTGATGATAGCAAACATTCTTTTTTCTCTACAACTGCCTTATGTACTGACATTTCAGGTTCACACGATCGGACTACAATTTGGAATCAGCTCAAGATTGGGTAGACTAGGTCTGAGTCAGTTTGTACATTTTTTCCTTTCTTGAGTCTATTGTATTTGGTGTGGCTCCTGATGTTTGGTAACTTGGAAGATTTTCTGTTGCTCCCTAAAGATTTCTATTTTTTGTAACATCGTCCGGGACGATATTTATATCGTCCTGAACGATCTATCCAAAAGTAGAAATCCTGATTAGGGCATCCTCATTAAAGCAGCCGTCATTATGCTAAACACATCGTCCGAGACGATTTTGTATCGGCCAGGATGATAGGCTCAAAACAGAAAGAATCTGTCGCTAGATCTATTTAAGAATTACTTATTTTTGGACATCGTCCGGGTGGATCGTCCTGGACCATAAAATATAGTCCAGGATGATCCAGGTCAATTTTTCCAAAATTTCTTTGAAATTTAAGGAAAGTAATTAAGACTTAATTCCACGGTCAAATCATCCTTGACGATCGCAAAATCGTCCAGGACAATATGCTGGATGATTGGTCATCGGATAGCTATTTTTCAGGGCGATGTCGAGGATGATATTTCATAATTTGTACTGATCGTCAAGGATGATATATTATCATCCTGGACGATATGAATAAAATTCTTATAATCGTCTCAAATCGTCCCGGCTGATTAGGCTTAAATTGTACTGATCGTACAGAACGATATGCCTATCGTCCTGGATAATAATGTCAGCAACTTGCATTAATGATCTCGTTTTGAGCCCTTCTATTTAAGAGATATCAAGGCATTTTGTAAAGGGTCTTTGGCAGCCATTGTAGCTTCCTTCTTGTGGTGGAAACTTGAAGAGAAAGCTTGAAAGGGAGTGAGGAACGTGTGAAGTCTGAGAGAGGGAGAAGCTCTTGTGAGGGGGGACTCAAGGGAGTGTGGAGGGGGATTCCATACAGTTGCTCCGACAGGCTTGCACCTTAATTCCGTCGGATTCAAGGCTTGTCTCGAGGGAAGTTCACCAAAGAAGAAGATCTCTTTGGTGTCAAAGGACCCGGTGACTCCGCTGCACCAGGGAAGGTGGAAGTGATTTTGTAAGGGATTCTCCGCCTAGCTGTGGGGGCTAAAGGAGAGACACTTGTTTTAGTACAATACTTGGAGGGTGCCTCCAAGGAGTGGACGTAGATCAAGATTTGACCGAACCACTATAAATCTGGTGTGTTCTTTTCTTATTATTGCTTCCGCATTTAATTTTCGTATCGTTGATTTTGATTGTGGTGAATCTTATTTTTGGATTTAAGATTGTGGTTGTTTTAAATAGTGATTCACCTCTCTATCTCTTTATTAGCCTTGGGCCAGTTCTATAGAGCTTAACATCCCTAACAAACTTTCTAGTGCCATCAGAGCACTTTCAAGTGGTATCAGAGCCGTATTTATAAAATAAGTTTTTAAAAGCTTTTGAATTTTTGATCCATGGCTAATCGTAATGTTGCGGAAGGTTATTCAATCACCAGATCTCCTTTATTTGAAAATATTTCTTTTGATTTTTGGAAAACTCGCATGTCTATTTTCTTGCAATTGATTGATTTTTGCATGTGGCATATGATTTTAACTGGTTATTCATTACCGTCACGTATTGTTAATAGAGCTAAAACTGATATTCTTTTTAATAAATGGAATAAGGAAGACAACTGAATGCTCAACTGAATGCAAAATCTTTAAATTTCTTTTTGTGTGCTTTAAATTCTGATGATTTCATGTTAATATCCACTTGCACTACTGGTAAGAAAGTTTGGGATAAACTACATACCATATACGAAGGCACGAATGAAATAAAGCTATCCAAGTTGAATTGGTTAATGCATGATTTTGAATTATTTTCCTTGAAACCTTATGAAACGATCTTAGACATGTATACCAAATTCATTCAAATTGTAAACTCATTACATGCTTTAGGAAAAGAATTTTCAAATTTTGAAAAAGTTAACAAAATTTTTCATTATCTACTGGATAAGTTTAATGCTAAAGTAGTTTCTATTTGTGAATCAAAAGATTTGAATAATTATTCTATTGATAATTTGATTGGCTCACTCATTGCCTACGAGCAAGATTTGGGTCAAAGACCTTTGGATGCAGGTGAAACGATTGTTCTAAAAACTGAATATATAGAAAGAGATAGTTTATTTGGTGACGAATGCAATAACTTGACAAGCAAATCACAAAGCTCACCAAAGCATAAGCAAAAGTGGAAAAAGGTAAAAGTGGTAAGGATGTTCATATTTCTTCTGAGGTTATTTACTTTCGATGCAGGAAGCCTGAATATATGAAAAATCAGTGCCCTAATTTAAGAATTCTTCCTATGAAAGAAAAGGGCAAGGCGAAGCAAAATTTAAACTGGGAAAATAATGAAAGGCAAAGAATCTCATGGGTAGATCAGATCTGGTTTCTGAAGCATTGGACCAGGAGAGAGATAATGGTTAAAAGCCTTTCGTGTTTTTGTATTGTGTTTTTGTTTTTATGTTTTTCATTTTTATTTTGTGTTTTTGTTTTAGTTTTTCTTTGAAATTTTTGTTTTCGTGAAAGTTTTTTTTCTGATCAACACACACATTCACTTTTCTAAAAATGAAAAATCTACTTCCTATTTTTTTTAAAATCTTTGGTAAGTTGTGTTTGACTTCTCTAAAACAGTCAAAGGAAGGAAACTCATATTTTTTACTATCAATCTTTATTTTCTAAAATAAGTTATTCTACTTTTGATTTAAAATCTTTTTTATCTTTTAAATTAGTCTTTGAAACTAAATTTTTTATCTCCCTACATTTTATTTATCGCATAGGGATCTTTTGCAAGTCATTGAATCTAACTGATAATTTTTTTAATCAAGAATTCGCTTTATCAATAGGATGAGTTTACTTTTGTTTTTAAGACTTCAAAAAGGTAGCATATTAAATAAAAAAAATTGGCCAATGATGCCAAAAATAAAAGATGCGCAATGATGCCAAATTGAAAAATATACACAAAAGTGTATCAAAAATCAAAAGATGTGTAGTGTGCCAACCAATTGTCAAGAGGCATAAAATGAGCCCACAAAGTTTAATGCTTACCATTCTTGTACTTCTTAAAAGCTTAAGAAAATCCTTGATACGTTCAATACTTGAGTTTGAAAATCTTGATTCCTTATTCAACAATTTGTGCATTGATCTTCTATTAGATATATTTTATGGAAGGAGTTTTTGAAAAAATGATTGTTTCTATCTCTAATTTATTTTATGATTTAGATATTGAATTAAAAAGTTTTTGAGCCTTTTTAAAGAACTTGAGTTTGGATTATCAAATTCTGAATTTCTAACCTTTTCTGAGCTATGCGTTGTCAATCCAATTCTACTAAGTTTTTGATTAAAACTAAGAGGTAACTTTCTCATTTTAAGAACATTTGTTTTTTCACTAGATCAGGGAACATTTTTGTCTTCTATTAGTTTTGTTTTTTGTTTGTGCCTCCTCTCCTTTTGATAATGTCAAAGGGGGAGAACGTACTGTTGAATTTGTATTTTTTTCTTTTCAAAAAATTTAATACAACAAAAATATTTTTATCTTTCCTATTTTTTAAAGTATTATTCTAATGAGGGAGAGATTAGGAGAAAATGTTCCTTTTTGCAAATTCAAATTGAAATGTTTGCCATCATCAATAAGGGGGAGATTGTTGCGGATCTATGGCTTATGATTTTGATGATTGCAAACATTCTTTTTTCTCTACAACTGCCTTATGTACTGACATTTCAGGTTCACACGATCGGACTGCAATTTGGAATCAGCTCAAGATTGGGTAGACTAGGTCTGAGTCAGTTTGTACATTTTTTCCTTTCTTGAGTCTATTGTATTTGGTGTGGCTCCTGATGTTTTGTAACTTGGAAGATTTTCTATTGCTCCCTAAATATTTTTGTTTTTGGTAACATCGTCCGGGATGATATTTATATCGTCCTGGATGATCTGTCCAAAAGCAAAAATCCTGATTCGGGCATCCTCATTAAAGCAGCCGTCATTATGCAAAACACATCGTCCTGGAAGATTTTGTATCGGCCAGGATGATAGGCTCAAAACAGAAAGAATCTGCCGCCAAATCTATTTAAGAATTACTTATTTTTGTACATCATCCCGGTGGATCATCCAGGACTATAAAATATCATCCAGGACGATCGCAAAATCGCCCAGGACGATATGCTGGACGATTGGTCATCGGATAGCTATTTTTCAAGGCGATGTCGAGGATGATATTCCACAATTTGTACTGATCATCCAGGATGATATATTATTGTCCTGGATGATATGAATAAAATTCTTATAATCGTTTCAAATCGTCTTGACAGATTGGGCTTAAATTGTACTGATCGTAGAGGACTATATGCCTATTGTCCTGGGCGATAATGTCGGTAACTTGCATTATTGAGGTCATTTTGAGCCCTTCTATTTAAGAGATATCAAGGCATTTTGTAAAGGGTCTTTGGCAGCCTTTGTAGCTTCATTCTTGTGGGGGAAACTTGAAGAGAAAGCTTGAAAGGGAGTGAGGAACGGGCAAGTCTGATAGAGGGAGAAGATCCTGTGAGGGGGGACTCAAGGTAGTGTGGAGGGGGATTCCACACGATTTCTCTGGTAGGCTTGCACCTTAATATCATCGAATTCAAGGCTTATCTCGAGGGAAGTTCACCAAAGAAGAAGATCTCTTTGGTGTCAAAGGACCCGGCGACTCCGCCGCACCAGGGAAGGTGGAAGTAATTTTGTAATGGCTTCTCCGCCTAGCTGTGGGGGCTAAAGGAGAGACACTTGTTTTAGTGCAATACTTGGATGGTGCCTCCAAGGAGTGGATATAGGTCGTGGTTTGACTGAACCACTATAAATCCGTTGTGTTCTTTTCTTATTATTGATTCCGCATTTAATTTCTGCATCGTTGATTTTGATTATGATGAATCTTATTTTTGGATTTAAGATTGTGGTTGTTTTAAATACTGATTCACCTCTCTATCTCTTTATTAGCCTTGGGCCTGTTCTATAGGGGTTAACATCCCTAACGAACTTTCTAATGCGATCAGAGCACTTTCAATCGGGAGGCAACAGTGTTAAGAAAGATCATTATCTTGTCACAGAGGTCGGAAGGACTATAATTGATGGCCGGGTGGATGTCTGACATCAATTGGTGGCTGGGAAGAAGTCTAGCGTTAGTTGGTGACCAGACATAAGTTCGATGTAAGTCTGTGGTCAAGTGGAAGTCTGACATCAATTGGTGGTCAGGAAGAAGTGCAGCGTCAGACCTTTGTCGGGTGGAAATCCAGCGTTAGTTGGTGGCCATGTGTAAGTCCAACGTCAGTCGGTGGCCTAGCAAAAGTTTGGCTAAAATCAGACGGCGATCGGTGGCCGGGAGGTGCTCGAGGAGGAGCTTGGTGGCAAGTTAAATCACTGATTTCTCTTCCTCTCCTCTCTTCTTTCCCTTCTTCTGAAATTACTAGATGGATAAGAGGGGGGGGGGGTGAATTGTGAAAACTTTTTGATAATAATTAAAACTTAAGCAGGAGTTCTAATATTTTTTTTTGATGTTTTAAAATTTCAACATGAAAATTTAAACAACCTTTTTTTTTTCTCACAAATTTTCCCAAGTAAATATTGAAAAATAAAATGCACGCAGTAATAAAAGACAATAAGGAAAAACCACACCGAGAATTTTATAGTTGTTCGGTCAAACCATGACCTACGTCCACTCCCCAGAGTCCTCTGCTCCGGGTATTTCACTACAAGCAATAGCTCTCCTTTTGCCCCCCTTGGCAAGGCGGAGAAGCCCTTACAATACTCCCTTTCACCAACCCAGCATGGCGGAGTGCCAAACTCTGTTTTCACCCTCCTAGCGACGGCAGAGAACCTTCTCATTTTTCTCCCTCCTGGAGAAGGCAGAGTACCTCGAGGTCACGGATGTAGAAGAGCCTTTCCCCTTGGATTTCCTCCCACAAATTCTTTTAGGGCCACAGGAGGAGCAAGATGCAGCAAGTTCAGAGCAACCATGTGATCTCCCTCACACCGCTTCTTCCTCACAATGCTCACCTTCTCCTTCCTCTCTCAAACCCTAAAGAACTTCTCAAGAGCTTTCTCCCTCGGAATCCCTCTCTAATCATGTTCTTCTCTATGATTCACCCCTTCAAAATATGACAAGTTTTACACCTAAAAACGGGCTCCAAAATCCCTGAGATTTCAAAAGTAGCCGTTGCTATCGTACAGTACGGTTTCTAATCGTACAGTACGATATGTATAAACAGACTTCGTCCTGATACGAATTGGTACGAACAGTTCAAAAACATTAGTACAGTATGATATTAAATCGTACGGTACGATCCTTAACAATTCTATTCGTATAGGATGATGGCCGGGACGATCAAACATCATCTCTATTCATCGTATGGTATGATGGACATCATACAGTACGATGAGACAAAAACCAAGAGATCATCCAGGACGATCCCTGGGATGATTATAATTTGTCTCTGTTCATCGTATTGTATGAATGTGTTCGTACAGTACGATGTTCAAATTATAATTAAGCCTGGATTTCTTGCACTAATCACGTGTTAAATTAAGTAAGTATTTAAAATAAATCGTACAGTACAAAGGTGTTCGTACAGTATGAGCGGCATAAAATAACTTACTTAAGTTAAAATGATGGCTAGGGTTTTGGATTTGAACATATCATACAGTACGATTATATTCGTATGGTATGATCTATTCACAGAATCGTCCTACAAAGCTCTGATCGTATGGTATGAAATAAAATCGTACAGTACGATATACAGAGAAAGAAAAACTCAAATTTTTTCATTTAAAAACACTCTCCCCCTGTGTATGTGCATGGTTGCTCAGACTTTTATGCATTTTGTGGCCAGACTCAAGAAAATAAAAATAAAATAAATAACAAAATACATTGCAGAATCATACTCATAATCTACCCATTCTTGAGTCTTCCTGTCGTCCTGAGTAGCTTTTGATCTTCTTGAAATGTTAGTACTCACAGACAATAGCAAATAAAATAATATTCAATGAATAGATAATTCAAACGACATTATTTGTCATCATCTAAATCTCAAACTCGAGGTCATGGGTTGCAACATCTTCCTTGGAACCTTTTCGATGAGGAATGATGGGTCTAATTATAGTTTTCTAAGAGTGTCATGGCCAGTAAATATTAGGAAAATCAAGGATAAGTTGGGAGTGATTTGAATGAATGGCCGATGTTGATTATCTTGATCATATACATTTTACTAGTCATTTGAATGTCTTAATGATATCAAAATTTGACGATCTTGAGTTCGGTAGATTCGTCTCGTCAAGCCGCTCGAATCGACTATAAGCATGTCATGTTTGAAAGCCGTTTGGTCATCTAATTTATGATTTGAAACTTCCAAATACACTTTGGTCTTCAATTTGGTCCCATTTGGGCTCGGATTGATTGAATCTGGTGCTGTTGGGTTTGTAATTTTGAGACGTTCAATTCAACTGTAAGTTTGCTGAAATCAGAGATTGAATGGTCTCAATTTTAATTTTGGAAGTTTTCAACTTGATTTTGCAACAAGATTCGTGCCCGATCAAGATACTTTTTTGTTGATAGATCAACAATAAAATCCTCGGAGATTCTCCCTCTTCGATGTCATTTATTTATCTAATATCTTTTGCATTTGTCTATCTATTTTAGTTTTGCTAATAACCTTGCAGTCTTACTGGTAAGATCCAGGTTTTATTTAAAGAAAAATCTAGCAGTTACTTCCAAAATAGGTTTTTCAAAACAATAAAGAATGCATCATTTCGCTTGAAAGAAATAGAAATTAAAATTAATTTCAAACACTAAAAACATCCGTATAACTCAGCAAAAGTTGCACATTACACTTTTCGCACTTCAAAGGGGTGAAAACAAAATTTCAAACTACAAGCAACCAAATGAGCTCTTTTGAGAAATTAAAGTAGAATATCTACCTTATCATTAGTTGAGCAGAGTTTGATTGCCTCTTTCACATCTGAAATAGCTCATATGTAATTTCCTAACATCAAATGCACATGGGAAAGACTAGATAAAAGGACTGACTTATATGAATCGCTTAAGGAATTCTGACTGATTGCCATGATGCAGCAAGCGATAGCATCAGAGTAATGCCTCTTCCCCATCTTCGCATACTTATTGATCTTCTCCTGCACTCGGAACGCGATTGATTTATGAAACAAACATCTAAAAAGTCTGCCTTTTGTTTTAACTGTACGGATGGCATGAGAAATCAAGGAGAAGGAGTTTCACTTTGAGTTCTATCACAGCAGACCCGTTGAGGGCAGTAATGGCATATAAGTCCTCCCTTTGTCTATCGGTTTGGGGTTCCGAGCCCGCAACCATCAAAAGCACCATCAGCCTACCCCTTGCTTTTTGGGAAGAAGAGATGAAACGTGGGTTAGAAGTTTCTTGAGGTAAAGCAGGGAACACTTCTTTACTAGAAAGAAGAAATTAAAGCAAGTTTTTTTTTCGATTATACTATTGCTCTCCTGTGTTTCTCTCATGTCATATTAGTATTGATTTTTTAGTTATTGTTTTAATATTATGAGATAATGGTTGTAATATTTAAAATTCATATGCATTCGAAATATAATATAAAATGAATTCAATGCATTTGAAATATCTATTGTGAATAGTGGTAAAGTAAAATTGGAATTTAATTTGAAGGATTTACTTTACATTACTTTATATATATATATATATATATTATATATATATATATATATATATATATATATATATATATATATATATATATATATATATATATATATATATTTAAAACTCACGGAGGAGCCTATGCATTAATTAAAAAATAAAAGTACAAGGTCCTTAAAGGGAACCTCAAGCTCGCTACTGCTTAATAGAGCAACAAGATAAAAGCCGAAAAAACCTAAGAGCTCAAAGTCCCTACTAGAGAGAAGTACAAAACACCCTAAGTACATTCTACGGTACATAAGGATAAGTACCAAAAAAAGATAACAAAAGAAAAAAAATAGCATTCAGAACGAACTTCCCATTCGTTGTCAGATTGGTATCAATACCTGCAAGAGATTGATTCTGCAAAACAGGATAAAGAACATTATAACATAAGCAAAAACCAACAAGATAATTATCAAAAGGAAGATTATTAAAGTGATTATGACAAACATTAATCCAAAATTCCATCGAGTATCAAACAGTAATCCCACACCAGGACGAACCAAAAGTTGAAATAATGTAATAAGCTCGAGTTGAATGTAACATCAAACAGACAGAACAACCCAAAATACCCAAATACCAGAGCCAAAACCATAAGCCACAAAGAAAACCACCCTAACTAGGATGATCCACCCCACAACACAGCCAGCAAGAAGCATCACCAAGAATAGAAGCAAAACAAGGAAAGGATCCATCAAATAATATGAACTCTCAGAACCAACCCATCTAAACCAACAATGAAAAGAATGATCCAAAAAAGCAGAACACAGGAAATAGTTCCAAGCACCCAGATACTGACCAAAATAGACAAACAAAGGACCTGGAGATTGATAAGCAAACAGGCAAATCAGAGGGCATAACTAGAAACCAAACAAGTAACAAAAATGGATGGTTCTAAAATCCATCACAATTAATAACCTACATATAACACTAAAATTTGAACAGAAAATATAAAACAATTTCATACAGAGAACGTTTCTAAACCACATGAAGAACATTAAGCTGGGCCAAACCAAAATACTACCAAACAGCAAGTCATTCAAGACACCAAGGAAACTATCTTAATAATAAGAACAGCCAGGAGAGGGATAAAAAAGGTCAAAATCAAAAGTGGAAGAGGCCACTAGCCTACCAGCAACAACTAGAGGAAGGAACCAAAACTTTAAGTTCTAATATAAGTAGTACTAATCCCATCCTGAAAAATAATCCCTCTTAAATGCACAGGAATGTTATTTGTACAATAATCTATAAAGTTAGCCAAATTACACCCCCAATTAGCCAACCAAAATGCATATGAATTCTCTTCCCAAATGACATGAGAGAAAGAGACATTAATCAATAACATAAAGTGCTTAATCTCTCCCTCATCAAATAGAAAAGATTTGCATTGCAAACAGACTCATCCAGATAGTTAAAACATTGAATAATGTAAGATAAATCAACTTCAATGCTGAAAGTAACAATGTCCAAAGATATACAAAGTTTAATACCATAAAGAATAGAAGAAAGCTAAGTATAAATCTTCTCCCGCAAGAGTAAATGACCGACAAAAGCAATAATAGTATAACCAAGATTATCCCTGAGGATCCCACCACATCCTGAACAATTTACACTGACAATTCCCTTCACATTTAGCCTGAAAGAATTAATGGGGGGCTTAATCCAGTAAACAATTTTAGAACTAGCATGATAGCAATTGCCATCAAATTTAATGCCTAAATCATCAGCAACAAAACATCAGTTTTTAAAATTTATCACTGAAAGCAGGTTAAAAGATAGTAAGTTCAAGACTTTCTATTTCACATTATTAGTAATTCTATTATGGTTCATGCCTACACCATTAAAGTAAGAGTTGTTCTGGTCTAACCATAAAAACTAAGGTATAAGAGATGGAATCACATTCCTAATATGTCCCTTGGACTTGACAAACCAAGACACGAGGAGAGCATTAATGGAAAGGTTAGTATTAAAATAATTTAGCTTAAATATATCATCCAAATAAATCCAAGTTTTAACCGCAACATCACCAGACAAAAAAACATGATGCATATTCTCAATATGTAGCAACATTGACATTTGGAAGGTAAAATAAAACCCCTTATAATTAAATTATCCTCAGTAGGAATGAGCTTATGCAAAAATCTCCAAATCAAAATAGCGATAGTAGAAGGAATGATTTTATGCCAATTCAAATAGAAAATGTAGGAACACTCCTTAGTTCTAAAAGCAATCCAAGCATCCTTAAGCTTAAAAGTACCATCTTTGGGCCAATTACAAAACAACTGATCATCAGAATTGATGTTTAGGGGAAGGTTAAAATTATGATGAATAATAGAAATAGGTATCACATTCATAAGTTTATCATAATTCCAACAGTTATTGGTAATGAAAGCACTTACCCTAGCCACCCAAAAATAAGTGGTATTGGTGATAGAATCAATAGAAGGAAGACCTAACCAATGATACTACCAAAAGAAAACATCAAAGCGGCCAATACCCCATTAGAGATGCAATTTAACCTTTCATTTAACCTTACAAAGTCTTTTCCAAACATTGGAATCCCCTTGTTTGAAAAAACAAATAGTGGGGTGATTACCAACATAATACTTAGCCATCATAAAATTAGCCCAAAGATTTCTATTAGCACGTAAAGTATACCACAACTTGAAAGAGAAAGCATAGGAAAGATCACCCATGATTTTATAACCCAAGGCACCTTCTTTTAACACACCACAATATTTATCCCAAGAGGTCCAGATAATTTTGGTGTTAGAGTTCTCCCCTTTCCAGAAAAACTTATTAATAATTTTATCAATTTTATTGAAAACCATTTTAGTAGATTGAAGAGTTTGGAAACTATAAGCCAGAAGCGAGCAAAGAACACTACGAATAAGAGTAATCTTATCACCAAAGCTCAAAAAGTTAGAATCCCAAGATAAGATCTTATTCTAAATTGAGAAAATTAAATCATCAAACAAGAAAGACTTCTAACTGCCTTTAAAGAGTGGGACCCCAAGGTATCTTATAGGTAAATAAGTTTTCATAAAAGCAAATATAGTTTTAATAGCCCCAATATGACCATTAGGCATCTTCAAAGGAGCAATAAAGCAACATTTATTTTTATTTAAGGAAATCCCACTAACAGTCTCAAAATATTTTAAAAAATCTAAAAGTTTATTAATTCAGTCTAAAGAGTCATTGGAAAAAATGATAAAATCATCAGCAAAACATAAGTGCGATATAGGGAAACCACCCTTGGTTCTAAAGTAGAGGCTAGGATTACTCTGAAAGATGTTGGTAATGCCTCTTGAAAAATAATCCACTGCAATAATAAAAAGAGAAGGAGATAAAGGATCACCCTTCCTGAGACCATGAGATGATTTAAAAAACCTTTACTCATGCCATTAATAATAATGGAAAAATAATAACCTTCAATGCAATTCCTAATGAGATTAATAAAAGCAAAATTAAAACCAAATAACTATAGTATCTTGTAAAGAAAGCTCTAGTCAATGTTGTAATAAGCCTTATTAATATCAAGCTTCCAAATAATGTTGTTACCTCTCACCCTAACATCCAGGTCATAACAAAATTCTTGCTCCAAAAGAATATTATCAACAATAGTCCGGTCTTTAACAAAACCAATTTGGTAAGGGGAAATAATTTTAGGTAAAATGGAATTTAACCTACTCCTGAAGATTATAAAAATAAGCTTACTTAGGAAAGTACAAAGATTAATAGGTCTCAAATCATTCCTGGTGGAAAGAGCTATGGTTTTGGGAATAAGGACCAAAGAAGTTGAGGTAAAAAAATTGGGAATAGAATTCCCCTCAAAGATATCCAACAAAGCGTTAAAAAGATCATTGAAAATGATATTCCAAGTATGCTGAAAAAACTTTGTAGTAAAACAATCAGGCATCGAATCCAAATCACCATTCATGTCACTGACAATATTCTTTAATTCATCTATAGAGGGAGGATTTCAAAAGTAAGTCATTATCCTTCTGAGAAATAATATTAGGAATAAGATCTTGATCAATAATATTAGAAGAGGTAAAAACTTTATTAAGCCGATTTTGAAAGTGCTAGACAGCTAAATTAGCATTTCCACCCTCTCTTCAGTGATAGAATCATCATCATGCATAGTTTTAGAAATGGAATTTTGGCCCTTTTTTATTAACCAAAGCATGAAAATATTTGTTATTATTATCCCCATCAACCAACTGTTTAGCATTAGCCTTTTGCTTCCAAAAGGCTTCCTCTTGAGCTTTGTAATTTAAACAAACTATCTTTAGCCTCTTGAAGGTGGTTAAAATTAATATCATTAGGACAAAGTTGATAGATATTTTCCATAGACATAACCTTATCCTCAGTAACAAGGATATTATTAAAAAGGTTTTTCAAAACTTTATGATTCCACTAATTGAGGACTTGTTTCAATCATTTAAGCTTAAGCCAAAACCTCTTCATGACATTCACAAAATTATCAAAATAAATTGGAGCATTCCAGTTCTCTTGAACCATTCCAAAAAAGAATCAAGGATTTGAATGAACGGCCGATGTTGATTATCTTGATCATATACATTTTACTAGTCATTTGAATGTCTTAATGATATCAAAATTTGACGATCTTGAGTTTGGTAGATTCGTCTCGTGAAGCCGCTCGAATCGACTATAAGCATGTCATGTTTGAAAGCCGTTTGGTCATCTAATTTATGATATGAAACTTCCAAATACACTTTGGTCTTTAATTTGGTCCCATTTGGGCTCGGATTGATTAAATGTGGTGTTGTTGGGTTTGTAATTTTGAGACGTTCAATTCAACTGTAAGTTTGCTGAAATCAGAGATTGGATGGTCTCAATTTTAAATTTGGAAGTTTTCAACTTGATTTTGCCACAAGATTCGTGCCCGATCAAGATACTTTTTGTTGATAGATCAACAATAAAATCCTCGGAGATTCTCCCTCTTCGATGTCATTTATTTATCTAATATCTTTTGCATTTGTCTCTCTATTTTGGTTCTGCTAATAACCTTGCAGTCCAACTGGTAAGATCCTTGTTTTATTTAAAGAAAAATCTAGCAGTTACTTCCAAAATAGGTTTTTCAAAACAATAAAGATCGCATCATTTGGCTTGAAAGAAATAGAAATTAAAATTAATTTCAAACACTAAAAACATCTGTATAACTCAGCAAAAGTTGCACATTACATTTTTTGCACTTCAAAGGGGTGAAAACATAATTTCAAACTACAAGCAACCAAATGATCTCTTTTGAGAAATTAAAGTAGAATATCTACCTTAACATTAGTTGAGCAGAGTTTGATTGCCTCTTCCACATCTGAAATAGCTCATCTGTAATTTCCTAACATCAAATTCACATGGGCAAGATTAGAAAAAAGGACCGACTTATATGAATCGCTTAAGGAATTCTAACTGATTGCCATGATGCAGCAAGTGATAGCATCCGAGTAAAGCATCTTCCCCATCTTCGCATACTTATTGATCTTCTCCTGCACTCGGAACGCGATTGATTTATGAAACAAACATCTAAAAAGTCTGCTTTTGTTTTAACTGTACGGATGGCATGAGAAATCTAGGAGAAGGAGATTCACCTTGAGTTCTATCACAGCAGACTCGTTGAGGGCTGTAATGGCATATAAGTCCTCCCTTTGTCTATCGGTTTGGGGTTCCGAGCCCGCAACAATCAGCCTACCCCTTGCTTTTTTGGAAGAAGAGATGAAACACGGATTAAAAGTTTCTTGAGGTAAAGCAGGGAACACTTCTTTATTAGATAGAAGAAATTAAAGCAAGTTTTTTTTTTTTCCGATTATACTATTGCTCTTCTGTGTTGCTCTCCATGTCATATTAGTACTGATTTTTTAGTTATTGTTTTAATATTATGAGATAATGGTTGTAATATTTAAAATTCATAGGCATTCGAAATATAATATAAAATGAATTCAATGCATTTGAAATATCTATTGTGAATAGTGGTAAAGTAAAATTGGATTTTAATTTGAAGGATTTACTTTACATTACTTTATATATATATATATATATATATATATATATATATATATATATATATATATATATATATATATAGTTAAAACTCACGGAGGGGCCTATGCATTAATTAAAAAATAAAAGTACATGGTCCTTAAAGGGAACCTCAAGCTCGCTACTGCATAATAGAGCAACAAGATAAAAGCAAAAAAAACCTAAGAGCTCAAAGTCCCTACTAGAGAGAAGTACAAAACACCCTAAGTACATTCAACGGTACATAAGGATAAGTACCGAAAAAAGATAATAAAAGAAAAAAATAGCATTCAGAATGAACTTCCCATTCATAGTCAGATTGGTATCAATACCTGCAAGAGATTGATTCTGCAAAACAAGATAAAGAACATAATAACATAAGAAAAAACAAACAAGATAAATATCAAAAGGAAGATTATTCAAGTGAGTATGACAAACATTAATCCAAAATTTGATCTAGCATCAAACTGTAATCCCACAACAGGAAGAACCAAAAGTTGAAATAATGTAGTAAGCTCGAGTTGAATGTAACTTCAAACAGACAGAACAACCCAAAATACCCAAATACCAGAGCCAAAACACTAAGTCACAAAGAAAACCACCCCAACAAGGATGATCCATACCACAACATAGCCAACAAGAAGCATCACCAGGAATAAAAGACAAAACAAGGAAAGGAACCATCAAATAATATGAACTCTTAAAACGAACCCAACTAAACCAACAGAGAAAATAATGATCCAAAAAAGCAGAACACGGGAAATAGTTCCAAGCACCTAGTTACCGACCAAAATAGAGAAACAAAGGACCTGGAGATTGAAAAAGCAAACAGGCAAATTAGGGGGCATAACCAGAAACCAAACAAGTAACCAAAATGGATGGTTCTAAAATCCATCACAATCAATAATCTACCAATAACACAAAAATTGGAACAGAAAATATAAAACAATTTCATACAGAGAACATCTCTAAACCTCCTGAGGAACATCAAGCAGAGCCAAACCAAAATACTACCAAACAGCAAGTCATTCAAGAAACCAAAGAAACTATATAAATAATAAGAACAGCCAGGAGAGGGATAAAAAAACTCAAAAGAAAAAGTGGAAGAGGCCACTAGCCTACCAGCAACAACTTGAGGAAGAAACCAAAACATTAAGTTCTAATATAAGGAGTACTAATCCCATCCTGAAAAATAATCCCTCTTAAATACACAGGAACATTATTAGTACAATAATCCATAAAGCTAGCCAAATTACACCCCCAATTAGCCAACCAAAATGCATAGGAATTCTCTTCCCAAATGATATGAGATAAAGAGACATTAATCAATAACATAGACTGCTTAATCTCCCTCATCAAATAGAAAAGATTTACATTGCAAAAAGACTCATCCATATAGTAAGATGAATCAACTTTAATGCTGAAAGTAACAATGTCCAAAGATATACAAAGTTTAATACCATAAAGAATAGAAGAAAGCTAAGTATAAATCTTATCCCGAAAGGGTAAAGGACCAACAAAAGCAATAATAGTAGTACGAAGATTATCCCTGAGGATCCCACCATATCCTGAACAATTTCCACTGACAATTCCCTTCACATTTAGCTTGAAAGAATTAATGGGGGGCTTAATCCAGTAAATAATTTTAGAACTAGCAAGATAGCAATTGACATCAAATTTAATGCCTAAATCATCAACAACAAAACACCAGTTTTTAAAATTTATCACTGAAAGCAGGTTAAAAGATAGTAAGTTCAAGACTTTCTATTTCACATTATTAGTAATTCTATTATCGTTCATGCCTACACCATTAAAGTAAGAGTTGTTCCGGTCTAACCATAAAAACTAAGGTATAAGAGAAAGAATCACATTCCTAATATGTCCCTTGGACTTGACAAGCCAAGACACAAGGAGAGCATTAAAGGAAAGGTTAGTATTAAAATAATTTAGCTTAAATATATCATCAAAATAAATCCAAGTTTTAACCGCAACATCACCAGACAAAAAAACATGATGCATATTCTCAATATGGTAGCAACATTGACTTTTGGAAGGTAAAATAAAACCCCTTATTAAATTATCCTCACTAGGAATGAGCTTAAGCAAAAATCTTCAAATCAAAATAGCGATAGTAGAAGGAATGATTTTATGCCAAATTAAAGAGAAAATGTAGGAACACTCCTTCTTACTTCTAAAAGCAATCCAAGCATCCTTAAGCTTAAAAGTACCATCTTTGGGCCAGTTACAAAACAGTAGATCATCTGAATTGATGTTTAGGGGAAGGTTTAAATTTTGATGAATAATAGAAATAGGTATCACATTCATAAGTTTATCATAATTCCAACAGTTATTGGTAATGAAAGCACTTACCTTAACCACCCAAATAGAAGTGGAATTGGTGATAGAATCTATAAAAGGATGGCCTAACCAATGATCCTACCCGAAGAAAACATCAAAGCGGCTAAGACCCCTTAAGAGATGCAGTTTAACCCTTCATTTAACCTTACAAAGTCTTTTCCAAACATTGGAATCCCCTTGTTTGAAAAAACAAATAGTGGGGTGATTACCCACATAATACTTAGCCATCATAAAATTAGCCCAAAGATTTTTATTAGCACATAAAGTGTACCACAACTTGGAAGAGAAGGCATTGGAAAGATCACCCATGATTTTATAACCCAAGGCACCTTCTTTTAACACACCACAATATTTATCCCAAGAGGTCCAGATAATTTTGGTGTTAGAGTTCTCCCCTTCCCAGAAAAACTTATTAATAATTTTATCAATTTTATTGAAAACCATTTTAGTAGATTGAAGAGTTTGGAAACTATAAGCCAGAAGCGAGCAAAGAACACTACGAATAAGAGTAATCTTATCACCAAAGCTCAAAAAGTTAGAATCCCAAGATAAGATCTTATTCTAAATTGAGAAAATTAAATCATCAAACAAGAAAAACTTCCAACTGCCTTTAAAGAGTGGGACCCCAAGGTATCTTATAGGTAAATAAGTTTTCATAAAAGCAAATATAGTTTTAATAGCCCCAATATGACCATTAGGCATCTTGAAAGGAGCAATAAAGCAACATTTATTTTTATTTAAGGAAATCCCACTAACAGTCTCAAAGTAATTAAAAAAATCTAAAAGTTTATTAATTCAGTTTAAAGAGCCATTGGAAAAAATGATAAAATGATCAACAAAACATAAGTGCAATATAGGGAAACCACCCTTGGTTCTAAAGTAGTGGCTAGGATTACTCTGAAAGAGGTTGGTAATGCCTCAAGAAAAATAACCCACTTCAATAATAAAAAGTGCAGGAGATAAAGGATCACTCTTCCTGAGACCATGAGATGATTTAAAAAACCTTTACTCATGCCATTAATAATAATGGAAAAATAATAACCTTTAATGCAATTCCTAATGTGATTAATAAAGGCAAAATTAAAACCAAATAACTATAGTATCTTGTAAAGAAAGCTCCAGTAAATTTCGTCATAAGCCTTATTAATATCAAGCTTCCAAATAATGTTGTTACCTCTCACCCTAACATCCAGGTCACGACAAAATTCTTGCTCCAAAAGAATATTATCAAAAATAGTCCGGCCTTTAAGAAAACCCATTTGGCAAGGGGAAATAATTTTAGGTAAAATATAATTTAACCTACTCATGAAGATTTTAGAAATAGGCTTACTTAAAAAGTACAATGATTAATAGGTCTCAAATCATTTCTGGCGAAAACAGCTGTGGTTTTGGGAATAAGGACCAAATAAGTTGAGGTAAAAAAAAAATGGGAATAGAATTCCCCTCAAAGAAATCCAACACAACATTAAAAAGATCATTGAAAATGATATTCCAAGTATGCTGAAAAAACTTTGTAGTAAAACCATCAGGCATCGAAACCGAATCACCATTCATGTCATTGACAATATTCTTTAATTCATCTATAGAGGGAGGATTTCGAAAGTAAGTCATTATCCTTCTGAGAAATAATATTAGGAATAAGATCCTGATCAATAATATTAGAAGAGGTAAAAACTTTATTAAGTTGATTTTGAAAGTGCTAGACAGTTAAATTAGCATTTACTCCCTCTCTTCAGTGAAAGAATCATCATCATCCATGGTTTTAGAAATGGAATTTTTGGCCCTTTTCTATTAACCGAAGCATGAAAATATTTGGTATTATTATCACCATCAACCAAATGTTTAGAATTATGCTTTTGCTTCCAAAAGGCTTCCTCCTGAGCTTTGTAACTTAAACAAACTATCTTTAGCCTCTTGAAGGTGGTTAAAATTAATATCATTAGGACAAAGTTGATAGATATTTTCCATAGACATAACCTTATCCTTAGTAACAAGGATATTAGTAAATAGGTTTTTCAAAACTTTATGATTCCACTAATTGAGGACTTATTTCAATCTTTTAAGCTTAAGCCAAAACCTCTTCATGCCATTCACAAAATTATCAGAATAAATAGGAGCATTTCAGTTCTCCTGAACCATTCCAAAAAAGAGTCATGAAGCATGCACTTATTTTTAAATCTAAAATGAGGCACATAATTCAAATGTCTAGCTTTAATAGTAGTAAGTAAAGGAGAACGATCATAAAGGGATCTACTGAGGTGCTCAACCGAGATAGAATCAAAAGAATTAAGCCAATTGTCATTAAATAAGACCCGATACAAATGTTTCCATAAGTGAGCACGATTCCAAGTAAATTGATTACCAATAAAGCCAATGTTAATCAAATGGCAATCCATAATCATATTGTTAAACTCCTACATAACAAGAGAATTAGGAAGAGAACCCTCCAAACACTAAGAAGGATTAAATATCATGTTAAAATCACCACCAACAACCCAAGGAAGGTTGCAAATACTATTAAATTATTCAATTATTCCCATAAAATCCATCTAGTAGTACGGACAGAAGCACCGTAAATAAAAGAAGCAAAATAATTTAAATTAAGAAATTCTATACTACAATGCAAAACCTGAGTAAAGCCACCAATAACATCAATTCTAATAGGATCATTCCAAAAAAACCCAAATTTTGTTAGCAGAATTAGAGACAAAATGCTTAAAACCCAGAATTATAGCAGTAGAGGGTAATTTGGAGATATTAATAAGCCACTCAAGCAAAACAATAATAGAAACATTGTAAATACGACATAAATTCTTAACTGTCATTCTAGAAGATGGACAACCAATACCCCTCACATTCCAAATAATAGTTCTAAACATAAAAAAACATGTTAATCAGAAGTATACAAGCGACATGTATTTCTAGAAGGTTGTAAGATAATAGTTTTGCTTTTCCTTCCTCTCCTCTTCCGAGATTTTGAAAAACTAGTGTCATAATCATCTTTGGCATAAGATTTAGCAACTATGTCAATATCATTAGTGTTAGTAAAAATGTCATTATTATAATTAGAAGTAGGGGGAAGCTTACAATCATTTTTTGGAGCTAGTTGAGGACATTCATCCTCCATAAAGAAATCCTCTTCCTCCGTATTACCTTTGCTCCCCAAGACGAGCTCAGCGTTGGAAGCCACACTTAAATGAATCTCCTCCTCCTGCACCAATTCACCCTCATCCAATGGAAAACCAAATATAACATTGTTATTTTTTTCAAACAAATCATTACCCACATGAATAACCTTTGCATTTTCCTAACCATTCAAAATGGGAATGTTAATAGTGGTATTAGCTAAAAACATTTTATTCATTTTAGGACAAGTGCCAATAACATCAATTCTAGAAGTATCATGATTAGCCCCATCCACCAAAACCGACACTTCCATATTAGTACCCTCCATAGATAAATCAGATGAATGTTTAACAGCTCCCTGATCATTAGGGACATCCACCACATAAGATACCGTAGGTTCAACACAAGTCAAATGATTATTAGCCTTACAATTTTCACTCAATTTCAATTCAGATCCCTCCAAATGCTCAGAATTTTCAACATGAATAAAAACCACATCAGTTACCGTAGGTTCAACATAAGGCAGATGAATATTAGGCTCACTATTTTCATTTGGTTTCAATTTGGATCCCTCCAAATGCTCATATTTTTCAACCTAAATCAAATCCACATCAATCCTTTGCGCTTTGTTAGAGGAATCATTCTCCTTACGAAGATGAGGATGCTTCTTAAAACATTCATTAATACCATGGCCTTGTATTTTGCAATAAGAACAAAAGATAGGAAGATTTGCAAATTCAACTTTTTGGAAATATCCCTTAAATTTCGATCCAATCCAAATATCAGTGGGATGTTTCTTAGAGAAATCCATCTCAACCAAAACCCGAGCTATAGAAGGCCAAAAAATAGCTGTTGTAGCCTGGTCGATTTGTAACGGTCTTCCCAAAATCGAAGCCAAGCCATGTAAAACTTGAGAATTAAAGAAATGGAGTCAAAGATTTGGAAAAGAAATCCAAAAGGCACTATTGGGGATTCTTCCCTAACATCAAAATCCGGTGTCCATTTGAGCAAACACATTTGGCAAGTGTGGATATAATAAGATCTCCTAGAAAATATCTGGCTCTAGTTAAGGTCATTAGAGAGTTGAATCGCAACATGCCTTTGATTAAGTAAACCAATATGGAAAGTGCCCAATAGTTTTAAGTTAACAACAAATTTTCATATAACATCAAGGTTGGGACATCTCAACAAAAACTTGCCAACCAATGTTAAAGCAAAAGGAGTGGCCACTTGAGTGACCACAACGTCCTCAAACACGAGAGCTGGGCATCCCTTAAACGAGTAATGCATGAAATTTAGTTTCGAAGAAGCTGAAGCAGAACCAACTAAGACATCCATGAAAGATTGATATTTTCCCCTAACATGAGAAGGAGACGGATGAAGAGATGACGACGAAGTCTTCATGGCCCCAAATCCAAAAATCTCGGGAAACCCTCAAAACAAAATATAAAAAAAGACGAGAAAAGAACAATGATTAAGAAACTAAACAAAAAGTTGAGAGAAAACCATGCTAGAAGGGCCAGCTAGAGAGCACGATGGAGGAACCCTAGATCGCCAGAGATGAGAGCAACAGACGTGTAAGAGCTGCTCTTTTAATAAATATGAGGGTTGTTATGAACTAAGTTCTTCATGATGTGGTGTACTCTAAATACACTCTATTTTGGCTAATTTTGAATACACTAAAAATAGTTTATCAAGTGAGTTTCAATCACCTAAGAAAAAATAATTTACTTTACTTCTAGAAAAACATGCAAAACTAAAAAACCCCATATTTCAAGTGTATTACACTCAAAATTGTCCCAAGCATGTGTTCCCTTATTATAAATATTTATTGAGCTTTGTACAAATAAATCATAGAAAATTAATGTGAATGAGTCTTGAGTTCAATAGCCAACAATGTTTAAAATCAAAACTAAATCTTATTAAAAATGATTAATTGAACTTAAACTCCATAGCTAACAATCACCCACTTTGAATCTAAAAATTTAATACACCTATTTATTGGTCATGAAAACTCTTGTGTGCATCATTTTTGTTCACTTCTATCAACCATAGAGGTTATCTAATGCTTTGCAATTCCTTAGTCCATTAGTGATAAATATATTATATCATTTTACTACAAACTTTATCTTATTATTATGTTTAGGGTTTACTTGTTTGAAAAGAGATAATGATCTAGCCTTTATTATTTTATGGCAAGGCTAGTACATGTTGAGTAAATGGAGCTGTGTATCATAGAAAACCTAGGGTTAACTATGGCCTGATGAAAATCCAAATACATTTGTGATAATACTAGAATCGCACTTGAAAGATCACAATATTCAAGTAGATAATAGAGGAGAAAGAAAGAGAAAAGAAAAGACAAAAGCGATGAGATTTTTGATCACGTAAGAAAAGTCTTAAAACACTGTATATGTCCGCAAAATAGCCATTTGACATCATATTAATAAGGATTTGTGCCCTACATGTGAGATTGACCCTAGACCACATAAATGAATAAATAAAAATATATGATAAGATATGCACAAACATGTAGATAATATTATACTTGGCATACATCAGAAATGAGTGAGTAAATGCAAACAAATTTTTGGGGTGAGTAGTCAAAAAAACTTATTAATCGGGTAAATGAGGTTGTAAGTCTCCTAAAAGGGATATCAACTTATCAACAAAATTTCTTGCACAAGACAGGCTTTGGTGAGGCTTTCATGTTGTTTGAGTGAGTAACCTCGCCTCTAATTGAGGTGGGTGTGTTACCAATCTGGATACAAATGCTTTGATTTTAATGATAATAAATATTCTTATTTTTTCATCACTACTATTATTGAAAATATATTTTGTTTCCACTGCTTACTAATCATTTAGGTCCACAAAGATCACTTATAATGCAAATCAGTTCAAGATCGGATAGATTAGAGTTGAGTATGTTTGTAATTTCATATCAATATATTTTGTTACCTTTTTTGAATCAAATATTGAATATGGTGGACCCCACGCTAAGTAACCTTGCACATACACACTTAGGGAGAGAAATTTGGTGAGTTAGAGATTTATTCTAATTTTGATCAAATTGTACATGACGATATGAGATCGTACTGGATGATCCATTAAAAATAGAAACCCTGATTAGACCATCCAATTAATTACAAGTGAATAAATTTTTCATATGGGACGATCCACATCGTCCGGGATGATTAGCTTAAATGATGAAAATAGTCACCAATCAAAGTTTGGGTAGTGTTTTAAGTTTCAATTTTTGTGATAATCGGACAGGACGATATGCAACATTTTGGATGATTTATGATAATTATACCTAAATTGATCCAATGATTAGGATAATAATTATGATTAAATTATTTAATTATATTATACAGGACAATCCATATGGATCATATTTGATGAGATAGTATATTTTGTTGGATGATTCCCAATCGTCCAAGATAAAAAACCATAACTTTAATCTAATCATCCTCGAGAATCATCTTTGATGTCCTGAGATATTTTCAAGATGATATGGAGATCACCACCCATCATCTAATGTAGTTCTGGATGATTTATATGGTATGTTGAACTAAACATCCTAGATGATCACAAGATCGTACTGCACAATCTATACAAATACTTGTACTGGTCGTACAAAGTAAAGGTGATCATCCTAGCTGATAGAGCTATTTTGTACTAATCATACCAAATGGTATTATGCTCTCTATTACCAAGCACTACTCTAAATATATTTAGGATTATATATATTTGGATGATATATAGAAAAATCATATTGAGATTTAGTAGTTTTTTTATTTATATTGCTTTCAATAATGGCTCTGAGCTATATAAATTGAAAGTTTTATTTTAATACTTCTCCAACAATATCTTAGGTTCAGTCTTGCCATAATAAGATACAATATGATCTATGTAATAAAGGTTTATATTAGGTTGGTTGTGACAAGCTTTTTAGTATCAGAGCATAATTTTGAGACTCAATTATAATATATCCATAAAATTTAATCTATAGAAGAGTGAGATGCTTCTAGGTAGTTTGGGTGCTCATTTTAATTATTTATATTTCATATGTATGTGTTGATTTTAGCTGTGTATTTTGTTGTGGATCTATGATTTATGATTTTGATGATAGCAAACATTTTTATTTCTCTACGACTACCTTATCTACTGACATTTCAGGTCCACACGATCAGACTGCAATTTGGAACCAGCTCAAGATTGGGTAGATTAGGTCTGAGTCAGTTTGTAACCTTTTTCCTTTCTTGAGTCTATTATATTTGGTGTGGCTCCTGATGCTTTTTAACTTGGAAGATTTTCTAACTGGACCGTAAAGTTTTCTGTTTTTGATAACATCATCCGGGATGATATTCCTATCGGCCTGGATGATCTGTCCAAAAATAGAAACCCTAATTGGGGTATCTCATTAAGGCACTCGTCATAAGCTGATCGGCCTGGATGATACATGTATCGGCCAGGATGATAGGCTCAATTAAGAAAGAATCAGTCGCCATGATCAGATTAGGCATTCTGTATTTTAGGCAATCAGCCAGGACGATATACACATCGTCCAGGATGATCTAACTCAATTATGCCTAAATTGATCTAGTACTTTGGAAAGCATTAATTGCTAATTGTTACAATCACATCATCTGGGACGATCGCAGGATCATCCAAGATGATGTCCTGGATGATTGACATCGGCCAGCATCTATTCAGGGTGATGATCAGGACAATCATAGTTGGTTTTAAACTAATCATCTAAGATGATATTATATCGTCCCGCACAATATAACAATTTTTCTTCTGATTATCCCAAATCGTACCAGGCAGGTTGAGCTTAATTTGTACTAATCGGCCAGGACGATATTCCTATCAGCCTGAACGATAATGTCGGCAACTTACATTAATGAGCTCATTTTGACCCTTCTATTTAAGCTTTTGACATGGCACTTTGTAAGTGTCTTTGGCAGCCATTGTCGCTTCGTTCTTTTGGGGGTAGCTTGAAGAGAGAGCTTGGAAGGGAGTGAGGAATGGGTGAAGTCTGAGAGAGGGAGAAGATCCTGTGAGGGGGAACTCAAGGTAGTGTGGAGGGGGATTCCATACGGTTGCTCCGGTAGACTTGCACCTTAATACCGTCGGATTCAAGGCTTGTCTCAAGGGAAGTACACCAAAGAAGAAGATCTCTTTGGTGTCAAAGAACCAGGCGACTCCACCGCACCAGGGAAGGTGGAAGTGATTTTGTAAGGGCTTCTCCACCTAGCTGTGGGGGATAAAGGAGAGACACTTAGTTTAGTGCAAAACTTGGAGGGTGCCTCCAAGGAGTGGACGTAGGTCAAGGTTTGACTAAACCACTATAAATCTAGTGTGTTTTTTCCTTATTATTTCCACATTTAATTTTTGCATTTGGTTTTCATTGTGGTGATATTGGTTTGAGTTTTGTGTTTTGATTGAATGATATTTTATTTCCAATTCACCTCTCTTTTTATTAGCCTTGGGACTAGTTCAATAGGGCCTAACATCCCTAACAAACTTTCAAATGGTATTAGAGCACTTTCTAGTGTTATCTGAGCACTTTCAAGTGGTATAAGAGCACTTTCTAGTGTCATCGAAGCACTTTCAAGTGGTATCAGAACGGGATTCATAAAAATAAAGTTTAAAAACTTTTTGAATTTTAATCCATGGCTAATTTTGCTAATCGTAATATTGCGGAAGATTATTCAATCAGTACACCACATTTATTTGAAAATATTACTTTTGATTTTTGAAAAATTTGCATGTCTACTTTTTTGCAATCAATTGATTTTCGTATGTAGCATATAATTTTAACTGGTTATTCTTCACCGTCACGAGTTTCAGATGGAATTAAAACTAATATTCCTTTTAATCAATGGAGTAGATAAGAGAAAATCAATGCTCAATTGAATGCAAAATCTTTAAATTGCTTTTTCTGTGCTTTAAATTCTAAAGATTTTTTGTTGGTTTCCATGTGGACTACTAGTAAAGAAATTTGGGATAAACTTCACACCATATACGAAGGCACTAGGGAAATCAAGCAATCCAAGTTGAATTTTTTGATGCATGATTATGAATTATTTTCCATGAAACCCCATGAGACAATTTTAGACATGTACACAAGGTTTATTCAAATTGTAACATCATTACATGCTTTAGGAAAAGAATTTTCAAATTTTGAAAAAATCAATAAAATTCTTCGTTGTTTACTTAACAAATTTGATGCCAAAGTTGTTGCTATTTGTGCATCAAAAGATTTGAATGAATATTCAATTGATAATTTGATTGACTCACTCATTGCCTACGAGCAAAGTTTCGGTCAAAGACTTTTGGATGCAGGTGAAACGATTGTTTTAAAAGCTGAAGATATAGAAAAAGATAGCTTAGTTGGTGACGAATGCAATGACTTGTCAAGCAAATTATAAAGCTCGCCAAAGCATAAGCAAAAGTGGAAAAAGGTAAAAATGGTAAGGATGTTCATATTTCATCTGACGTTATTTGCTTTTGATGTAGGAAACCTGGACAAATGAAAAATAAGTGTCCTAATTTAAGAACTCTTCCTACAAAAGAAATGTGCAAAGCAAAGCAAATTATAATATGGGAAAATAATGAAAAGTAAAAAAATTTTTGGGCAGATCTTGCTTCTGAATTATCTGATCAGGAGCAAGATGGTGCTTAAACCTGTGTTTGTACTGTTTATGTTTGCATGTTTTTGTGTGTTCTTTTGTTTCTCTTTTTTTTGTGACTTTCTATTTTTTTCCTTTTTTTCTTTTTTCTTTTTTCGTTAAGTTTTTTATGTATCTTTTCTAATCAACACACACGTTCACCTTTCTAAAAATAAAAAACCTACCTCCTATTTTTTTAAATCTTTGGTAAGTGGTGATTGACTTCTCTAAAAACAATCAAAGGAAGGAAACTCATATTTTTGACTCTCAATCTTTGTTTCCTAAAAGAGGTTATTCTACTTTTGATTTAAAATATTTTTCATCTTTTAAATTGGTTTTTAAAATTTATTTTTTTTATCTCCCTATATTTTATTTATCACATAGAAATCTTTTGCAAGTTATTGAATCTAACTCATAATTTTTTTAATCAAGAAATTCACTTTGTTAATAAGATGGGTTTACTTTTGTTTTTTTAAGATTTAAGAAAGGTAGCATATTCAAAAAATTGGCCAATGATGCGAAAAATAAAAGATGCACAAAGATGCCAAATTGAAAAAAAATAGAATACACAAAGTGTATCAAAAGATCCGCAGTGCGCCAAACAATTGTCAAGAGGCATAAAATGAGCCCAAAAAGTTTAATGCTTACCATTCTTGTACTTCTTAAAAGCTTAAGAAAACCCTTGATACTTTCGATACTTGAGTTTGAAAATCTTGATTCTTGATTCAACAATTCATGCATTGATATTCTATCAGATATACTTTATGGAAGAAGTTTTTGAAAAATAATTATTTCTTTCTCTAATTTATTCCATAATTTAGATATTGAATTAAAAAGTTTTTGAACATTTTTTAAAGAACTTGAGTCTGGATTATCAAAGTCTGAATTTCTAACCTTTTCTGGGCTATGCATTGTCAATTCAATTCTACTAAGTTTTTGATTAAAATCAAGAGGTAACTTTCTCATTTTAAGAATATTTGTTTTTTCACTAGATCAGGAAATATTTTTTTTGTCCTTTAATTGTTGTTTGTGCCTCTTTTCTTTTCGATAATGTCAAAGGGGGAGAACATATTGTTGAATTTTTGTACTACTGTTATCGTATTTGTATCTTTTTTCAAAAAATTTAAAAACAACAAAAATATTTTTATCTCTCCTATTTTTTAAAACATTTATTCTAGTAAGGGGGAGATTAGGAGAAAATATTTCATTTTTACAAAATTCAAATTGAAATGTTTGCCATCATAAAAAAGGGAAAGATTGTTGCGGATCTATGATTTTGATGATATCAAACATTCTTATTTCTCTACGATTGCCTTATCTAATAACATTTCAGGTCTACATGATTAGAGTGCAATTTGGAACCAGCTCAAGATTGGGTAGACTAGGTTTGAGTCAGTTTGTAACCTTTTTTCTTTCTTGTGTCTATTGTATTTGGTGTGGCTCCTGATGCTTTGTAACTTGGAAGATTTTGTAACTGGACCTAAAAGTTCTTTGTTTTTAGTAACATCGTCCGGGGCGATATTCCTATCGCCTGGATGATCTGTCCAAAAATAAAAACCCTAATTAGGGCATCTCATTAAGGCAGTCGTCATAAGCTGATCGGACTGGATGACACATGTATCGGCCAGGAAGATAGGCTCAATTAAGAAAGAATCAATCGCCATGATCAGATTAGGCATTCTATATTTTAGGCCATCGACCAGGATGATATACACATAATCTAGGATGATCTAACTCAATTATGCCTAAATTGATCTGGTATCTTTGGAAAGCATTAGTGGCTGATTGATACGATCACATCATCCGGGATGACCGTAGGATCAGTCGGGATGATGTCATGGATGATTGACATCGGCCATCATCTATTTAGAGCAATGATAAGGATGATCATAATCGATTTTAAACTACTCATCCAGGATGATATTATATCGATCCAGACGATATAACCAATTTTCTTCTGTTTGTCCCAAATCGCCCCAGGCTGATTGAGCTTAATTTGTACTGATCGGCCAGGATGATAATGTCGGCAACTTGCATTAATGAGCTCATTTTGAGCTCTTCTATTTAAGCTTTTGACATGACACTTTGTAAGTGTCTTTGGTAGCCATTGTAGCTTCGTTCTTTTGGGGGTAAGTTGAAGAGAGTGCTTGAAAGGGAGTGAGGAACAGGTGAAGTCTGAGAGAGGGAGAAGATCCTGTGAGGGGGGACTCAAGGGAGTGTGGAGGGGGATTCCACACGGTTTCTCTGGCAGGCTTGCACCTTAATACCATTAGATTTAAGGCTTGTCTCGAGGGATGTACACCAAAGAAGAAGATCTCTTTGGTGTCAAAGGACCAGGCGACTCCGCCGCACCAAGGAAGGTGGTAGTGATTTTGTAAGGGCTTCTCCGCCTAGCTGTGGGGGCTAAAGGAGAGACACTTAGTTTAGTGCAATACTTGGCGGGTGCCTCCAAGGAGTGGACGTAGGTCAAGGTTTGACCGAACCACTATAAATCTGGTGTGTTCTTTCCTTATTATTTCTGCATTTAATTTCCACATTTGGTTTTCATTGTGGTGATATTGGTTTGAGTATTGTGTTTTGATTGAAAGAAATTTTATTATCAATTCACCTCTCTTTTTATTAGCCTGGGGACTAGTTCAATAGGGCCTAACATCTCTAATGAACTTTTAAGTGGAATCAGAGCACTTTCTAGTGTCATCTAAGTACTTTTAAGTGGTATCAGAGCACTTTCTAGTGTCATATGAGCGCTTTCATATTTTAAAATGGTTGTACCATTTCATAAAGATCTAGATTTGACCAATGATCATAGTTATAGTCAGGAAGCTCAAGTTCAGGGAACGCTCCTATGATTAGTTTTGAGGCAATTTCTTTGATTGCATGTATAGTAGTATAGCTAGTTGGTGAGGCTAATATATGGGTTATTGGTGCCAGATCTGATGGCATGGATATATATTTACATAATTTCATGAGATTACAACATCCTATACTTCCAGGTGTTGTTGAGCTTATAGCACCTAAGAATTGACTGATTAAGATAGAGAAGAGTCTCAACGGGATGCGTTGTCCTTCTGAGAGGAGAGTTACATGAGCTGTATTTTTATTTGATGGAGAGGCAAAACACTAGTGGTTGGGCTAACACATAAAAAAGTTTCAAGGTCATGCAATTACCGTGACTACTTGGAATGAGTTTGTTAAGACATTTAGGACATGATTTGTACCTCCATATGCTAGGAGATAGTTACAGAGCTCTTTTCTAAAGTTGATTCAAGGAAGCATGTAAGTGATACAGTACGAGGTAGAGTTTATTACTCTCTCCAAGTATGCTCCACAGTTAGTTGGCACCTCTGAGGAGAAGTGTTACCAATTTTTGGAGGCACACTAAGATGCTTTGAGGCAGTGACTGTTAGCATAGACTATTATAGACTTTGCTTTGTTGATTGATAGGGCTAAGAGGATAGATACCAATCTAGTAGTAGTGCACTAGAAATGGACTACAAGCAAGAAGTGATTTGGTGGAGACATCTAGTAGTAGCCATTCTAGGAAGAAGAGAAGGTTTAAGCCTGTTGAATTTAGAAGGAGGGGAAAGCTAGTGGCAATTAATTTTGGATCAAATAGAGGAAATGTTATTAGTTTCAGGGTTTCAGTGAGTAAGGCCCCATTATATCAGTATTGTGGTAGAAGGCACAATAGTCTATGTTACAGAGCAACATGTAGGTATTTCACAATGGTCAGTTTGGACATAAGATTACTGAGTGTTCATAAGGTGGTTTTGATAGATGTTCTAATTTTAGACTCTATGCTGTCTACTGGGGGTAGGCTGAGAGCAGTACCACCTTGACCATATACTAAGGCTTCTAGTAGCCAGGAAGTTGGTTCAGTATTAAGAGGTCAACCTTTTGGAGGTTTGAGAGGTGTAGGTAGTTTTGTTTATTTGACCTAGTACATCTATGAGTTTATAGTCTGATGTAGTAAGGGGCCAGTCAGTCCTCAGATGTTATGATAGGTACATATTATATTTCTGCATCTCCATGATATATTTTATTTGATTTTAGTGCTAGCCATTATATCATGTATGAGAAGTATTTTGGTTCTCTTGATTAAGATATATTATTACATATTTCTATGTCTATGGTTTTGCCAGAGGGAGATGGAATGGTAGCTAATAGGGTTTATTCATAGGATTTGAAATTTTCTGATAGAGTTTAGTGATCTGGTTTGATATTACAATATATTTTTGAATTTGATGTCATTTTGGGTATGGACTAGATGAGTCGATATGGGGCTCAATTTGATTACTTGAATAAGAAAGTTATTTTTTATTAGAATGGTGAGAGCTTTGTATTTAAGGGAATCAGAGGTGTTCTCTCTTATTTTATTTCTACTCTTAAAGTAGATAGACTTTGAAGGAAAGGTAGCCTTATATTTTTAGCATCTATCAAAGATGTGAGATTCTCTTCTGATTTTGTGAGAAGTGTCTCTGTTGTTCAGGAGTTTCTAGATGTCTTCCCGGAGGAGTTAGTGACTTTATCGCTAGATTGATTGATAAAGTTTTGTATCGATCTTTTTCTAGGTATTTCTCCAATCACTAAAGCTTCATATAGAATGAAACTTAAGGAACTTTGGGAGTTGAAGGTTCAACTTCACATGTTAGTTGATAGGGGATTCATCTGTCCTAGTGTGTCTCCATGGGAAGCACATATTTTATTTTCTAAGAAAAAGGAAGGTATGATGCATATGTGTATTGATCATAGGGAGTTGAATAAAGTCACAATAAAAATATTTATTCTTTGCCTTGGATTGATGACTTGTTTGATCAACTGGTTAGATGTTCAATATTTTTTAAGGTAAGGGCAGAGGATGTGATGAAGACTGCATTTAGTATGAGATATGAACATTATAAATTTTTAGTCATGACATTTGGTGTGACTAATGCCCCAGTTGTCTTCATGAATTTTATGAACAATATTTTTAGGAAGTATTTGGAATAATTTGTAATCGTTTATATATACAATATTCTAATTTATTCTAAATCTGAGGGGAAGTATGCAACACACTTGAGGACCACGTTGGAGATTCTAAGGTAACATCAATTATATGCTATATTCTTGAAGTGTGAGTTCTAGTTGAAGAGCATTTCATTTTGGGGCTTGTAGTGAGCAGTACAGGCATTTCTGTAAATCCCCAGAAGATTCAAGCTTTTTTAGATTGGCCAAGGCTTACTACAGTTCTAGAGGTTCATAGTTTCTAAGGTTTGCTGGCTATTATCGAAAGATTGTTCAGTGGTTTTTTCATATTTCTTTGCCTTTGATTAGATTGAATCATCAGTCAGTAACTTTTATATGGACTCTGGAGTGTGAGGAAAGTCATCTGCTGCTAAAGGATCCTCTAACTTTTGCTTGGATTTTGACTATTTTTTTAAGAACTAAGGGGTTCTAAGTTTTATAGTGATGCATCATTGAGAGGTTCAGGATGTGTTCTGATGCAACAAGGTAGAGTGATTGCTTATGTATCTCGATAGTTGAAACCACATGAGAGGAACTATCCGATATATGATCTTGAGTTAGTTGTTATTGTATTTGCACTGAAGATTTTGATGCATTACTTGTACATAGTCAAAATGCGAGATCTTTACTGACCATCAGAGTTTATAATATATTTTTACTTAGAATGATCTAAATTTGAGGAAAAGAAGATGGTTAGCAATGAACAAGGATTATGATCTATCTATTTAGTATCATCCTGGTAAGGCAAATGTGATAGCAGATACTTTGAGTAGGAAGTCTTCAAAACTTCTCATTTTTTACATCCTTCTGTAGACTTTCTTATTCAAGATTTAGACAAATTGGAAATAGAGGTGGTATCTATTGATACAAACCCAAAATTCTTATATTAGATGATTATTCAGCTTACTCTATAGGAAAGAATTTAAGAAGCTCAGAAATCATATGTAGATTATTTGTAGTTGAGTGATTATATTAAGGATGGCAAAAGACCTAAACTCTCTTTATCATATTCTAAAGTCATTTTCTGCAAGGATTGATTATGGGTTCCTTCTATTGGTGATCTGAGAGCTGAGATACTACATCAAGCATATTACTCGAGTTATACTATTCATCCAGAAAGTAGCAAGATGTATGGAGATTTAAAAGATATATTCTAGTGTCCTGGATTGAAGAAAGATATAATTGAGTTTGTTTTAACGTGTAAGGCATGTTAGTTAAAGAAGGCAGAGCATCAACGACCATGTGGTCTTGTGCAGTCATTATCTATCTCTGAGTGGAAATGGGAGGAGGTCTTGATATACTTCGCTATGGGTTTTCCTGATCGGGGCAGAGACATGATGCCATTTGTGTTGTTATTGATCATTTGACAAAGTTTGCGCATTTAATTCTAATCCTAAAGCCTGATCAAGTAGGCATATTGACATAGATATATGTCATAGATTTTATCAAATTGCATGATGTGCCAAATGTGATTAAATCTTATCGTGATTGATGGTTTACCTCTAGATTATGGAGAGATATTTAGCAGGGATTGGGTATAAAATTGCGATTCAGTTCAACTTTTCATCCGCAAATAGATGGACAGTCTGAAAGGACTATTTAGATATAGGAGAATCTTTTTAGACTCTTTGTTATGGGCTTTGGAGGTAGTTGGAAGGATCATATTCCACTGATACAGTTTGCATATAACAATAGTTATCACTCCAGCATTGGCATGACTTCTTATAAAGTCATGCATGGTAAGAAGTGTAGGACACCTTTATCTTTGACAGAGGTGGGTGATAGACAGGATCAGCTTTTATGGTTGACACTATAATAAAAATTCAACTGATTAGAGAAAGATTGAGTGTTGCACAGAATAGGCAGAAGAAGTATTATGATAAAAAACACATGCTAATATAATTTTAGGATGGTGATTTTTTTATGTCAATGTTAACCAGATGAAAGGTGTCAATAAATTTGTAAGAATCAGTACGTTAAGTCCAAGGTATATTAGACCATTTGAGATTCTTGAGAGGATTGGTAGTTATGCTTACAGATTGTTGTTACCTGATCATACGTCTGATATACACAATGTATTTTATGTATTTTCTCTAAGAAAGTGGGTATCTAATTCTAGAAAGAGATTATCTATTGATGAAGTGGAGGTTCATACAAGTCTACCCTATAGAGAAGAGCTAGAAAGAAGTTTGGCATACGATAACAGAAAATTTAGAAAAAAAACATATTCGGATGGTCAAGTTGCAATAAAAGCACATGATCACTAGAGAGGCTACTTGGGAGAAACAATTGTTGAAACTTGTTAATTAAGAAGTAGGTTGTTAGACCTAAACTTATGTCCCAGCGGCTATCCAAGAGGGGGGGGGGGGGGGGGGTGAATTGGTAATTTAAAAATTCCTTCTTAATTTTTAAACTGATAAAAATTTATAGTGAAATTTTGAAAATGATTTTTCAACCATAGATCAACAGTAAATAATAAAGTAAAAATCAACAAAAAATAAAAAAAGGCACAAGATTTATAGTGGTTCAGTCAAACACGACCTACATCCATTCCCTGAAGTCATCCATTTCAGGTATTACACTATTACCATAAGTGTCTCTCCTTTTACTCACTCAGCAAGGTGAAGAAGCCTTCACAAACACTCTCTTTCACCACTACCCAGTGTGGTAGAGAACCGTCGTACTTTCTCACTCTCCAAGTGTAGGCAAAGAACCCTTTGTCCTTTTACACTCTCCAAGTGTAGGCAGAGAACCGGATCTCCTTGAAAGGTCTTCTCACGAGAAATTAGAATGACAAGTCAAAAGAATGAAGTAATAACACATTACAAGTGAAGATTCTTACCTTTGAGTACCAAGTGAATCCTTCACGCTCTAATAGTAAGAATTCTCCTTTAAACATTCTCTCACACTCTCTCCTTCAATCTCCCTTTAGTTTGCTCGAAGACTAGTAGTCAAAATAATTACAAGACAATTTAAGTGGACCTTTTTATAAGACAGACATGAAAAACCGTCCAACAATTACAAGATTTCAATTCTGTACGATATTGATCATCTCGTATGATCCTAATTTGTACGGACTAACAGTGTAACTACTGCTGTGTACGAACTAAATATGAACTGGTACGATTTCCCTTCATACCCCGATCATCATCCCGTATGAACAATATTCGTCCGGTACGAACAGTTAATTATATAGTTCGTAGATACAAAAATTAAAATGACTCTTTAAGTTTCCAGGACAGAGAAGATCGTCCTAGGACGAACCATATTAATCATCTGGACAAATACATCATTTGACTATTCCAGAGCCCATCGTTCTGGGATAAACCATAAATTTTGTCTGGATGAAGTCATCCAGAGAGGATCTTTCTGGGACTTATGTAAAATATCGTTTGATTGAATGCGTCTAGAGAGCATCGTTCTGGAACGAAGGTAATTATTATCTGAACGAAGTCATCCAGAGAGCATCGTCCTGGGACGCAAGTAAATATTGTGCAAACAAATACGTCCAAAGAGCATCATCCTGAGATGAATAAGAAAATCGTCTTGACGAATAGGACTTAGAAAAATTTTTACTCACCCTCTATTCGTTCCATTTTCTCCTGGAGGAGTATAACTATTCTGATCGTCCTGTACGAACATAGTTCATCCTATCCGAGCAGTACATTAAAAATTGTGATTTTGATTTTTTTTAAAAAAAAGTTATCCCCGGTGTGTGTGCTAGGATACTTAATTACAATCACACTCTTTTAGACTCAATAAAATTAAAAATAAATACTTCAATTTATGAACTATCTTATGTTGAATTTGATTTGAAGTCTTCAACAACCTAGAGTATGATTTTCTTGAAATGTTAGTCCACACAAGAGTAAAAACTATTCTTCCAAAAAGGGTTAAGAGAAAATAATAATTAAAACAATAATATTTGGAATCATTAAAACATATAAGTTGCAAGAATGTAAAACATGCAAGGCTAAGCAGTAACTCTTTCAACAATCTCCCCCTTTTTGATGATGGCAAAATAATTATTGTTTGTATAGTTTTCAAATTCCTAAGTTTCTCCTAATCTCCCCATGAATAAATAAGCTTGTGAGAATAAGGGGCATTTGATATGAATGAACCCTAAAAAAAATTAATTTTAAAGTTTTTCGTACACAAAAACAGTCACAAAATTTTTTAATTTTAACATTTTTGTACAAAAAACAATCACACACACAAAAACTAAGAGACCTGACAACAAACAAAAGCAAATACCCATGAACAAATAATATTTCTCCCCCTTTTTGACAACATCTAAAAGAAAAAAAGAAATGAACAAACACAAAAAAGTAAGAAGTCATATGAAAATCTTTTGAAAATTGATTTTTTTAAAAAGATTAAGATATATTTACAAATAAAATTAAAGATCTTTAGAGAAATAGAATGATTCATATGATTTTAGAAGAGATATAACATAGATAAGAAAAAAATATCAAAAATCATGAATAAATTTGGACAATGAGATAAAAAAAATTATTGCAAAGTAGATGAATATAAAATTTGTATATTTGAAAATTCAATAAAAAATAAAATTGCATAGAAGATTAATTTGAATTTAAAGATTGAAAGATTGAGGAAAGAATTTATACTTGTGGCGCTTTGCGCATCTTTACAATTTTTGTGGCACACTTTGTGCATTTTTTTTATTTTTGGGCTAATTTTGTACCTCTTTTTCAATTTATGAACCATTGCGCATTCTTTTGATATTTTGTACATTTGTACATTTTCAAGTGTAATCTTGATCTTTCCTAAATTAATAATCTAAAATCTCTAATTTCTCTAAGTGCAATAATATTTATATTGATAAGAGAAATATAAAATAAGAAAACATCATAATTACAATAATAATATAAAAAAAATATTAGTATAACAAGAGACATGAGATTGACATTCTTAACTAGATCAAGTTATAATCACAACTTAAATTTTGAAAAAAATTAAATTTTTCTAATGAATTCAATTTTATGTTGCAATTGAGATATAACACTTGTAAGATCAAAATTTTGAAGGATGATCATATAGGCTAACACACATTTCTATAATGAAATCAAAAACACTAAACCAAGATAGAATAACTTTCATTGATATCATTGATAAAAGATAGTACATTGTGCATGGATGATATCAATACAAAGACATAAAAACATAAACACATAAAACACAAAACTTCACAAAACACAACATAAAACATAAAAACATAACTGCTAACAATCACATCCCATCACATATGGTAGAGAGAATCATAAAGAAGTACAGTCATCACTCTGAGGGGCCCTGGTCTGGAGGAGGTGGCTGGTTGAAGAATTTATAATAGCTACTCATCATAGCCATATTCTAGCCTATAGCATCCAATTGGCCTCTCATCCAACCTATGTCCTGTTGATGCTGTATGTCCTGCTGTTGTAAATGATTCTCAATTTAATCAAAATGGTGATCAAAATGAGTCTCTGCACGATCAATCCTGTGAACCAAATTTTGAATGTTTGGTTCACGAGAAGGCGCAGATATGCTTTCCTCTTCAAAGTCATCACCTTCATCATGTTTTGAAAAGATAGCTCAGAATGAACCATCATTGTAGAATAAAGGCTCTTCAAGGTGAGACACATCAGGGTGAACTGATTCGTACATCTTTTTAAGAATATAAGTCACAAGATGTCCTAGAGCAATGTTCTTCTTTCTCTTATGGGATACATGGACAATCTCAGAAAGTCCATAAAGGTAGTCAAGAATGAGTTGGGCTTCATTAATAGATTGACCAGTAATGATCATGTAAGTAATAGTGAAAAGAAGAGGAGTTATATTAATTTTATCACCAGCTTTAGGAATGATGGAAGTTCTAAGCACATGTTGGATGATTGTGGCATCTTGATGTAAAGTATTCACTTTGGGTAGATGACATTCTTATTTAATCTCTCTAAGCACTCGATTAATCTCAGTGCAATCATAAGTTGTGGAAGAAGTCAAAGTGTGAGCTCGTATTCCTTCGGGCCTTAGGTTAAAGAAAACTCCCGAATCTTGCTTGGTTATTTCTACATTCTTTCCTAGAATATAAGATATAATCTTATCCTGATCAGAGTTAAAGGTCATGTTTGCCATGAAGTAATGAAAAGTAGAAATGTTGAAGGAATAAATCAGTGTAAGGATAAACTCAAATTGAATGGAAGCAAAGAGGGGTAGAATCTGATAGGTTATATTTTCTTGAATCAAAACCCTTGAAGGAGTCAGTTTAGCAGATACAAACCTAGGGAAAGATTCCTCTTTTTCTTTGGACAGAAAGTTTTCTCAAGAATTTCTAGGGGGTCCCTTAGCAAGTGCCTTTTGCATTTCTCTTTTTCTTGAACTAGCCATCGAGAAGATCTAGGAGAATAGAGGATTGAAAGGGTTTTTGAGGAGATGAGATTTGAGTATAAAACCTTTCAATTTTAAAGAGAAAATGAACTTTCGTACGAACAAAAATAATTTCATCCCGTACAATTTTGGGTTTGTACATACGAAACGTATTTCGTATGGACGAATGAATGGGTCCTAAAAAGAAATGGCTTTTTGCAACACATGGAAGTTACGAGGCGCCCTTTTATACAGACTTTTGACAAAACGATCGTATAGATGAACAGGTGTTCGTCTAGGACGATCAGTTATTTAAGATCATTTTTATTGACCATTTTAATCATCCCCTACTTCAAGTGACACATGGTTCGTATGTACGAATTTTTTGTTCGTACGTACGAATAGAATTAAAACCATTCTTATCCAAAATTTTCCAAGGAACACATATACAATTTAATATTCATCATCCAGATGATTATGACGATCGTATAAATTAATCATATTAAAAACTAAAAAACTGCATGCAAACTGTTCAAATCAACCGTTAATATACTACGTGATTCTTCCCATAAGAAGATATTTTCGTATAGAAAAAATTCACACTTATAAAATTTTCAAGTCAACACTCAAAATCATGAATCTAGATGTGTGAGAACATAAAACAAAATAGACAGATCTAGATGTGAGAGAATACAAAATAGACAGAAGTTTGCAAAATTAACCACGAACAAAATAATGAAAAAACATATACAAAAAATCACAAAATGAAAAGACACACAAGACACTAACAGAAACACACATCAATATTGCAGAATCATTTTAATTAAACATTCAAATCAATTACACCAAGCCTTTTTCTTAATGTACTAAAGTATCAAAGGCTATTGGTTTTATAAAAATGTCTGCAAGTTAATTTTTTGTTGTAAAATAAATGAGTTCTATTTCTCCTTTGGACACAAGATCCCTTATGAAATGATGCATGATGTCTATATGTTTGGTTCTTGAATGTTGAATAAGATTTTTAGAGATGCAAATAGCATTAGTGTTATCACAATAAATAGGAATAGTGCTTATTATTAGTCCTAAATCAATCAACTATTATTTTAACCAAAGTACTTGTGCCACACAACTTCCTAATGCAATATATTCAGCTTCAGCAGTAGATAGGGCTACTGAAATTTTATTTTCTACTGGATCAAGAGACTAAGGAATTTTCAATAAATTGACATGTTCCAGAAGTGCTATTTCTATCAACCCTATAACCTACAATGTCTGAATCTGAATATTCAATTATTTCAAATGAAGAGCTAAACTTAGGATACCAAATTCATAGGTTTTGAGTTCCCAATATATACCTTAAAATCCTTTTTATTGCTGTCAAATGTGATTTTTTTGGATCTGATTGAAATCTAGCACATAAACAAATACTAAATATGATATCAGGTCAGCTAGATGTTAAGTAAAGCAAAGATCCAATTATCCCTCTAAATTTCTTTTGATCAATAGATTTTCCCTTAGGGTCCTTATCCAACTGAACTAAGGAACACATAGGTGTACTAATAGCTTTACTATTGTCCATTTCATACTTTTTGAGGATGTCCCTAACATATTTTGACTGACTAAGAAATGTACCCTCCTTAATTTGCTTAATGCTAAAGCCTAAAAAGTAACACAAATCTCCCATTAGACTCATCTCAAATTCACTACTCATTATTTTAGAAAAATTATTTAAAAAAACTTTTTTTAAGATCGAAAGATGATTTTATCAACATAAATTTGTACAATGAGTATATCCTCTCCCAATTTCTTTAAAAAGAGAGTTATGTCTACACTTCCTTTTTCAAAGGATCAGTCAATTAGGAAAGTGCTCAACCTCTCATACCAAGCCCTAGTTGCCTGTTTCGATCCATATAATACCTATTCAGTTTGAAAACATGATTTGGATGTTTAAAATTTTCAAACCCTAGAGGTTGTTTCATATAAAAATCCTCTTAAATCACCCCATTTAAAAAGGAACTTTCAACATCTATTTGGTACTATTTAAATCCTCTAAAACATGCATAGGCTAATAAAACCTTAATTGCTTCAAGTCTTGCTATAGGGGCAAAATTCTCCTCAAAATTAATCCTTTCAATTTGATTATACCCCTTAGCCACTAATCTAGCCTTAATTCTAATGACTACTCCTGAGTCATTTATTTTGTTCTTGAATACCCACTTAGTTCCAACTACACATTGATCCTTTGACCTTGTAGTTAATTCACAAACTTCATTTCTTACTAATTGATTTAACTCTTCCTGTATAGCCAATATCCAAAATTCATCCGAAAGTGCTTGATCAATAGTTGTAGGTTCTATGGTAGAAATAAAGGCTGAATGATTAATTTCCTTACATATACCATGCCTAGTCCTAACACCCTCACTAAGATCACCTATAATTAATTCCTTTGGGTGATTTTTAAAAAATCTCAAATCTCTAGGCATTGGTTTCTCTATCTCTAAATTTTCATCCAAATTAATTCTCTCAATCTTATGGGAGTCAATTTATATATCATCTTATTCAACTAATGACTCTTTCAAGTTTTTAGATTCATAAAAAACAATATGTGTGGTCTCTTCAATTATCAAAGTTCTTTTGTTGAATACTCTATAAGATTTTCCAACATTAAAGTATCTAAGAAAAATTCTTTCATTTGATTTTGGATCAAATTTTCCTAAAGTAGATTTTCCATTGTTATGAATGAACACCTTACATCCAAAAACATGTAATTGTGATAAATTAGGTGTTCTTATTTTTAGTAACTCATAGGGTGTTTTATTTAAATTTGATCTAACATTTATCCTATTCAGAACATAACATGCAGTGCTAACCGCTTCAACCAAAAAATATTTTGGAAGTGAATATTCTGCCAATATTACTTGAGCGGCTTCTATTAATGTTCTATTTTTCCTTTCAACTATCCCATTCTACTGAGGGGTTCTAAGTGCAAAAAAAGTTATGATCAATCCCTTTCTCCTTACAAAAATTATTAAATTTTTCATTTTCAAATTCTCCTCCATGATCACCTTGAATATTCAAAATTTCACATCCTTGTTTCCTTTGAATCTATGTGAAAAAATTTCTAAACTCCTCAAATAATTCACTTTTATTATGCAGAAATCTAACCCATGTGAATCTAGAGTAATCATCCACTATCACAAATCCATATATCTTTCCTCTAAGACTTACAGTTCCAATTGGTCCAAAAAGATCCATATGCAAAATCTCTAATGGTTTACTAGTTCTAAGATCCTTATTGGACTAAAAAGAAGACTACACCTATTCCTAATTGACATGCATCACAAAGGTGATTCTTAGTAAAGTTTAGTTTTGGTATACCTCTCACTAAGTTCTTTTGGGTAATCCTCCTAAGGTTTTTATACTAGAGTGACAAAGTCTCCTATGCCAAAGCCATGACTCATTAGAAATAGTTTTTAAATAAAGGTAGTAGGAGTTTTGATACAGTTCAAGTTTATCATATACATATTATTTACCCTTATACCATGCAAAACATCAGTACCATTTAGGCTTAATATGCAGCTAGCGGGAAAAAAATTTACGCAATAACCTTTATCACATAGCTGACTAATACTTAATAGATTATGCTTTAAGCCTTCTACCAACAAAACATTTTCTATGAAGATTTTTTTCAAGTTTTCAATCATACCTAACCCAATCAGCTTCCTTGTGGTGTTGTCTCCAAGTGTAACCCTGCCTCCACTCCTGGCTTCCAGTGATATGAATTGTGCAGTATCTCCACTCATATGCTTTGAGCATCTGCTGTCCAGATACCATATGCTCTCACGAGGTCTTGTGTGAGAGATTCCCTGTAAAATCATCAAATGTTAGACTTGGGAACCAAAACAAATTTGGGTTCTCCTTTTGGTAATTATAAACAGATGCATGTATGTCATATCTAAGTTTATGCACCTTAGGTTTCCACACCAAATGAGTTATTCTATTCAAAGTACAGGTGTGTGCTATATGTCCATTCAATCCACAATTATTACATTTGACTCCCAAAGATGGATTCCTAAGTCTTCTAATATTCTTCTATCAATTCAAGGATTGTATAAATTTAGGATACAAAGTAGGATTCATAAAATCTTCAACTCTTGGGGGAATCTTATTATCCTTGAGAGCTTTTATCTTCAATTTTTAAAATGTATTCATATCTTTCAAAATTTTATTTGTATAATGTATTCGATATATTTTGCTCTCAAATTCACCCTTAAAATATTTAAATTCTTTTTCAAGTTCTCCATAGGATGATTTCAAGATTTCATGGTTCTTATACAAATCGTCAAACTCATCAAGTAATTTCATGTGGTTGTTATCAATTAAAGCATGATATTTCCTAAGGATTTCATGTTCTCTTTAAAGGTCTTGTAATTCTAAGTTCAAACTAACATGTAATTTCTTTAATTTCCTATATACAACATGTATGCGTTAAGAGACTTCTATATGTTCATTGTATGTTAAGTCACATACCTCTTCTTGATCTGACTAATCAAAATTACTGGCCATCAAGCACAGATTGGTGACTTCTTCTTCCTTTTTAGTCTCTGATGAGTCTGAAGCTAAGTCTGCCTTGAAAGCTCTTTGAAATTTCTTCTTGCCCTTCTTCTTCATTGGTTTCTCCTCTACCTTCTCATTGCTAGGAGTGGCTTTGAGTATTGGGCAGTCTGACTTAATATGTCCAGGTTTCCTGCACTCATTACAAAAAACATCATTTAAAACGTTGACATTTATTTTAAATTTACCTCGATTCCATTATTGGCGTGTCTTTTTCTTCATCTTCAGAAAGCTTCTGAACTATCTAGTCATCAATACGATGTCGTCCTCATCCTCAAATATAGATTGATCACTCTCTAACTCCTCCATTTTTAGTATAATATTCTTCTCCTTTCATGGCTCTCCTGTATCTACCTTTCTTTAACTCACTCCTTGCTCGTAAGCAATTAGTGATCCAAGAAGATTATAAATAGAGTAAACATTTAGAAATTTAGACTCTGTAATCGCAGTTATTTTAGCATCATAAGTAGTAGGTAAATAAGGAAGTATCTTATTAACCATTTCAGCATTCGTTAGTTTCCTACCCAATGCATGTAAAGAGGTGACTATTTATGTGAATCTTATGCACATTTAAGAAATAGATTTGTTGGATTTCATGCAAAATAATTTATAGTCATGCAACAAGATATTAATTCTGGATTGTTTAACTTCATTAGTCCCCTCATAAGTTATAGAAAGTCTATCCCATATATCCTTTCCACTCTTGCAAGTGAAAACCCGTATGTAATCTTTAGATTTAATAGCATAAAAGAAATTATTCAAGCATTTAGCATTAAGTTGTGCTAAGTCATGTTCTTCTACTGTTCATTCTGCAAAGGGTGTTTCAACTCTAACTCCATCAACTAATCTAGTTGATTTTGTATACCCTTCCTGAACTAAGATCCACATATGCTAATCTAGTGACTGTAAAAAGGTAGACGCATATTTTTCAAAAATTAAAAGGAATATTGTCAAACAAAGGAGGTCTAGTTATAGAGTAACCTTTAGGTGTGTTTCAGTTTCCAAATGTAGCCATGGTTGTTAATAAAAAAGTAGTCTAAACTTATAATTTTGAAACTATGCTCTGATACCATTTGTTGAAACTTGCTAATTAAGAAGTAGGTTGTTAGACCTAAATTTATATCCTAGCGGCTATTTAAGAGGGGAGGAGGGGAGGAGGGGAGGAGGGGTGAATTGGTAATTTAAAAATTTTCTCTTAATTTTTAAATTGATAAAAAAATTATAGTGAAATTTTGAAAATGATTTTTCAGCCACAGATTAATAGTAAACAATAAAGTAAAAATCAACAAAAAATAAAAAAGACACAAGATTTATAGTGGTTTGGTCAAACACGACCTACATCTACTCCTGGAAGTCTTCCACTTCTGGTATTGCACTATTACCACAAGTGTCTCTCCTTTTGCTCTCACAGCAAGACAGAGAAGCCTTCACAAACACTCACTTCCACCACTACACGGTGTGGCAGAGAATCATCATACTTTCACACTCTCCAAGTGTAGGAAGAGAACCCTTCGTCCTTTCAAACTCTATAAGTGTTGGCAGAAAACCCTTCATCCTTTCACACTCTCCAAGTGTAGGTAGAGAACCCTTTGGCTATTCACACTCTTCAAGTGTCGGCAGAGAACCGGATCTCCATAAAAGGTCTTCTGACGAGAAATCAAAAAGACAAGTGAAAAGAGTGAAGTATAACACTTCACAAGTGAAGATTCTTACCTTTGAGTACCAAGTGAACCATTCACGCTCCAAAAGTAAGAATTCTCCTTTAAACACTCTTTCACACTCTCTCCTTCAATCTCCCTTTAGTTTGCATGAAGACCGGTTGTAAAAAAGATTACAAGATAGTTTAAGTGGACCTTTTTATAAGACATACACGAAAAACCATCCAAAAATTGCAAAATTTTAATTCAGTACGATATTGATCATCCCGTACAATCCTAATTTGTATGGACGAATAGTGTAACTACTACTGTGTACGAACTAAATGTGAATTGGTATGATTTCCCTTCGTACCTGATCATCGTCCCGTATGAATAATGTTTGTCCGGTATGAATGGTTAATTATATAGTTCGTAGATACAAAAATTAAAATGACTCCTTAAGTTTCCAGGATAGAGATGATTGTCTTAGAATGAACCATATTAATCATCTGGATGAATAGATTATTTGACTATTCTAGAGCCCATAGTCCTGTAAAGAACCATAAATTTTGTCTGGATGAAGTCATCCAGAGAGCATCATTCTGGGACTTACATAAAATATCATTTGAACGAACGCGTCTACAGAGCATCATCCTGGTACAAAGGTAATTATTATGTGGTCGAAGTCATCCATAGAGCATCATCCTAGGATGCAAGTAAATATCGTGCAAATGAACGTGTCCAATGAGCATCACCCTCTATTTGTTCCATTTGAAACTGGAGGAGTTTAGTATCCAACATTCAAAGGCACAAGCATGAAGTCGCTTAACTTTGTCATGAATACATTTTATCTTATATTCATCAAGATGCATGGCAGTCGTTAAATAAGAAGCAGCATATTATGCTTAGAACAAGTCATAACCTGACAAAGAAAAGCGCTATATCTCTCACATGGTATTGACAAGAGGCAGATGCTTCAGATTTGAGTAACAAGCCTTTATATGCTCTTATTATAAATTATAGCAAAATAGCAATACCTTGTAGGTTCACTGTTGGAAACATGGCTCTACACCATGTTTTTTCTTCCCTTAGTAGAAAAGCATGGCCTATTACATTCAGAATGCTCTGGTAATTTAAAATGGCCAAAAAGTTTAAAAATGTTTTTTCCACACAGAGTGCATTTCTTACTTGTACATGCACACAAGAGTACCCAACATGCTATCGTTATGCCCAAAAATTTTCAATTGATTATTTATGTATTCATTTACTAGTGTAGGTGAGCATGCTCAGAGTTTGGGAATACTGTAAGCATGGCGTTGGCTCACCTGTAAGTAAGGCCCGAGGCATGTTACCGGGCTAGGCTCAGGCTATGCTCACATGCAGGGCCTGGGCACATCGATTAGTAGGGCCTATGGTGCACTCGCAAGCTGGTTGTATACAGAATCACAAATGAGCACTTTTATATTTTTGGCTGCCAAAAGATGGCAGTATCCTGATCGGGTATTACATGCTAGTTGACAAGATGTATCCTGACCCTCATAGCCTAAACCCTAAGGGTTCTGAGAGGGTGATATGAATCTATCGGACATATGGCCAAATCTCAGTGGATCATGGAAGCTAAGGCCACTCTACCATGTATAATTCCTTGTCATAAATTTAAGTTATCTACAAAGGATTCCACACATCATCCATTTGGAACTACATTTTAGGGCCTCCATACTAGTGATCTAGATGACCGATAAGAAAGCATCCCATGTCATGTGCCCCTGGGTGTCGAAGCCCCTACTACTAGTTAGCGGGCAAAAAATGGGCCAGGCACCACATTTTTATTATTGATTTTGACTTAGAGGCATTCAGTCATATTCCTACATATGGTAGCTTTACGCCACTGGCTTTCAACCAAGAATGATGACCAATTGTGTGAATCAATGGTTCCTCTCATACTAGGTTGAATTACTATCGTATCATGATCATCAGTAGGTTAAAAATAACCTGTATCATGATGGTCTAAACCCGAGTCATGTTCTCTAATTGTGGATGAACATTCTAACACTTAGAGAATTCTACTTCACAATGAAATGAAGAGCCAACTTCAAAGATTAAAAAGCAATATTGCTATGAATGCTTGGATGCAACATGCCATATATTACTGTGATGACTTTTCTAACACCTCTAGGTTCAAATTTGGAATGACTTAAGGATCAATACCCTACACTTTATTGTTGTATTCACACTAGAAATCAGAATCAAACAAGCTTTTACCCTTTTATTCCACATAAGATTTCTATTCTTGTTGAGCTTATCTTAAGACTCCTATATTATCTTTTAACAGATGTGCCGCTCCAATAAAACTCCTCACCTAACAATATCTTTTGCCCAAATTAACCTATTGGGGTAAGACTTAAAAGCCAAAAGGAGGGGCCAGACCCCGCCTTCATCTCAAATAATAAGTAAAATAATCTTAAAAGTAGTACTATTTTACTTCCCCTAATGAGCCAGCTCCCACTTATCCTATACCAATCAAGTAATTTCATAAAGTTGGAGTAGAGTCAAGCTCAACAAGGTCTTCTTTCCCCACTAATTTTTCCAAGCCCATTCTCTTGGTTGTGGTTTTGATGGATAGTAGACAGGGATAGTGGGAATCTCATTAATCAATTCATGTGCATCACAAATTAGATGACGAGATATTTGGCTACTTTAAGAGAGTCATAGTAACTCCTGCCATTTACCCATGCTTTGTTGAATTTATTTACTTTGAAATTCAGAGCACTAGGCGTAAATCACATTGCCTGGGAATCTGCTAGGAGTATCGCAATACTTTATTTTAATTAAAAAACTTGATTCCCCTTGATCATACAAATTATGAGTTGGTTGTTTGATGCCTGGGGAGGCCCCTAGAAGAGCTGTTCCCAATCCATCCCTTAACCTGCATGTGATCACCCGCTCTCACCGTGAGTGCAACTCAAGCAATCCACTAACATTTAGTAGATTAGGGAATGGGATCCCCGTGTCAACCCCTTAGAGCCTATTTTTTCCCAAAATTATAGATCCATTTTACTGACTTCCCTTGCCTACATTTCTCCATCTAATAGAGGCTATTCACATTGGAGATCGGATGGAGTTATGAGTATGACCGGGTGTAGAAGGCACTTATCCCTCTAGATTTTTAGGAGCCATTGAGGGTTCACCAAATACCACTCAATGTGCGGTGCACTTCAAGCTACTGTGCTTTACCTCTAGCTAAGCTAATTTTAGGGTTGGCTTACTATAAAGAAAAAAAGGATAACTATTCTCGAGGCCCCAACTGATGCCTCCAATCTACCTAACATTGCCATCAGTTGCCACATCCGAGCTTTTGAATCTTAACCCGACTCCCTTTCAAAGCTCATGCAAAGCGGTGCTCTTTGATGGACCTCCCCCATCTCTTTGGATTGGCTAACCAATGTATAAGTTTCATTCATATAGAGCCCTTCCCCCATTCAGCCTTCAAAGCTCTCATTTGAATATTTTCTACTACCACCAAGATCCGCACCGATGGCCGCTCTACACGGGCTCATGCCCTACACCGCTGTGCCCTCCTACATGTCTGGGCATGGCCATTGCCTTGATGGCTAGGTATGGGTTACACACTTAAGCTCCATCCATTTTTGGAGCTAGTTGATTAGGAAGGTGAGTTATTACACACTCCTTAGTGGATTTAAACTTCCATGACCACTATCCTACTGTCTTAATTGAACAACACCATTTGTGGGTTCTAGGTTAGTACATAATTGGGCACCGTAACCTGGCTTCCAGTTCATCCTGCATTTCTAGTTCTGCTTACAAAAAAGGCCCACTTGGAGCTCTCGATTATGTGGCATGGCTCGTCAAAGCAGCCTAGCCATCTTACCTATTTAAAATTTGAGAATATGTCATGGGTGTTATTCCCCTGATGCTTATAATCATTTGCTTTACTCAATAGAAAACCAAATGGGGCTTCAGCTATACTGTTGGAAAGTTTGGAGCGAAATAGCTACTAAATGGTTTGATTAGTCTTTTACCCTTATACATAAGTCATATGAACAATTTGCATGACATGATCACTATAGGCCTCCACTAGCGTTTCCTCTAGCTTAGCCCCACTCTGGCATTATTAACCATCTTTTAGGTCCCAACAAACATGGTCACACTCAAACCCTTCACAAAAGATTTGGGTCGGTCGGCGGTGCACCAATAAAAGAGAATCACGCACATCATCTTCCTTAAGCACATCGGGCTTTATCATTCCTTGTCTCGCATGCATGTTAGGCTCTTTGGTCCATATTTCAAGACAGGTTGAGTAGGTACTGCACGGGTAAGCCACAACCATTCCACTTCATATTGGGATGCACTTTTGGCCACCATCTGCTTCCATCCTAATAATTTCAAGAACTCTTTGACTCTCTTTTCAAAGCCTTTTTCATCTTTCCATCGTGGGACTTATTCACTATCGGTCCATTACCTATATTTAGCCTTGGATAGAATTTATCTACTGATTGGGCTACATTCCTAAATAAACTGACTCACCAATAATGCCTTGTGTTATGATAAGATTTGGGTCATACGAGGCTCTCGCTCTCCCTGGCATCCCTTTTAAGGGACGCTGGCCTGGCCCTCCACGGAGGATACTTCTCCAGACTATAATTCGAGCTACTACATAGCACCGCAATTTACATGCTAGGCCAATCTCAGTTCTCCCACCATTACTAGGGGAATCCTCATAAGTTTCTTCTCCTCTATATATTAATATGCTTAAACTTAATGGGTGGCCTCGTCGATCCTGGTGTCACTTTAAAATGTCCTTATTGATATGCACAATTGAATAGTATAGGCCTTCTCTTTAACCCACCCCTTTTTATTCATAGGCAATGAGATGATGACCCACCCTTCATCCTACCGCATCAAGGGGCATGATAAGCCATCTTGCACATTCGAGTCTTCGCCAGCACATCCATCGAAGGGAGACTAGATAGGGATTGACAAAATGCTTTACGCCCAATAGAACATGCCCTTGGCCGATTGTCCTAGGGTGCAACTTGCGTTTAAATACTCTCTATTTATAGCATTTTATTATGATCTTCATCGATGTGAGAACCAAGATATCCTATACTGATAATCAAGTCAATCCATATGGTTTGTGACAGTACTCTATCCCATAAAACCTATTTAAGGGCACTAATGGGAGGATGGGGGGGGGGGGGGGGTTCGGAGGGGATGGAGTTGTTAGAGCTTCTGGTGCACTCATGGTGGCTATGTATGATATATTCCTTGATTCTCCAATTGTGGGGTGGGGGTTAAGGATGTGGCTTGGTCGGAGGTCACGAATGGGGAACCTCCTGTTTTGGAGGGAGCATTTATGTCGATAATGTGACATCAATTTTAGAGTTTGCAGCTCACATGGATAAGCTGAGGGCCTTCGAGTATGTGCATGAGGGGATTCTGGAGTGGAACTTCTGTGTAGGAAGGAGGTTGATGATGCCCCCAATGGAGAGGTTGAGGCTATAGCCCCTATGGAAGAAACTCCATCTTCGAAGTTTCTTGTTGATTACTATTCTATCACAGGATCAATATTGGAGGGGGATGGGCAGACTGGTGGTTACCTACTAAGCTTAGCAGTCAAAGGATGGTTAATGGGGGTGCACTGGACTAGTGTGGCTCACTTTTGGCTAGGAAGATGATGACACCATCAAGTAATGAGGGATATGGGAAATGCAATGCCCCCAATTAGAGAGGAGGGCAAGCTGAAATATTTTAGAAGATTTGTATTTGCTCTTGTGTGTACTAAAATTTCAGGAAAAATGAACTCCAGACTACGAAGACTTCAAATCAAATTCAGAATGAGATACTTTGTAAAATTTAAAGTTTGCACTTCTTTGTAATTAAATTGAAAGGGAGTGATTGTAATTGAGTGAATAAAAACATACACACACACATAAGGAGATCATAAAAAAATTATACTGATCGTACTGGACGATATACATTTGTACGGGACGATCAGACAGTTATCTCCTATTGAGCACATGGAACGAATAGGAACTTGCTTAAAAATTTTTCTAAGTCCTATTCGTCCGGGACGAATTTTACAATCGTCCAGAACGATTGGTTCTCTGTAAAATTTTCGTCCAGATGAAATTAAATTATCGTCAATGGTGATTGGTCCTCTAGAAAATTTTTGTCCAGACGAAATTAATAATCGTCCGGGACAATCTGGTCTCTGGAAAATTTTTGTCCAGACGAAATTAAATTATCGTCAATGGCGATTGGTCCTCTAAAAAATTTTCATCTAGATGAAATTAAGAATCGTCCAGGACGATCGGTCCTCTGTAAAAATTTCGTCTAGACGAACAAATTTTTGTCCAAACGATTAACCGACTTAGAACAATTTTCAGCAGTTTCTAGAACCGATCTTGTAGTAACCGTTCGTACCGGATGAACCTAGTTCGTACGGGACGATCAGCTGTACAAAAACATTTCGTACACATATACAAATAGGGTCGTTTCTAATCATTTAAGTAAAATCGTCCAAGACGATCCAAGATCGTACGGGATGATCCACTGCGTACAGAATTGAATACTCGCAGTATTTGGGCGGTTTTTCTTGTCTTTTATATAAATAGTCCAAATTAGACTGCCACCCAATCTTTTTGTCATTTGATCTTTGTGCCTCTTGAGAGAATAGCGAAGGAGAGAGTGTGAGAGTGCATTCAAGGGAGGATTTCTACCACTAGAGCGTGAAGACTTCACTTGGAGTTCAAAGGTAAGAATCTCTACTTGTGAATTGGGATTACTTCACTCTTTTCTTTCTTCCTTCTAGATTTCTTGTGAGAAGATCTGTCAAGGAGATCCAGTTTGCTGCCGACACTTGGAGAGTGTGAATAGCCAAAGGGTTTGCTGCCTACACTTGGAGAGTGTGAATAACCGAAGGGTTCGCTACCTACACTTGGAGAGTGTAAATAGCCGAAGGGTTCTCTGCCCACACTAGGAGAGTGTGAAAGGACGACGGTTCTCTGCCAACACTGGGGATAGTGTAAAAGGACGACGGTTCTCTGCCACACTGGGGAGTGATGAAAAAGTGTGTTGTAAAGGCTTCTCCGCCTTGCTGTGGGTGCAAAAGGAGAGTCACTATTGGTATTAGTGCAATACTCAGAGGGTGCCTCTGGGGAGTGGATGTAGGTCAGGTTTTAGACCGAACCACTATAAATCTGGTGTCATTTACTTTTCTATTTTTACGTTTCCGCATTTTAATTTTCAGTTTTAAAAACTCTGTGGTTAAAATCTAAAAGAAACATTTTTATTTCGGTTCAACATAATTTTAAAAGGGGAGTTAAATTTTTTAAAACTACCAATTCACCCCCCCCCCTCTTGGTAGCCTTGGGACATTCACTTAGGCTTAACAACCTAATTACTAGACTCAACAAGTGGTATCAGAGCATCGTTTCAAAATCATAAGTTTGAACTACTTTTTGATTAATGTAGATGGCTACATTTGGAAACCGAAATACACCTGAAGGTTACTCTATCACTAGACGTCCACTATTTGACAATATTCCTTTTGATTTTTTGAAAACACGCATGTCTACTTTCTTACAGTCACTTGATTATCGCATGTGGATGCTAGTCCAAGAAGGTTACACAAAACCAACTAGATTAGTTGATGGAGTTAGAGTAGAAACACCTTTTGCAGAATGGACTATAGAAGAACGTGACTTAGCACAATTAAATGCCAAATGTTTAAATAGTTTCTTTTGTGCTTTAAAATCTGAAGACTACATACGGGTTTCCACTTGCAAAAGCGGAAAGGACATATGGGATAGACTTTGTATAACTTATGAAGGGACAAATGAGGTTAAGCAATCAAGACTCAATATCTTGTTACATGACTATGAACTATTTCGCATGAAACTTAATGAATCTATTTCTGACATGTACACAAGATTCACACAAATTGTCACTTCTTTGCATGCACTTGGTAGGGAATTAACAAATGCTGAAATGGTCAATAAAATTCTTCGATGTTTACCTACTGCTTATGATGCTAAAATTACTATAATTATAGAGTCTAAAGATCTAAACATATATTCTATTGACAATCTTCTTGGTTCACTCATTGCTTATGAGCAAGGAGTAAGTCAAAGAAAGATTGATGCAGGTGAACCACGAAAGGGGAAAAATATTGCATTAAAGGTGGAAGAGTCAGAGAGTGAACACTCACAACCTGAGGATGAAGATGATATTGCACTGATGACTAGACAATTCAGAAGCTTTTTAAAGAGAAAGCAGAAGAGACGCCAGCAATGAAACAGAGGTAAGTTTAACAGAAATGGCAAGGTTTCTAATGAAGTGATTTGTTATGAATGCAGGAAACCAGGTCATATAAAGACTGAATGCCCAAAACTCAAAGCCACTCCTAGCAAGGAGAAGGTAGAGGAGAAACCAATGGTAAAGAAGGGCAAGAAGAAGTTTCAAAGTGCTTTCTGGGCGGACTCAGCTTCAGACTCATCTGAGACTGAAAAAGAAGAAGAAGTCACCAACTTTTGCTTGATGGCAGATAATGTTGAACAATCAGATCAAGAAGAGGTATGTGACTTAACCTATGATGAATTGTTTGAAGTTTCTGAACACATGCATGATGCATATAGGAAAATGAAAAAGATGCATGCTAGTTTAAATTTAGAACTGGAAAAGCTTAAGAAAGAACACGAAATCCTTAGGAAAGATTATGCTTTAATAGATGACAACCACATGAAATTACTTGATGAATATGATGACTTGAATAAAAATTTTGAGAATTTAAAATCATCCTATGCTGAACTTGAAAAAGATTTTAAAAATTTTAAGGATGAATCAGAGAGAAAAACATATCGAATCAATTATACAAATCTAATCTTGGAAGATATGAATTCATTCTATAAATTTACAATAAGAGCTCTCAAGGATAATAGGAATCCCCCTAAACTTGAAGATTTTATAAATCCTAAATATTATCCTAAATTTATGAAATCCCTTAGGAGACAATCAAATGGAAGAAAACTTAGGAATATTTTTCCTAATGTTAAATGTAATAATTATGGATTTCTGGGACATATAGCTCACACCTGTACTTTAAAGATGAAATCTAATCTAGTGTGGAGACCTAAGATGCATAAACCTAGACATATCATACATGCATCTGATTATAAATTGCTAAAAGGTGAACCCAAACTTGTTTGGGTTCCCAGGTCTAACATTTGAGAGTTTTGCAGGAGTGCTCTCACACAAGACCTCGTGGGAGCATATGGTACCTGGACAGCGGATGTTCAAAGCATATGACTGGAGATACTGCTCAATTCATAACGCTGGAAGCCAGGAGTGGAGGTAAGGTTACACTTGGAGATAATACAACAAAGAAAGTGATTGGATCTGGTATGATTGGAAATTTCAAAAACTTTTTCATAGATAATGTGTTATTGGTTGAAGGCTTAAAACATAATCTGTTAAGTATAAGTCAGCTATATGATAAGGGCTATAATGTGAAATTTTTACCTACTAGATGCATATTAAGCCTAAATGGAAAAGAAGTCTTAAATGGAAAAAGGGTAAACAATGTTTACATGCTAGATTTGAATTCTATTCAATCTTCTACTACTTTTTGTTTAAAAACTATTTCTGATGAATCATGGCTTTGGCATAGGAGACTTTGTCATTCTAGTATGAAAAACCTTAGAAGAATTACCCAAAAGAACTTAGTGAGAGGTATACCAAAACTAGACTTTACCAAGGACCACCTTTGTGATGCATGTCAATTAGGAAAACAAGTGAAGTCCTCTTTTAAGTCCAATAAGGATCTTAGAACTAGTAAACCTTTAGAAATTCTTCACATGGATCTTTTTAAACCAGTAGGAACTGTAAGTCTAGGAGGGAAGGTATACGGATTTGTTATAGTGGATGATTTCTCAAGATTCACTTGGGTTAGATTTCTTTTTCATAAAAGTGAATCATTTGAGGAATTCAGAAATTTTTCAACTTGGATTCAAAGAAAACTAGGATGTGAAATAATTTCTTTACAAAGTGATAATGGAGAAGAATTTGAAAATAAAAGATTTGAAAATTTTTGTAAAGAGAAAGGGATTGATCACAATTTTTCTGCACCTAGAACCCCTCAACAAAATGGGGTAGTTGTAAGGAAAAATAGAATATTAATAGAAGCCGCCCGAGCAATGTTGGCAGAATACTCACTTCCTAGATATTTTTGGGCTGAGGCGGTTAGCACTGTATGCTATGTTCTGAATAGGGTGAATGTGAGATCAAATTTAAATAAAACACCCTATGAGTTGTTAAAAGGTAGAACACCTAACTTGTCTCATTTGCATGTATTTGGTTGCAAGGTGTTCATTCATAACAATGAAAAATCTGCCTTAGGAAAATTTGATCCAAAATCAGATGAAGGAATTTTTGTTGGATATTCAAGTGTTGGAAAATCTTATAGGGTATTCAACAAAAGAACTTTAGTCATTGAAGAAACCACACATGTTGTATTTGATGAATCTGGAAATTTGGAAGAGCCAAATATTATTGAAGAAGAGATTGAGGAAAACTCCAAAAAGATTGATAGATTAAATTTGGAAGAAAATGTGGAAGAAAATTTAGAAAGAGAAAACCCTTTGCCTAGAGATTTGAGATTTTCTAAAAACCACCCAAGAGAATTGATTATAGGTGAACCTAGTGAGGGTGTTAGAACTAGACGTGGATTATACAAGGAAGTCAACCATTCAGCCTTTATTTCAACAATAGAACTCACTAATATTGATCAAGCACTTTTTGATGAATTTTGGATATTGGCCATGCAAGAAGAGTTAAATCAATTTGTAAGAAATAAAGTTTGGGAATTAACTACAATTCCAAAAGATCAAAGTGTTGTTGGAACCAAGTGGGTGTTCAAATATAAAATGAATGACTCAGGAGTAGTCATTAGAAATAAGGCTAGATTAGTTACTAAGGGGTATAATCAAATTGAAGGAATTTATTTTGAGGAGACCTTTGCCCCTGTAGCTAGACTTGAAGCAATTAGGGTTTTACTAGCCTTTGCCTGTTTTAAAGGTTTTAAATTGTTTAAAATGGATGTCAAAAGTGCCTTTTTAAATGGAGTAATTGAAGAAGATGTTTTTGTAGTACAACCTCCAGGCTTTGAAAATTTAAACTACCCAAATCATGTTTTCAAGTTAAAAAAAGGCATTATATGGATTGAAACAGGCACCTAGGGCTTGGTATGAAAGATTGAGCAACTTCCTACTTGAAAGATCTTTTGAAAAAGGAAGTGTGGATACAACTCTCTTTTTAAAGAAATTTGGAAAGGATATACTCATTGTTCAAATTTATGTGGATGATATCATTTTTGGATCTTCAAATAAAAATCTTTGTGATGATTTTTCTAAAACAATGAGTAGTGAATTTGAAATGAGTCTAATGGGAGATCTAAATTACTTTCTAGGTTTTAGCATTAAGCAACTTGAGGAAGGAACATTTTTTAGCCAAACTAAATATATTAAGGACATCCTCAAGAAATATGAAATGGACAATGCTAAACCTGTTAGTACACCAATGAGTTCCTCAGTTCAGTTGGATAAGGTCCTTAAGGGAAAATCTGTTGATCAAAAGAAATATAGAGGGATTATTGGATCTTTGCTTTACTTGACTGCTAGCCGACCAGATATAATGTTCAGTGTTTGCTTATGTGCTAGATTTCAATCAGATCCAAAAGAATCACATTTGACAGCAGTGAAAAGGATTTTAAGATACTTGCTAGGAACTCAAAACTTAGGAATTTGGTATCCTAAGTTTAGTTCTTCATTTGAAATTGTTGGTTATTCAGATTCTGACTTTACAGGCTGTAGAGTGGATAGGAAAAGCACTTCTGGAACATGTCAATTCATTGAAAATTCATTAGTTTCTTGGTCTAGTAGAAAAAATAATTTAGTAGCCCTATCTACTGCATAAGCAGAATACATCGCATTAGGAAGTTGTGTGGCACAAGTACTTTGGTTAAAACAACAGTTGATTGATTAACTATAGGCACTATTCCAATTTATTGTGATAATACTAGTGCTATTTGCATTTCCAAAAATCCTATTCAACATTCTAGAACCAAACACATTGATATAAGACATCATTTCATAAGGGATCATGTATCCAAGGGAGAAATTGAACTCACACATGTTTCAACTGAAAATCAACATGCAGACATTTTTACAAAACCTTTAGCCTTTGATACCTTCAGTACATTAAGAACAAGGCTAGGTGTTATTGATTTGAATGCTTAAATAAAAATGTTTTTTGCAACATTGATATTTATGTTTTCTTAGTTATTTGTCTTTTATTTTTGTTTTAAATTTTGTGATCGTTGAGTGTTTTGAATGAGTTTATTTTAGAGTCTGTGGTTTTGTCTTTGTTTTTTGTGTTTTGAAAGTTTTGTTTGATTTTCTTCAATAAAAAATTCAAAAATCTAAAAAATGTGTTGAAATCATTCGGGACAAAATTTTTCGTACTGGACGATGTGTGTAAAAATTCAGTTTGCGTAATATGAAATGTTTTGAGAGCAGTTTTAATATAGTTCGTCTATACGATCTTATAATCGTCCAGGACAAAATTTTTTTTTCTCAAACGTCGGGACTATTGAATGCAGTGGTTGAGTGGATAAGTCAGTTTTAAATGTGAAGTTCGTCCGTACGAACTTTTGTTCGTCCAGACGAACATACGTCGTTTCATTGTAGGGGACAGTTTTCAACTGACATTAAAACGAATTAAATTTTGATCGTCTGTACGAATTTTTTTTGTCTGTACGATCGGTCAAGTCAAAAGTCTGTATGAAGGGATGCATTATAAATTGTGTTGATTACGAAAAGCCGTTACATTTTGGATGAATTTGATCATCTGTACGAAATATTTTCATCCAGACGAACGATGATTTTCGTCCAGGACGAATTGGTTTCGTCCAGGACGAACGTATCGTTTTCTTTAAATATGAAGGCTTTCTAACTTAACAATCACACTTCCAAACTTCACTTTCAATTCCTTTCTACTTCAAATCGTCAATGGCCTCCTCAAGCAAGAGACAAAAGGTGTTGGTGAAGAAACCCCACAAGAATCCATCTGAAAACTTCCTGTCAAAGGCGAATGAGGAATCCTTTCCTCGTTTTGCATCTGCAAAAATAACTCCCTCTCGCATTTTAATTCAAAGCGAGATACACTTTAAGGTAATGCACCTTTTTGCCTCCACCCAGTTTCAATTCATTCTTTCTCTCGTCCACTTTTACAACAAACAAACCTTTCACCATTTCCTAGCCAACATGAGTTTTAATTCCGACCACTCCTCCATAAGTTCTTATGTTTTCAAGCAAAAAGTTAAAATCACGAAGCACGACATTGGTGCCTTTTTGAACCTAAGAACTGAAGGATATAGAGCCCACACCCTAATGAGTGAAGACACTTTTAAATTGTATGATGTCAATAGGGTGATTAGACAAAGTGGCTTAACTTATCATGTTGCTAGAGTCTCCGGTATGACCAAAAATGCCCGAATCATCCAGCATATCCTTCGATCTTCAATCATTCCTAAAGCTGGTGACAGGATCAATATTACCCCTCTCCTTTCTGTTCTAACCTTTTTTATTATGGACTGTCAGCCTATCGACGAAGCCTAACTTATCATAGATCATCTATATGGGCTTTCAGAAATAGGACATGCAGAACAGAAGAGAAAAAGGAACATCTCATTAGGACACTTAGTTACATATATTTTGGAAAAGAAATACAACTTAGTGCATCCTGATGATGAATACGAAGAGCCAGTATACTATAATGATGCTTCCTTCAGATTAATTTTCAAGGAGGAAAAAGGAAAAGCACATGCTAGTGCTTCAGAAGAAGAAGAAGAAGGAGAGCAAACTTCTGCACCTCAGTCAGATTATTAGAATCTGATTGAAAAATTTGATAGACTAGAGACTCATGTTGATCAAAGATTTGATCAACTTGATGCTCAACTTATGCAACAACAACAGGACATTGGTAGCATTAGAAATGAAGTACATGAAATCAATACTAATGTTATGTTGATGGCCTCCTACTTCAACCTTTTTGGTGGCATTCCTCCTCCTCCTCCTCCAGAAGAATAGAGAATGAGAGATGAATTTCTTTGTGTTTGTTGTACTTGTGTTTTGTTCTAAATATTTAGTTGTGTTAGTGTTTATTTTTGTATTTGTCTTAGTTATGTTTGTTTATGTTTGTTATTTTTATTGTTGTTTTGATATTATGAAATGATCATGTAATCTTTCTCATTAATATCAAAATATATCGTAGTTGATTTAAATTTGATTTATTTTTGGAATGTGCTTAATTATTATGAATTTCATTAGTCTTATTTAATCTTAATTGTGCTTAAATTAGATTGTGATTTGAGATTAATTACATTAGAAAATATAGTCTTTCTAAATTTAAACCTTGTTTATAACTTGTTATAATTAGAATTTTTAAATTCATGTCTATTCATTTAGACTACATACACGTTAATATTATTATTGCATTTTAGATGTTTATTTATTTTGTATTTCTTTGCTCAAGTGATATTTATGCACTTAGAAAAATTTGAAATTTTAGATTATTGATCTTGGAAAGAATTGGTATCAATTACACTTGAAAATTATACAAATAGTACAAAAATCAAAAAGAATGCGCAAAGGTTCGCAAATATGAAAAAGAGGCACAAAATTAGCCCAATGTCAAAAAAAAAAAATTGCACAAAAATGTGCCAAAATTTTTGAAAAAGATGCGCAAAGTGCCACTTGTGATAATTCTCTTCTTTCCAAATTCTTTCAATATCTTAATTCAAATTGTTCTTATATTCATTTATATTCTATTGAACTTTGAAATATAGAATTTTTATTCATCTCTCTTGTAATGATTTTTTATATTCCAATGTCTAAATTGAATCATGTTTTTGATAAATTCTTCTTAGTTACAATGTTATATCAATTCTTAAATTCTATGAATTTCTATGATTTACCTAATGTTATTAGTTTTAGATTGCATAACTTATGACAATCACCATTTAGATTAAATTTTCAAATGAATTTCATATAATTACTTACATTTATTGTTTATTTCTTCTTCACTTTTTGTTGTTGTCAAAAAGGAGGAGAAATTATTGTGTTTGTATGTTTTGTTTTGTTTTGATTGTTTATTATTGTGTTTGTATGTTTTGTTTTGTTTTGATTATTTTATTTGCATTTTGGTTTTGTGTTTGACTTTGTGATTTTGTTAAAAATTTTTTTGAAAAACAAAAATTTTGTTCTTTGCTTCAAAATACCTCCTTATTTTCATATATTCATCAATTCACGGGGAGTTTAGGAGAATTGTTTAAATTGAAACCATACAAACAATAATTGTTTTGCCATCATCAAAAAGGGGGAGATTGTTAAGATAGTTGCTATTTGAATGCTGTACATTTTTGCAACTTATGTAGTTTTGATGATTCCAAACATTATTGTTCAAATATGTAATTATCTCCTAACAATTTTAGAAGATTTGTATTTGCTCTTGTGTGTACTAATATTTCAGGAAAAACGAACTCGAGACTATGAAGACTTCAAATCAAATTCAGAATTAGATACTTTGTAAAATTTGAAGTTAGCACTTCTTTGTAATTAAATTGAAAGGGAGTGATTGTAATTGAGTGAATAAAAACATACACACACACATAAGGAGATCATAAAAAATTTATACTGATCGTACTGGACGATATCCATTCGTATGGGACGATCAGACAGTTATCTTCTATTGAGCACATGGAATGAATAGGAACTTGCTTAAAAATTTTTCTAAGTCCTATTCATCCGGGACAAATTTTACAATCGTCCAGAACGATTGGTTCTCTGTAAAATTTTCATCCAGACCAAATTAAATTATCGTCAATGGCGATTGGTCCTCTGGAAAATTTTTGTCCAGACAAAATTAATAATCGTCCGGGATGATCTGGTCTCTGCAAAATTTTTGTCCAGATGAAATTAAATTATCGTCAATGGCGATTGATCCTCTGGAAAATTTTGATTGAGACGAAATTAAGAATCGTCCAGGACAATCGGTCCTCTGTAAAAATTTTGTCTAGACGAACAAATTTTCGTCCAAACGATTAACCGACTTAGAACAGTTTTCAGCAGTTTCTAGAACCGATCTTGTAATAACCGTTCGTACGGGACGATCAGCTGTATGAAAACATTTCGTACACATATACAAATAGGGTCGTTTCTAATCGTTTAAGTAAAATTGTCCAGGACGATCTAAGATCGTACGGGACGATCCACTGCGTACAGAATTGAATACTCGCAGTATTTGGGCGGTTTTTCTTGTCTTTTGTATAAATAGTCCAAATTAGACTGCCACCCAATCTTTTTGTCATTTGATCTTCGTGCCTCTTGAGAGAATAGCTAAGGAGAGAGTGTGAGAGTGCATTCAAGGGAGGATTTCTACCACTAGAGCGTGAAGACTTCACTTGGAGTTCAAAGGTAAGAATCTCTACTTGTGAATTGGGATTACTTCACTCTTTTCTTTCTTCCTTCAAGATTTCTTGTGAGAAGATCTATCAAGGAGATCCGGTTCGCTGCCGACACTTGGAGAGTGTGAATAGCCGAAGGGTTCGCTGCCTACACTTGGAGAGTGTGAATAGCCGAAGGGTTCGCTGCCTACACTTGGAGAGTGTAAATAGTCGAAGGGTTCTCTGCCCACACTAGGAGAGTGTGAAAGGATGACGGTTCTCTACCCACATTGGGGATAGTGTAAAAGGACGATGGTTCTCTGCGAACACTGGGGATAGTGTAAAAGGACGACGGTTCTCTATCGTACCGGGGAGTGATGAAAAGAGTGTGTTGTAAAGGCTTCTCCGCCTTGCTGTGGGTGCAAAAGGAGAGTCACTATTGGTATTAGTGCAATACTCAGAGGGTGCCTCTGGGGAGTGGATGTAGGTCTGGTTTTAGACCGAACCACTATAAATCTGGTGTCATTTACTTTTCTATTTTTACGTTTCCGCATTTTAATTTTCAGTTTTAAAAACTCTGTGGTTGAAAAATATTTTCTATAAAAATCTAAAAGAAACATTTTTATTTCGGTTCAACTTAATTTTAAAAGGGGAGTTAAATTTTTTAAAACTACCAATTCACCCCCCCTCTTGGTAGCCTTGGGACATTCACTTAGGCTTAACAACCTAATTACTAGACTCAACACATGTGTTCCATCGGGTCCTCATAAGCTAGGAATAACATCCTCCTTTGGGCTCTGGTTTGTGGCGAAGCAGATTGAAAAAGTAGATAAATGGGAACCAACCATATCTTCTTCCTTATTGTAGTGATTTTCCCCTTTTGTATAGATTTGGCTACCCCAGCTTTCTTGGGAATACTTAAATGAGATTAACACTGCTTAGCTTGTCTCCATGGTTGGGAAATAGCTCTGTATAGATGTGAGAACTAGAGATCTTATCCTCTGTTTGTATGGTAGGGTATGTGTCTAACTGGATCTAGTCATAAGTTTCCTCTAGGGGTTATGGGTTTAGAGCCTCTATAGTTATTTCTTCAAGCCTTTCCATTATTAAGGGATCCCCACCATCTGCCAGACATGCGAGCATATTGGGCATAGGGAAGCGATGTTTAAGGCATCAAGTATGCATCTTTCTTCCCCTCTTGGGGACCTTCGAGCGGATGGCCTTGGTCAGGAGGCTGGAGTTATTACTGAAGGTATTGTGGCTACAATTAGAGGTAAGGCTGATCCCCCTGAAGGGAACAAGGGTGACAAAAGGAACCCTACCTCTTATCAACAACAAGGTAATGAGGGAGGACAGTGGAAGGTTGTTAATAGGCGATGAGGTCAGAATCAGTGCTCAGATGCTTGAGCTAGGTTACAAGAGGCCACTGCCCCCCCCCCCCCCCCCCCCCCCCCCCCCCCCCTCTGGGGGCCAAGATGCACGTACTAATGACAGAAATACATTTATTTCCCTTGATATGGATGGCACTGAATGGGATATAATACAAGAGGATTGGGGTGAAGCTACTTACCTAGAGGATCTTTTTCCTATGGAAGCTAATATAGTGGCTACTAAGGATGGGTTGAGCTCTCCGCCTAGTACCTCAAGACTGAAGGTGGCTAGGAGGCTCTATTCGAAGGCTCCCTCATTGACAAAGGCTTTCATCCCCATAGTCTTGTCACCAGGAATGATGAATAAACCAAGTAGAGGAAGGATCATGGACCAAAGATACACCTTTTTATAGGGTTTTCGAAGGTCGACCCCCTTATCCATTCCCACTTATGCAGAAGATTGGATGGGCTGAGGTCTTTGTGCATAGCCTTATTAATGATGCCATGAATGCTACTGCACCACCTCCAATTGGCTGGGATGTGTCTCCTATGGAGGGTTAATGACTTTCTTCCTTAGTTAGAATTGTAATGGGGCCTACAAAGAGATAGTGGGAAACTACCTCCAACAACTCATCGCCAATTATGACATTGGTTTCATTAGGTTAATGGAAACAAAAGTGGAATAGCTCACCCAAAAGGTTATGGATAAGCTTATTGGTTGCTGCTGGGTTTTTCATCTACAACCTGTAGTTGGGAAGTTTTGTGGAATAATGGACCTGTGGCATAAGGACCTAGTATCATTTGATCTCTTGCTATCCTCCAAATATTGTGTGGTCGATCAGGTGTAGTTAGTGGGCCATCATTCCTAGATGTTAGCTTTTGTTTATGCTGACATGGACAACCACATCAGAAGGAAACTCTTGGATGACATCAAGAACAACAATGTTGCTAACAGTCCCCTTATTATTTCTGGTGATGTAAACGGCATCCTATTAAGGGTGGAGAAAAATAGGGGGGGGGGGGGGGGGGGGTTGAGGGTTTCTCTATTCCAATGCGACTACTAAGATGTAGGAGTTCATGATGATCAATGACTTAGTTGACCTAGGGTTTTTTAGCCCTAACTTTAATTGAAGCAACAACAAAGAGACAGGAAAAAATATCTTGGTCAGACCTGATTGCTATCTAGTAAATTCCAAGTTCCTCAATAGTTGCTAGGACTTTGAAGTGAGGCACCTCTTGCATCTTACCTCAAATCATTGTCCGTTGCTTTTCTCCCTGAGTCCCCCACAATGGAAGGCCACGTAGAACTGGATTATGTTTGAAGAGATGTGGTTATCCAATCATATGGCTGGAAAAGTTGTCAACGACAAATGGATCTGGGAGGAGGTGGGTAGTGAGGCAGACATCCTTCAAAAGAAGAGTCAGAAAGATCTTTGGCCCCTCTTCTTTTGGAGCTATCATATGATCAATGAACTCAACAACTCCAAATGTTTGTTAGAGGAGAAGATTATAAGTCTCCAATAGGCTGCGTGTTCTGTGGAAGGACTCCGTCCTGACAAGAGGCTGAACTTCTCAAAAAGGTCCAATTACTAAAGAGTATGCTCAGCAGGATGATGACCTAGTGGAGGTAGCAGGACAAGGTCAGATGGTTGGTGTAAGGGGATGCTAACACACACTTCTTTCATTCGGTAGCTTCTGTTAGGAGGAGGAGCAACAAAATTAGGGAAAAGAAATCAGATGATAGGAAAACCACTGAAGATAATGCTACTATTATGGATATCATGTTTGAATTTTTTGCCCGAAGTGGAAAGGTACCCATTTCATATAAGGGATGGCCTGACCTTGATGCTAAAAAGGACCCTATTGTAGGGTCTTTAACCTACTCAAGGTGGAGGTTTTCATAGAGAAAATCTAGAAAGTGGTCTATACTATGAATTGTAACTGGGCCCTTTTACCTCATTTTATAAAGCTTTTTGGTCTATTGTGGGAAGTATGTTGTGGATGCAGTTCTTTGTGATTGGTAGAATTTATGAGGAATGGAAGGATAACTTTGTAGTCCTGATTCCTAAGGTGGAGAACCCCAGCATTCCTTCTAATATTTTTCCCATCAATCTCTGCCAAACCATCCACAAGGTGATCGCAAAATTTTAGGTTAACTTCTTTAAGGGGATCCTCTCGGAGATTGTGTCGGAGGGGGAGGTGACCCTTATCCCAGAATGCTCTATTTCAATCCATTGACTCTTAGGCCTCAAAATGAATAATAAGTTAAAGATCTTTACTTTCGTGGAAGGACTTATAACCCTCAAAGTTGACATGAAATAGGCATACGATAAGATGAGCTGGAAGACTCTATACCACCCTTTGGTTGATTGGATTTCCTGATCGGTTATGCAACTGGATTATGGTAATGGACACCCCTGGTTCTCCATTATTGTGAAAGACCAAAGGTCTTATTGGATTAAGGCATAATTTGGATTCCACCAGGGATGCAGCCTCTCCCACTACCTTTTCATTCTCTACTCAGAACTCCTCTCATTGGCCTTTCAGCAATGGGAACTAAGTCATCGCAACTCCCTTACCCTTGGGGTGAGGGGGGGGCTTGCTCTCCCACCTTCATTATGCTGATGATATTTTTATATTTGGAGGTGCTTCCATCACTAATATCATGAAGATTCTCTACCTCCTCCAGCTATATTGTGACTGGTCAGGGCAGAGGCTAAATTACGGCAAATCTGCTATCCTCTTTAGCAAGAATACCCCCTACTAGAAGAAGACTAGACTTACTAGAATTGATGAAATCCACCGGGTTAAGGAGATAGAATATTTTGGGATGTCTTAAGATTGGGAAGGCTTCCTCCGCCAATTTCAGCAAGATCCTCAGAATGCGAATTCCAAGATGCTTTCTTGGGGTACTAGGCATATTTCCCTGGCTGGACGTGTGATGCTCATCAATGCTACCATGCTCCCTAACACAATATATTATGTCATTCATGTGGATATCCCCAAGGGGGCTCACCAGGCTATCAAGAAAATTACTCATAGCTTTTATTGGGAAAAGAGAAATAACTCAAGGGGGTATCAATACATGGCTTGGGTCGAGCTCTGTAAGGCCAAATGCTTTAGTGGGCTGGGTTTCCATACTGCTTCTAACTTGAATAGGCTACTTCATGCTAGACTTTCTAAGAGCTTTATTGAAGATAGGGAGGCTCTGGCCAACCATTACATCCAAAAAAATATATAGGGACACCCCTTGGGAGGACACCCACTAGTGTAATGAATCCATTGGGTGGAAACTTATTTGTAATGGTGCTAATAGTCTCAAGGCCTACATTCGTTAAAAAGTTGATGTTGCAAATCTATTTTTTAAGAAAAATAATTTTGATGATAGCAAATACTTTTGTTTCTCTATAACTACCTTGCCAACTAATATTTTAGGTCCAAAAGATCGAACTATAATTTGAACCAGCTCAAGAATTGGGAAGACTAGGTCTGAATCAGTTTGTAAACTTTTCATTTTCTTGAGTCTATTATAAATGATGTGGTTCCTGATGATAAGTAACCTTGCACACACACACTTAGAGGAAAATTTCTGATTTTTTTTATAGTTCTATGTTGTTGGTCACATCGTCCGGGACAATCCACAAATTGGTCTGGATGATTAGTTAAAAGAAGAAACCCTAATTAGGGCATCCTGGTTAAGGCAGCCGTCATTAAGCGCATTATTCTGGATGATATTTGTATCGGCCGGGATGATTGGCTCAAATTAGAAAGAATCAACTGCCAGATTTATTTAGATATTGTTTATTTTTTGACATCGTCCAGGACATCGTTCAACACAATTATCCCTAAATTAATCTGGTAATTAAGGAAAGAAATTAAGGTTTGTTAACTCGATCATATCATCATGGACGATTGCAGGATTAGTCGGGATGATCAGTTCTCAAACCTTAGTTGTCCCTAAATGGCTAAACATCGGCCAACTACTATTCAGAGCGATGCTCTGGACAATTTCCACATATCTGAACTAATCGTTCAGGACAAATGGGAGATTGGCCTAGATGATCAAGCTATTTTTTTATCATCTAGACATCCATTCAGTGCGATTGTCTGGATGATATTTGAAGATTTGTAGTAATCATATAGGTTGATATCCTATCGGCCTCGATAATATGAACAAAAACCTTCTAGTCGTACAAAATTGTCCTGGATGATTGAGCTTAATTTGCACTAATCGTAAAGGACAATATTTATATTTTCTTGGATGATAAAGTTGATTTATTGCAATTAAGAGCTATTCTGAAGCTCTTCTATTTAATAACTCTTGTTCCTTTGAAGAGACCATCTTTTGTTGCTGTTATGACCTGAGAGAGTCAAAAGGAGAGGGAGAGCAAGGGAGAGAGAGAGAGAGGATCTTATGAGGGGAAGTTTGTGAAGGGTTTCATAAAGGTTGCTCCAAGGAAGGATCCATCATCATCTTCTCCAATCGTCATCCTTGGTTCCTTGGGGGTTTTTGAGTGTTCTTCTTTAGCATCTGATCAAGGTTCTCTGCCTGTTCCAGGAGGAAGCAAAAGGCATTGGGTTCTCTACTGCTTCTGGAAGAAGAAAAAAGAGTTGGGTTCTTTGCCTCACCTACGTTAGTGGAAAGGAGGTTTGTAAAGGCTTCTCCGCTTTGGTATGGGGGCAAAAGGAGAGACATTGAGTTTAGTGCAATACTCGGAGGGCACCTCTGGGGAGTGAACATTGGTCATGTTGACCGAACCATTATTAAATTTTATATTCTTTATTATTGCTTCCATATTTATTTTATGTACTTTGATTTCTATGGTGAATCTTGGTTTTGATTTAAGATTTTATTTTTTGTTTGAAGAGATTTTGTAAAATACCAATTCACCCCCCCTCTTGGTTAATTTTGGGACAAGTTCATTAGGGCTTAACATCCCTGTCGAACTTTCAAGTGGTTTCAGATCGGGATTTATAAAGTTGAGTTTTTAAATACTTTTGAATTTTTATTTGATGGCTAACTTTGGTAATCATAATATAATAGAAGGATATTCTATTACACGACCTCCTTTGTTTGATAATACTCCTTTTGATTTTTGGAATACTCGCATGCCTATATTTTTACAATCGCTTGATTATAGTATATGGATGCTTGTTAAGAAAGGTTATACACCTCCTTCTCATGAAATTAATGGCATTAAAACAAAACTTTTTTTTTTTACAGAATGTAAATTTAGATGAAAGAGATTTAGCACAACTTAATGCAAAATATTTGAATTTTTTTTCTGTGCTTTGAAATTTGAAGTTTATATGCGTGTTTTTCAACTTATTCAACTAATATATATTATGTTTAACTTATGAAGGAAGCAATGAAATTAAATAATCTAGGTTGAATTTGTTGTTGCATGACTACAAACTTTTTTGTATGAAACCGTTTGAATCATTTTCTGACATGTATACTAGATTTACTCAAATTATTACATCATTACATGCTTTAGGAAGACATCAAACAAATAATGAAATGTTCAATAAAATTTTGAGATGCTTGCCTTCTTTTTATGATGCTAAGATCACTACAATTACTGAATCTAAAGATTTAAATACTTATTCTTTTGATAATTTACTAGGATCACTCATTGCTTACAAGCAAGGGGTGAATCAAAGAAATCTTGATGCAGGTGAGAAAAAGAATGAGAAAACCGTGGCACTGAAGGACAACAACACAGACATTGATTCTTTCGGGTTTGAAAATAATGATGTTTCCTTCATCACTAGGAAATTTAAATGCTTTTTAAGGAAGAACAACAAGTATTATCAGAAGTGGAAAAATGATAAAAAAAAAATTATAAAAGTTCTTTTGATGTTGTTTGCTTTGAATGCAGGAAGCCTGGACATGTTAAAGGTGAATGTCCTACACTTAGGAGCACCCAATAAAGGAGAAGGGTGAGGAGAAAACCAAATATAGGAAGGATAAGAAGTAGTACCAAAATGCTTTTTGGCCAGATTCTACATCAGACTCATCTGAGACTGAAGCTGAAGAGGAGATAATAAATTTGTACTTAATGGGAGATCATCTTGATCAATTTGATCAAGAATAGGTATGTGAACCAACCTATGATTAATTACTTGAAATTTGTGAGAAAATTCATGCATCATATAAGAAACATAAGAAATAGCATGATAGTTTGAAATTTGAGTTTTTGAGTTTGCCAAAGGATCTTGAAAGTTTAAGTAAAGATCACACTCTACTTGATAGCAATCACATGTCTTTACTTGATAAATTTGATGATTTAAATAAAAAATCATTCTGATTTGATTGTTCAGCATGATTGTTTAAAAGCATCATACACCTCACTTGAATCTGATTTTAAAACTTATAATGAAGAATCTGAGCATAAAGAGCACTACTTCAATGTTGATAATGTTATTTTAGAAAGTGCTAACTTGAGGTTTAAAGCTAAATTGAATACAATTAATAGAAATAGGAACACATTAACACTTGATCTAAATCCAAAACCTAGGAAGTGACATTATAACCAAAACAGATAAGTAAATCCTTTATCTGGAGTTAGATATTTTTCATGTCGCATGTTAGAACACATTTCACACACTTGTACTGTTCATCATAGTACACATTGGGTGTGGAGACCCAAACTGTATGATTCATAGCAAAACACACATGCATTGCTTTCTTCTTTTCATAAGATGGGACCCAAACCTGTTAGGGTTCCTAAATTTTATAGTTGATGATTTTTGGTGTTCTCTCACCAAAAACCTCGTGAGATCATATGGTACTTGGACAGCGGAGGCTCGCGGTTCCTAATTGCATAAACTTGCTGCTTAATAAATTATGAATTACATGTTTACTACTCTGTTGATTGTTGTTAATTTTTGTTTTATTTTTTAGTTAGCTTTTTAATGTTTGTTGTTATTTTATAAGTTGTTTCATCTCTGATGTTTTTTACTCTAGTTTTTATTTTTATAGCTGAAATGATATTTTGCCTTATTTTTGGTTTTTGGAAAATTTTAATCAATGTTTAAACATCCATAAATCAGTTAAAGGGAGAAACAACGTTGATTGTTTTCCTCCGTCTAACTTCTTTTAGTGATGTAATTTTCTTTTCTAAACAAAAGTCTATCTCAAATTAATAACTGAACTTTACAATTAACATCATTTTTATCTTGCTACAATAATCTACCTTATATAAATAATGTTCAAAGTCTTTATATTACTTTCAAGTTCTTTGAAATCTTATCATTGCATTTATCACATGATTTTGAGTCTGGTTTGAGGGTTTTGAAAAGGGATCTAGCTTGCAGAAAAAAAAGGCCAATGACGCCAAAAATCGAAAGATGCGCAGTGTTCACCAAAACATTATAAGATACACAAAGTGTATAAAAAATCAAAAGATGCGCAAAGTGAGCCAATCAATTGACAAGAGACATAAAATAAGCCCACAAAAAGAAAGCTTCCCTCTTTTTCAAAACCTTTAAATCTTAGAAGAATTCATATGCCACTTGATATTTTCAAAAACTTGATTTCAAATTTCATGATTGTGATAAATTACTTTGGTATATTATTCTATAAGATATTTTTTCTGTAACCAAGTTTTGAATGGATCTCTTTTTCTTATCCAATTGATTTGTTTTGAGTTAGGTCTCTTATTTTAAAAAGATAATTTTTCCCTGAGAGAAGTCTGAGCTCAGGTTAGCAGGATTGGATATTCTACCATTTTCTTATTTCAACGATGAGAGAAGTCCCAGCCTTAAATTCAATCACTTGGAGAATTTATCATTTTTATGCCTTTAAAAGAAAAAAAATAAAAAATTTTAAAAATTATTTTTTTTGTATTTTTTTTCATTTCTTTTTTGTCTCTTCTTTTTTTATCTTTTTTATATTTTAACTTTATTTTTTACTAATGTTTTTATGTTTTTTGGGCCTTCTCTGATCATCTACCTCCACCTCTTGAATTTCATTTTTTGGTCCCATCATCTTGAATAATTTTTATATCATCTTGGATGTTGCATTCAATCAACTCCTACCCTTTTTATCTGATGGCTGATATGTTTTCTCTATTCATCATCATCCTGGTTGAAACTATATCATCGTGGACGATTTGATCTTATCATTATTTTTTTACTGATGTAATCCAAGATGATGCTCTTCGTCCTGTTCGATGCTCTTCATCCTGAGCGATGTTCTTAAATCTTTGCTCAATTTATGGAAAATCGGCCCGTATGATCCATATGTTCATCCTTGATGATATACATGACAATGTATTTAAACTCTTTAAATTTGACCAGTACGATCAATTTTTTATGATTATCCTGGATGATCCACCTGCTTGTCTCAGACGATACATGTGGCAATGTTTTAAACTTTTTTAAATTTGGCTGGTACGAACCATTATTGTGAATCATCCTAAATAATCCACCTAATCGCCCAGGATGATCTTCTTTTTTAAAGGTCGGCCGGCTTGACTCCTAGAGATGATCGCCCGTGTCTTATCGTCCTGGATGATATCTGATCGTCCTTGATGACTTTTCCATATTTTTGACCAATTATCCTGGACGCAACTATTGCACCTGATTGGCCTGGACAATTCTGCAATCGTCCCGGATCATCAGTTCAATTTTTTATAAATTGAGCCATTCAATCCATTTTTGAATTCCTATTCAACTCTCTTTTGCGCTTACTTCCCTTCTATTTTCTTGATTATGGTTGCTGTAAAGTGGTCTCGCCATCCTTCTGGGAGTTCTTTGAGGGCGAATATGGACCCTCGCTTCACCAAGGTAAGAGACCAAGCTGCCTATCTGAGATACAAAATAATCGGGATCACTGTATCTCAGACTGTCAACCCTTGAATTCACTCTTATCCTGTCCTTGATTTATTTGCACACACTTCTTTGACATTTATATTCACTCTCACTATCCTTTTCAACTATGAGTTACTATTTGAGTTTTTTTGTAAGACTTCACATAAATTCCTCTTTCATTGCTCTCTAGTCATATGTGAAAAGATGTCCCATCAAAATCACATATCGGGACTTTCTAGATCTTTTACAACTTTCCACCACAGGGGACAAACTCGACACTCTGTGTGTTGATCCTGATTACGATTGGGCTCTGGCCAATCACTTTTTAAGAAACACTAATGCTCACTTTCACTTTGGAGAGTCTAGCAACTTACTAAAATATGCTAGGACAATCCAGCATATCCTTCGCACCTCAATTTTTCCAAAATCTGGTGATCGCATTCATGTCACTCCTCTTCTTTTGATCACCACTTTTTACATTTTGGCTCGTTGTGAATTCAATACCACTGATTTGATTTTTTTTGCTACATTGAGCATCTAACTAGTATTTGAGATCCAGGCCTTAGGAGAAAACCCTAGGACATATCATTGCCTATATCTTAGAATCAAAATACAACCTCTAATTTCCTGCCCCATAAAATTTTCTGCCTGCCTTCTACTCGAATAACTCCTTCAACACTCTTCACAGTACTTGTCTGCACCAAGGGCATGAGGAAGCTGAGGGAGCTGAAGAGGAGGAACCTCTTACACCTGTTCCTACACCTGCTCCGCTCTACCAGCACTCTCAGTTGGATCAGTTGGTGGAGCAATTCGACTAATGGGAGACACGGTTCGAGACATATTTTACAGTGCAAGAGCAGCAACATGCTGAGGACATTATTGCAAATCTTTTTTTTCAGGGAATATAATTTTGATGATATTAGACAATTCTTTTTCCCTACGACTACCTTGCCTATTAAAATTTCATGTCCACAAGATCGAACTACAATTTGAACTAGCTAAAGAATTGGGTAGACTAGGTCTGAGTTAGTTTGTAAACTTTTTATTTTATTGGGTATATTATAAATAATGTGGTTCCCAATGTTAAGTAAACTTACTCACACACACACACACACTTGGGGGAAAATTTCTGACCTTTTTTAGAGTTCTCTATTTTTGGTCACATCATCTAAGACGATCCATAAATAGGCCTGGATGATCAGTTAAAAATTGAAACCCTAATTAAGACATTCTAGTTAAGGCAGCCGTCATTAAGCGGATCGTCCTGGATGATATTTGTATCATTTGGGATGATATACTTAAATCAGAAAGAATCAACCGCCAGATCTATTTAGGTATTGTTTATTTTTGGACATCCTCCAGTATATTGTCTTGGATGATGCAACACAATTGTGCCTAAATTAATATTTTAATTAAGAAAAGCAATTAAGGTTTGATTGCTCTATCATATCTTCCTGGACAATCGCAGTGTCAGCCAGGATAATCATTTCACAAACCTTAGTTATCCTTGGATGACCAAACATTGGCCAGCTACTATTCAGGGTGATGCTCTAGATGATTTTTATGGATGTAAACTAATAGTCCGGGACAAACATAAAATTGGTCTGAACAATCCAGCTATTTTTCCATCGTCTAAACATCCATTCTTTGCAATTTTCTGGGCAATATTGAATGATTTGTACTAATCGTACAAGATGATATCCTATCAGCCTAGACGATATGAACATAAACCTTCTATTCGTACCAAATCATCTTGGCTAATTGAGCTTAATTTGCATTAATCGTACATATCATCCTGGATGATAAAGTCAATTTGTTGCAATTAAGAGCTATTTCAAAGCTCTTCTATTTAAGAACTCTTATCCTTTGAAGAGAGCATCTTTTGCTATTTTTATGAACTGAAAGATCTAAGAGGAGAGGGAGAGCAAGGGAGAGAGAGAGAATCTTATGAGGGGGAGTTTGTGAGGGGTTTCTTAAAGGTTGCTCCAACCAAGGATCTATCGTCATCTTCTCCAGATGCCATCCTTAGTTCCTTGTGGGTTCTAGAGAGATCTACTTCAGCATCTGAACAAGGTTCTCTGCATGATTCAGTAGGAAGCAAAAGGAGTTGGGTTCTCTGCCTGCTTTTGGATGAAGCAAAACAAGTTGGGTTCTTTGCCTCACCTAGGTTGGTGGAAAGGAGGTTTGTAAAGGCTTCTCTACCTTGTTGTGGGGGAAAAAGGAGAGACTATAAGTTTAGTGCAATACTCAGAGAGCACCTCTGTGGAGTGGACATATGTCGTGTTGACCGAACCACTATAAATTTTTGTGTTCTTTATTACTGCTTTCATATTTACTTTCCGCACTTTGATTTTTCTGGTGAATCTTGGTTTTGATTTAAGATTATGTTTTTTGTTTGAAGATTTTTTGTAAAATATCAATTCACCCCCTCTTAGCTAGCTTTAGGACTAGTTCATTAGGGATTAACATCCTTGTTAAACTTTTAGTTGAGACCGGTAGGGAGATCAAAATTTTGGGTCATGTGTGGATCTTCGATAGGGCTTTCTTTAGGTGGCCTATCTTTTGCAGCACTGAAATCTATGAGGATACTACTATTTATAGCCTTTTACATGATATTAGATCCTAGGCTATGGAGGTACTTCTACAGTTTTTGGGCCCTATATTAATTGACTATATTGCTGGTATCATGATTTACGTCGATGAGGAACATGATTTTATCGAGCTCATCAATCGTCTACTTGGTATTACATTTATGGCCATGGCCTATAGTTATGTGTTCCTTATTGAGTAGGACCTTATTGATTGTATCAACTATCTTAGGCTCCACCCAAGAGAGAAGATATTTTAGTGGAGGGTGTATAAGAATATTATGCATACAAATTATTGGCTGCTTTTGAGGAGGGTTCAAGCTTCTTTCGATGTGGAAGATCTCGACCATGTTATTATGAGGTGCAAGGATCTTAGGTAGTTTGTAAATGTCCTTGCAAAATACGATATTCCCCTGCCCTATTTCATCTTGCTATTGGAGCTCCGGTATGAATTCAAGAGATGCTAGAAAAAGGATGGGAAGTGGGCCCAATACTACTGTTATGTAGTTTACTAGTGTTGGAAGGGCTGGAATTCTAAGAATCCCCGCCTCCCCCATGGAACTCCCATGTCCATGGTGATTGGGATTTTTGGGGTAGTCTATCATCATAGCACCAGTTCCTTTCCGGTCATTGGGACACCACTTAGCTTATGGGTTACACATGGAAGCTTTCTCAAGTTGTGAGTGTAGCTCAATCAGTCCAGTGACAGCTGGTGGATTCGAGACTAGAACAACTGTGCCAAACCCTCAGAGCTAATCCTTTTCCCAATGTTATAGATCCATTTTACTGACTTTCCTTACCTACATTACTCCATCGACTATATGCTACTCACATTAGAGACCTAATGCCGTTATGATTACGATTGGGTATGGACGACACTCTGAGAAACCTAGATTCTTAAGAGCTGCCAGTGGCGCACCAAACACCGCTAAACATGTGATGCTCTTTCAGCTGCTAGACCCTACCTCTAGCTAAGTAGTTTCAAGGGCTGGAAAGCTGTTAAGAAGAAAATATAACTCTTCTCGAGGCCCCCACTGGCATCTCTAGACTACTTAATATTGTTGCCAACTACCACATACTGGCTCATGAATTTTAACTTGACTCCCTTCCAATGCTCGCGTGAAGTGGCACTCTCTGATGGGCCTCCCCCATCTCTTATGATCAACTAACCCATTTGCAAGTGTCATTCAAATAAACATTTCACCCCTTTGGCCTTCAAAGGTCTCATTTGAATATTTTCTACAACCACCAAGATCTGTACCGACGGCCGCTCCGCATGAGCTTATACCCTAAGTTTTATTACAGCTGCCACACCCTCTTACTCATCTGGGCATGGACATTGCCCTGATGGCTAGGTGTGGGTCACATGCTTAAGCACCATCCATTTTTGGGGATTGTTGATTCGGTAATTATGCTGTTACACACTCCTTTGTAGATTTCAACTTCCATGACCACCGTCCTCATAATCAACCAACATCAATTATGGCGTAATTAGGCATTATAACATGACTTTCAGTTCATCTCGTATCACCAGTTCTGCTTACCAAAAATGGTCAACATGGAGACCATGATTCCATGGCACAGCTAATCAAAGTAGCCTAACTATCCTACTTATTTAAAGTTTAAGAATAGGTCAAGGGCGTTATGCCCCAGATGCCTCTGATCGTTGGCTTTACCCGATAGAACTCCAGGTGGGGCTCTAACTAGAGCTGTCAACATTTGACTCGACCCGAAAACCCGACCCAAACCCGACCCGAAAATTTCGGGTTTGGGTCAACCCGAACCCGAACCGGGTCTGGTTCGGGTTAGAGATTTCGACCCGTTTATAAAACGGGTCGGGTTCGGGTTGACCAGGCGGGTTGCCAGGTTGACCCGCCAACTCGTTTTAACCAAACCACGTGGACATGACCCGCGCGACCACGTGCCTCGCCTGACCACGCGCGACTCGCCCGACCACGCGCGACCCCGCCGCACCGCGCGACCCCGCGCGCCGCACCGCGCGAACCCGCGCTGCCGCGCACCGCGCCCTCGTGCGACCCCCCCCGCCGTGGCGCGACCCCGCCGCACCGCGCGACCTCGCCGCTGCCGCGCACCTCGCCCTCGCGCGACCCCCTGCCGTCGTGCGACCCCGTGCCCTAGCGCGACCCCACCGCACCGCGCGACCAGGCCGCACCACGCGACCCCGCGCTATTCGCGCGACCTTCCCGAGTCGGGTCGGGTCAACCTGGCAACCCGCCGGGTCGGGTCCGGGTTCGCATTTCCGACCCGTTTACCTAACCGGGTCAGGTTAGGGTCGACCCGTTTGAACCCTGGTCAGTTCCGGGTTCGACCCGAACCCGATCCGTTACCCGAAATTGACACCCCTAGCTCTAACTATCTTGAGGGAAACTTCAGAAGGAACCAACTACTATATGGTTTGATTTTTCTTTCATAATTATACCTGAGTCAGATGAATCATTTTGTATTTTAATATAGCTATAAGCCTCTGCTAGAGTTTCCTCTCGCTTTGCCTTGCTCAAGCATAGTTCACCATCTTTTCGGTCTCGACACGCATTTTTACACTCGAACCCCTCACAAAAGATCTTGGTTGGTCGGTTGTGCACCTGTAAAAGAGGATCTCATACATCAACTTCCTTGCTGACAAGGCAACATGACTTCATCTGATAGATGGGCAGAGCTAATTAAATTACAAATGCCCCGCTAGTTAAAAAATTCCCAAAAACCTTATGATTATTTTTTATAAAAAACTGCATAGTTTACTTAGGCTCGCTTATGTTTTAGAATAGTTCAACTTCTAAGGAATGCATCACACAAGCAATGAAAAATGTTTAGATCGAGATTACTAATGTATTTTTGAAAAGGTAACATGGATTCCTCCCACACAAGGGCAAAGTTGATTACATTATGAATGCCCCGGTAGTTCAAAAATGCCCAAAAAGCTAATGAGTTTTTTGCCCTAAAAACCGCATTATTTACTCAGGCTCACTTGTGTTTAGGAACATTTCGACTTCTAAGGCATGTGTCTGACAAGTAACAATGAATATTTTGGATCGACACTACAAACACATTCACATTTCTTGATAAGGCAACACGTCTACCCTCCGACAGATGGGCAGAGCTGATTACATTACGAATGCTCCTTTAGTTAAAAAATCCCCAGAAAACTTATGATTTTTTTCCATAAAAACCCCACTAGTTTTCTACAAGCAATCTTTGTTGATTCTAGTAATTAGGTTGTTAAGCCTAAGTGAATGTCCCAAGGCTACCAAGAGGGGGGTGAATTGGTAGTTTAAAAACAAAGTTAAAATTTAAGACCCCTTTTTGGAAATTATTGAACCGAACTAAAATCTCTTTTAATTTTGTAGAAAAAGGTTTTTCAACCACAGAGTTTTTAAAACTGAAATAGAAAGTGCGGAAACGTAAAAACAGTAAAGTAAATGACACCAGATTTATAGTGGTTCGGTCTATAACCAGACCTACATCCACTCCCCAGAGGCACCCTCTGAGTATTGCACTAATACCAATAGTGACTCTCCTTTTGCACCCACAGCAAGGCGGAGAAGCCTTTACAACACACTCTTTTCACCACTCCCCGGTGCGGCAGAGAACCGTCCGTCCTTTTACACAATACCCAGTGTTGGCAGAGAACCGTCCGTCCTTTCACACTATCCCCAGTGTGGGCAGAGAACCCTTCGTCCTTTCACACTCTCCTAGTGTGGGCAGAGAACCCTTCGTCCTTTCACACTCTCCTTGTGTAGGCAGAGAACCCTTCGGCTGTTCACACTCTCCAAGTGTCGGCAGAGAACCGGATCTCCTTGACAGATCTTCTCACAAGAATCTAGAAGGAAGAAAGAAAAGAGTGAAGTAATCCCAATTCACAAGTAGAGACTCTTACCTTTGAAATCCAAGTGAAGCCTTCTCGCTTCAATGGTAGGAATCCTCCCTTGAATGCTCTCTTCAATTCTCTCCTTAGCTATTCTCTCAAGAGCCATGAAGATCAAATGACAAAAAGATTGGGTGGCAGTCTAATTTGGACTATTTATACAAAAGACAAGAAAAACCGCCCAAAAACTGCAAGTATTCAATTCTGTACGCAGTAGATCGTGCTGTACGATCGTGGATCGTCCTGGACGATTTTACTTAAACGATCTGAAACGACCCTATTTGAATATGTGTACGAAATATCTTCGTACAGCTGATCATCCTGTACGAACTATGTTCGTCCAGTACGAACGGTTATTACAAAGTCGATTCTAGAAACTGCTGAAAATTGTCCTAAGTCGGTTAATCGTTTGGACGAAAATTGATTCGTCTGGACGAAATTTTTACAGAGGACTGATCGTCCTGTACGATAAATTATTTCGTCGGGATGAAAATTTTCCCGAGGACTGATCGTCCTGGACGATAATTTATTTTTGTTTGGACGAAAATTTTCCAGAGACCCCATCGTCCTGGACGATAATTAATTTCGTCTGGACGAAAATTTTACAGAGAACCTATCGTCCTGGACGATAATTTATTTCGTCTTGACAAAAATTTTCCAGAGAGCCAATCGTACTGGACGATAATTTATTTCGTCCTGGACGAATAGGACTTAGAAAAAATTTTCAAGCAAGTTCCTATTCGTTCCATATGCTCTATAGGAGATAACTGTCTGATCGTCCAGTACGAACTGAAGATCGTCCTGTACGATCAGTATAAATTCTACATGATCTCCTTATGTGTGAATGTTTTTATTTTCTCAAAATACAATCACTCCCTTTCAATTCGATTTCTAAGAAAAGTGCAAGCTTCAAATTTTACAAAGTATCTCATGCTGAATTTAATTTGAAGTCTTCGTAGTCTGGAGTTCGTTTTTCCTGAAATGTCAGTACACACAAGAGCAAATACAATTCTTCCAAAATTGTTAGGAGATAACTACACATTTGAATAATAATATTTGAAATCATCAAAACTTTATAAGTTGCAAAAATGAAAAGCATGCAAGTAGCAACTATCTTAATAATCTCCCCCTTTTTGATGATGGCAAAACAATTATTGTTTGTATGATTTCAATTTAAACAAATCTTTCTATCTCCTAAACTCCCCCTGAATTGATGAATACATGAAAATAAGGAGGCAATTTGAAGCATAAAAAAAATTTATTTTTTCAAAAAAAAAAAACTAGAAACACAAACATACGAACAAACAAAACATAAAACATATGAACAAACAAAACATACAAACACAATGATTTCTCCCCCTTTTTGACAACAACAAAAAGTGAAGAAGAAATAGACAAGAAATGTAAGTAATTGTATGAAATTCATTTGAACATTTAATCTAAATGGTGATTGATACAAGGTATGCAATTTTAAACTAAAAACATTAGGTCAATCATAGAAATTCATGAAATTTAAAAAGTGATATAACATTGTAAGTAAGAAGAATTTAGCAAAGACATGATTTAATTTAGACATTCCAATATAGAAAATCATTACAAGAGAGATGAAGAAAAATTCGATATTTCAAAGTTCAAAAGATATAAATGAACATAAGATCAATTTGAATTAAGAGATTGAAAGAATTTGGAAAGAAGAGAATTACCACATGTGGCGCTTTGCGCATCTTTTTCAAAATTTTTGGGCACATTTTTGTGCATCTTTTGATATTGGGCTGATTTTGTGCCTCTTTTTCATATTTGCGAACCTTTGTGCATTCCTTTTGATTTTTGTACTTTTTTTTGTACAATTTTTTTTTAAGAGTAATTGAGACCAATTCTTTCCAAAATCAATAATCTAAAATTTCAAATATTTCTAAGTGCATAAATATTATTTGAGCTAGGAAATATAAAATAAGACAACATCTAAATTGCAATAATAATATTAACTTTTATGTAGTCTAAATGAATAGACATGAATTTAAAAGTTCTAATTACAACAAGTTATAAACAACTTTTAAATTTAGAAAGACTAGATTTTCTAATGTAGATAATCTCAAATTACAATCTAATTTAAGCACTATGAAGATTAAATAATACTAATGAAATTCATAAAAATTAACCACATTTCAATAACAAATCAACATTGAAATAAGTACGAAATGCATTGATATTTATGAAAGGATTATACATTTCACAATATCTAAACACAACTTAAAAGAAAAGACAAACAAACACTTAACATAAACACTAACACAACAAAACATAAAAACATGAGTAACTAACACAACAAAACATAAAAAATACGACACGAGTACAACAAAGACACAGAAATTCATCTCTATTGTTCTGGAGGAGGAGGAGGAGGAATGCCACCGAAAAGGTTGAAGTAGGAGGCCATCAACATTACATTGGTATTGATATCATGTACTTCATTTCTAATTATACCAATGTCATGTTGTTGCTGCACAAGTTGAGCATCAAATTGATCAAACCTTTGATCAATATGAGTCTCTAATCTATCAAATCTCTCAATCAGATTCTGATAATCTGACTGAGGTGCAGAGGTTTGCGCTCCTTCTTCTTCTTCTTCTGAAGCACTGGCATGTGCTTTTTCTTTTTCTTTTTCCTCCCTGAAGAGCAATCTGAAGGATGCATCATTATAGTAAACTGGCTCTTCATATTCTTCATCAGGATGCACCAAATTATATTTCTTCTCCAAAATGTAGGTAATTAAATGTCCCAAAGAAATATTCTTTTTCCTCTTCTGTTCAGCATGTCCTATTTCTGAAAGCCCATAGAGATGATCTATGATAAGTTGGGCTTCGTCGATAGGGCGACGATCCATAATCAAAAAGGTTAGAACAGAAAGGAGAGGAGTAATGTTTATCCTATCACCAGCTTTAGGAATGATTGAAGATCTAAGGATATGCTGGATGATACGAGCATTTTGGGTCATCCCAGATACTCTAGCAATATGATAGGTTACGCCACTTTTTCTAATTACCCTATTGACATCTTCCCATCTGATTGTGTTTTCAGTCATTAGGGTGTGAGCTCTATATCCTTCAGTCCTTAGGTTTAGAAATGCACCAATGTCATGCTTGGTGATTTCTACTTTTTGCTTGAATACAAAGGAACTAATGGAAGAGTGGTCGGAGTTAAAACTCATGTTGGCTAGAAAGTAGAGAAATGTTTGCTTGTTGTAGAAATGGACGAGAGAAAGTATGAAATGGAATTGGGTTGAGGCAAAAAGGTGTATTACCTTAAAATTTATCTCGCTTTGGATTAAGATGCGAGATGGAGTTATTTTTGCGGAAGCAAAACGAGGAAATGATTCCTCATTTGCCTTAGAAAGGAAGTTTTCCGAGGCATTCCTATTCAGCTTCTTCGCTAACACCTTTTGTCTTTTGCTTGAGGAGGCCATTGACAATTTGAAGTAGAAAGGGATTGAAAGAGAAGTTTGAAAGTGTGATTGTTGAGTTAGAAAGCCTTCATATTTAAAGAAAACGATACGTTCGTCCTGGACGAAAAAGGTTCGTCCTGGACGAAAATCATCGTTCGTCTGGACGAAAAATATTTCATACAGACGATCAAATTCGTCCAAAATGTAACGGCTTTTCGTAATCAACATAACTTACGATGCGTCCCTTCGTACAGACCTTTGACTTGACCGATCGTACATACGAACAAAAGTTCGTACAGACGATCTAAAAATAACTCGTTTAAATGTCTTTTGAAAAACCGTCCCCTACACTGAAACGACATATGTTCGTCTGGACGAACCAAAATTTTGTACAGACGAAATCCATATTAAAAACTGTCTTATCCACTCAACCGCTGCATTCAATCGTCCCGACGTTTGAGAAAAGGAAAAAGTTCGTCCTGGACGATATTCAGATCGTACAGACGATTTAATTAAAAACTGCTCTCAAAACGGTTAAAATGCACGCAAACCAATTTTTTTTTTTTCACATCGTCCAGTACGAACCAGCAGTCGTCCCGGACGATTTCCTCCAATTTTTGAATTTTTGAATTTTAATTTAAGAAAATCAAACCAAACTTTAAAAAACATAGAAAACATACAATAAAAATAAAAAACTTACACTCAAAAATAAATTCATTCAAAACACACAAAAATTCACAAAATCAAAAACAAAACAAAAACATAAACATTAATGTTGCAAAGACATTTTGTTTAGGCATTTAAATCAATAACACCTAGCCTTGTTCTTAAAGTACTGAAGGTATCAAGGGCTAAAGGTTTTGTAAAAATGTCTGCAAGTTGATTTTCAGTTGAAACATGTGTGAGTTCAATTTCTCCTTTGGATATATGATCCCTTATGAAATGATGTCTTATATCTATGTGTTTGGTTCTAGAATGTTGAATAGGATTTTTAGAAATGCAAATAACACTAGTATTGTCATAATAAATTGGAATAGTGCCTACAGATAATCCTAAATCAATCAACTGTTGTTTTAACCAAAGTACTTGTGCCACACAACTTCCTAATGCAATGTATTCTGCTTTTGCAGTAGATAGGGCTACTGAATTTTGTTTTCTACTGGACCAAGAAACTAATGAATTTCTAATGAATTGACATGTTCTAGAAGTGCTTTTCCTATCCACTCTACAGCCTGCAAAGTCAGAATTTGAATAACCAATAATTTCAAATGAAGAGCTAAACTTAGGATACCAGATTCCTAAGTTTTGAGTTCCTAGTAAGTATCTTAAAATCCTTTTCAATGCTGTCAAATGTGATTCTTTTGGATCTAATTGGAATCTAGCACATAAGCAAACACTGAACATAATATCTGGTCGGCTAGCAGTCAAGTAAAGCAAAGATCCAATAATCCCTCTATATTTCTTTTGATCAACAGATTTTCCCTTAAGGTCCTTATCTAACTGAACTGAGGAACTCATTGGTGTACTAACAGGTTTAGCATTGTCCATTTCATATTTCTTGAGAATGTCCTTAATATATTTGGTTTGACTAAGAAATGTCCCTTCCTCAAGTTGCTTGATGCTAAAACCTAGAAAGTAATTTAAATCTCCCATTAGACTCATTTCAAATTCACTACTCATTGTATTCGAAAAATCATCACAAAGATTTTTATTTGAAGATCCAAAGATGATATCATCCACATAAATTTGAACAATGAGTATTTCCTTTCCAAATTTCTTTAAGAAGAGAGTTGTATCCACACTTACTTTTTCAAAAGATCTTTCAAGTAGGAAAGTGCTCAATCTCTCATACCAAGTCCAAGGTGCCTGTTTCAATCCATATAATACCTTTTTTAACTTAAAAATATGATTTGAGTATTTTGAATTTTCAAATCCTGGGGGTTGTTCTACATAAACATCTTCTTCAATAACACCATTCAAAAAGGCACTTTTGACATCCATTTGAAATAATTTAAAACTTTTAAAACAGGCAAAGGCAAGTAAAACCCTAATTGCTTCAAGTCTTGCTACAGGGGCAAAGGTCTCCTCAAAATCAATTCCTTCAATTTGATTATACCCCTTAGCAACTAATCTAGCCTTATTTCTAATGACTACTCCTGAGTCATTCATTTTATTTTTGAACACCCACTTTGTTCCAACAACACTTTGATCTTTTGGCCTTGTAGTTAATTCCCAAACTTTATTTCTTACAAATTGATTTAACTATTCTTGCATGGCCAATATCCAAAATTCATCAGAAAGTGCCTGATCAATATTAGTGGGTTCTATGGTTGAAATAAAGGCTGAATGATTGACTTCCTTATTTAATCCACGCCTAGTTCTAACACCCTCACTAGGTTCTCCTATAATCAATTCTCTTGGGTGGTTTTTAGAAAATCTCAAATCTCTAGGCAAAGGGTTTTCTCTTTCAAAGTTTTCTTCCACATTTTCTTCCAAATTTAATCTATCAATCTTTTGGGAGTTTTCCTCAATTTCTTCTTCAACAATATTTGGCTTTTCTAAATTTCCAGATTCATCAAATACAACATGTGTGGTTTCTTCAATAACTAAAGTTCTTTTGTTGAATACCCTATAAGATTTTCCAACACTTGAATATCCAACAAAAATTCCTTCATCTGATTTTGGATCAAATTTTCCTAAGGCAGATTTTCCATTGTTATGAATGAACACCTTGCAACCAGAAACATGCAAATGAGACAAATTTGGTGTTCTACCTTTTAGTAACTCATAGGGTGTTTTATTTAAATTCGATCTCACATTCACCCTATTCAGAACATAACATGCAGTGCTAACCGCCTCAGCCCAAAAATATTTAGGAAGAGAGTATTCTGCCAACATTGCTCTGGCGGCTTCTATTAATGTTCTATTTTTCCTTTCAACTACCCCATTTTGTTAAGGGGTTCTAGGAGCAGAAAAGTTGTGATCAATCCCTTTTTCTTTACAAAAATTTTCAAATCTTTCATTTTCAAATTCTCCTCCATGATCACTTTGTATAGACATTATTTCACATCCTAGTTTTCTCTGAATCCAAGTTGAAAAATTTCTGAATTCCTCAAATGATTCACTTTTATGAAAAAGAAATCTAACCCAAGTGAATCTAGAGAAATCATCCACAATAACAAATCCGTATACCTTCCCTCCTAGACTTACAGTTCCTACTGGTCCAAAAAGATCCATGTGAAGAATTTCCAATGGTTTACTAGTTCTAAGATCATTATTGGACTTAAAAGAGGACTTCACTTGTTTTCCTAATTGACATGCATCACAAAGATGGTCCTTAGTAAAGTCTAGTTTTGGTATACCTCTTACTAAATTCTTTTGGGTAATTGTCCTAAGATTTTTCATACTAGAATGACAAAGTCTCCTATGCCAAAGCCAAGATTCATCAGAAACAGTTTTCAAACAGAAAGCAATAGGAGTATGAAATGAATTCAAATCTAGCATGTAAACATTGTTTACCCTTTTTCCATTTAAAACTTCTTTCCCATTTAGGCTTAATATGCAGCTAGTAGGTAAAAATTTCACATTATAACCCTTGTCACATAGCTGACTTATACTTAACAAATTATGCTTTAAGCCTTCAACCAATAACACATTGTCTATAAAAAAGTTTTTGAAATTACCAATCATACCTGATCCAACCACTTTCTTTGTGGTATTATCTCCAAGTGTAACCTTGCCTCCATTCCTGGCTTCTAGCGATATGAATTGTGTAGTGTCTCCAGTCATATGCTTTGAACATCTGCTATCCAGGTACCATATGCTCCCACGAGGTCTTGTGTGAGAGAAATCCTGCAAAAATATCAAATGTTAGACCTGGGAACCCAAACAAGTTTGGGTTCACCTTTTAGCAATTTATAATCAGATGCATGTATGATATGTCTAGGTTTATGCATCTTAGGTCTCCACACCAAATTAGATTTCATCATCAAGGTACAGGTGTGAGCTATATGTCCCAAAAATTCACAATTATTACATTTAACATTAGGAAAAATATTCCTAAGTTTTCTTCCATGTGATTGTCTTCTAAGGGATTTCATGAATTTAGGATAATATTTAGGATTTGTAAAATCTTCAAGTCTGGGGGGTTTCCTATTATCCTCGAGAGCTCTTATTGTTAGTTTGTAAAATAAATTCATATCTTCCAAGATTCGATTGGTATAATTGATTCTATATGCTTTGCTCTCAGATTCATCCTTAAAATTTTTAAATTCCTTTTCAAGATCAGTATAGGATGACTTTAGATTTTCAAAATTCTTATTCAAGTCATCATATTCATCAAGTAGTTTCATGTGGTTGTCATCTATTAAAGCATGGTCTTTCCTAAGGATTTCATTTTCCTTCTTGAGCTCTTCAAATTCTAAACTTAAACTAGCATGCATCTTTTTCATTTTCCAATATGCATCATGCATGTGTTCAGAAACTTCAAATAATTCATCATAAGATAAGTCACATACCTCTTCTTGATCTGAGTGATCCACATTGTCTGCCATCAAGCAAAGAATAGTGACTTCTTCTTCTTTTTCTGTCTCAGATGAGTCTGAAGCTGAGTCCGCCCAGAAAGCTCTTTGAAACTTCTTCTTGCCCTTCTTTACCATAGGTTTCTCCTCCACCTTCTCCTTAGCAGGAGTGGCTTTGAGTTTTGGGCAATCAGTCTTGATATGACCTGGTTTCCTGCATTCATAACAAATCACTTCATTAGAAACCTTGCCATTTCTGTTAAACTTACCTCTATTCCATAGCTGGCGTTTCTTCTGCTTCCTCTTTAAAAAGCTTCTGAATTGTCTAGTCATTAGTGCAACATCATCTTCATCCTCAGGTTTTGAGTGTTCACTCTCTGACTCTTCCACTTTTAGTGCTATATTCTTCTCCTTTCGTGGTTCACCTGCATCAATCTTCCTTTGACTTACTCCTTGCTCATAAGCAATGAGTGAACCAAGAAGATTGTCAATAGAATAAATGTTTAAATCTTTAGACTCTGTAATTGCAGTAATTTTTGCATCATAAGCAGTAGGTAAACAACAAAGAATCTTATTGACCATTTCAGCATTTGTTAATTCCCTACCAAGTGCATGCAAAGAAGTGACAATTTGTGTAAATCTTGTGTACATGTCGGAAATAGATTCATTAGATTTCATGTGAAACAATTCATAGTCATGTAACAAGATATTGAGCCTTGATTGTTTAACCTCATTTGTTCCTTCATAAGTTATACAAAGTCTAACCCATATGTCCTTTCTGCTTTTGCAAGTGGAAACCCGCATGTAGTCTTCAGATTTTAAAGCACAAAAGAAACTGTTTAAATATTTGGCATTTAATTGTGCTAAGTCACGTTCTTCTACAGTCCAATCAGTAAAAGGTATTTCTACCATTACTCCATCAACTAATCTAGTTGGTTTTGTGTAGCCATCCTGGACTAACATCCACATGCGATAATCAAGTGACTGTAAGAAAGTAGACATGCGTGTTTTCCAAAAATCAAAAAGAATGTTGTCAAACAGTGGAGGTCTAGTAATAGAGTAACCCTCAGGTGTGTTCCGGTTTCCGAAAGTAGCCATCTACGTTAATCAAAAAGTAGTTCAAACTTATGATATTGAAACGAAGCTCTGATACCACTTGTTGAGTCTAGTAATTAGGTTGTTAAGCCTAAGTGAATGTCCCAAGGCTACCAAGAGGGGGGGTGAATTGGTAGTTTAAAAAACAAAGTTAAAATTTAAGACCCCTTTTTAAAAATTATTGAACCGAAATAAAATCTCTTTTAAATTTTGTAGAAAAAGGTTTTTCAACCACAGAGTTTTTAAAACTGAAATAGAAAGTGCAGAAATGTAAAAACAGTAAAGTAAATGACACCAGATTTATAGTGATTCGGTCTATAACCAGACCTACATCCACTCCCCAGAGGCACCCTCTGAGTATTGCACTAATACCAATAGTGACTCTCCTTTTGCACCCACAGCAAGGCGGAGAAGCCTTTACAACACACTCTTTTCACCACTCCCTGGTGCGGCAGAGAACCGTCCGTCCTTTTACACAATACCCAATGTTGGCAGAGAACCGTCCGTCCTTTCACACTATCCCCAGTGTGGGCAGAGAACCCTTCGTCCTTTCACACTCTCCTAGTGTGGGCAGAGAACCCTTCGTCCTTTTACACTCTCCAAGTGTCGGCAGAGAACCGGATCTCCTTGATAGATCTTCTCACAAGAATCTAGAAGGAAGAAAGAAAAGAGTGAAGTAATCCCAATTCACAAGTAGAGACTCTTACCTTTGAAATCCAAGTGAAGCCTTATTGCTTCAGTGGTAGGAATCCTCCCTTGAATGCTCTCTTCAACTCTCTCCTTGGCTATTCTCTCAAGAGGCACGAAGATCAAAAGACAAAAAGATTGGGTGGCAGTCTAATTTGGACTATTTATACAAAAGACAAGAAAAACCACCCAAAAACTGCAAGTATTCAATTCTGTACGCAGTGGATCGTCCTGTACGATCGTGGATCGTCCTGGACGATTCTACTTAAACGATCTAAAACGACCCTATTTGAATATGTGTATGAAATGTCTTCGTATAGCTGATCGTCCTGTACGAACTAGGTTCATCCAGTATGAACGGTTATTACAAGGTCGATTCTAGAAACTGCTGAAAACTGTCCTAAGTCGGTTAATCGTTTGGACGAAAATTGATTCGTATGGACGAAATTTTTACAGAGGACTGATCGTCCTGTACGATACATTATTTCGTCTGGATGAAAAATTTCTCGAGGACTGATCGTCCTGGATGATAATTTATTTCCGTTTGGACGAAAATTTTCCAGAGACCCAATCGTCCTGGACGATAATTAATTTCGTCTGGATGAAAATTTTCCAGAGAGCCTATCGTACTGGACGATAATTTATTTCGTCCTGGACGAATAGGACTTAGAAAAAAAAATTTCAAGCAAGTTCCTATTCGTTCCATATGCTCTAAAGGAGATAACTGTCTGATCGTCCAGTACGAACTGAAGATCGTCCTGTAAGATCAGTATAAGTTCTACATGATCTCCTTATGTGTGAATGTTTTTATTTTCTCAAAATACAATCACTCCCTTCCAATTTGATTTCTAAGAAAAGTGCAAGCTTCAAATTTTACAAAGTATCTCATGCTGAATTTAATTTGAAGTCTTCGTAGTATGGAGTTCATTTTTCCTGAAATGTCAGTACACACAAGAGCAAATACAATTCTTCCAAAATTGTTAGGAGATAACTACACATTTGAACAATAATGTTTGAAATCATCAAAACTTTATAAGTTGCAAAAATAAAAAGCATGCAAATAGCAACTATCTTAACACATCTTGGACGATCTTAATAATCAATTTAACCATAATTAGTTACCTAATCATTTAATCAATTTAGGCATAATTATCTTGAATCATCTAGGATGATGTGAATCATCCAGGATATTATAAATCATCCTATACGATCAGAATAAAATTTGTCAATTAAAAATTAACTAAATTATGATTGGTAGCTTGTTTTAATCCTCTAAATTGATCATCCTAGACAATATGGATTATCTAGTATGATTAGTTATAATTTTCATTTTAGGAAATGGTTCCCTAATTAAGGTTTTATGATAAATGGATCATTCTGAAAGATATACATTTTCATGGAAGATATAAATTATCCTAGACGATTAGTTCAAAAAACTAAATTTTTTCGTAACATACTTACTCACTCCCTTGAGTGTGCGTGTAAGGTTACTCAGCTTTAGGATCCATCCCAATACATTTGACTCAGGAAAAAGTAAAAAATGCATTTGGAATTAAAATTACAAACTAACTCAATCCTAGTGTACCCAATCTTGAGCTGGCTTGCAAGTGAGCTTGTGGTCCTGAAATATTAGCACGTAACAAAGAAAATAAATATACAATAAACTCAATCAATAGGAATTAGCAAAGTAAGAGAAATAATAATGTTTGTTATTATAAAAATCACTGTGCTTGGGTCCAAATTTATAATAATCTCTCCCTCTTTATGATGACAAATTTTATTGTTAAAGGTTTTCAAGTATGTTTTGGTATTCTCTAAACTCCCCCTTACTATTTTAATCCTTGGAAAAATAGGGAAGAGAAAAAAATTCTTTTGTATAATTTTTGAAGAGAAAAAAATCTTTTATATAATTTTTGCATCAATAATTTTGACTACCCTCTTTTTTTTTTTATCCTTCTACGCATTTCTCCCTTGGGTGAGTGTGGCCAACATCAATTAAGATATGTTAAAAGAGAGATGAGTGTAGGAAACCTCCTTCAAATCAAGGTTTGACATTTTGTCTCCAAATTAATTGGTATAGCAAAAGAGTCACATAAAACCCAACAAAAATCCTCTTATAAATTTTAGAAACCTGCATGCTCAAATATATTAATAACGTGCTAGGTTTCATAACTTATAGAAGATCCTTTTATCTCAAAATCAAACATTCAAATTCCTTAACGAAATTAAATCTCTTTTAAATTCTAATCAATCTCTATGTTTTATCACTATTTATTTGATTACAATCCTTAAAATTCAATATATGTCGCTGAATATAGATCTCCTTTTCAAATTAAATTAAAGAGATTGATCCTTTTAGCAAATATGATCTTTGACATTTCATTCTCGAATTGCTTATTGAGATGAAATAGTCATGTCAATTTCTTAGAATCTATCCTTTATATTTGTAAACCTTTACGCTGTGTCGCTTATCAAGATGCATATTCAATATATTGAGTTTCAAAAATTAGTAGAGGCTGTGTCAGAGTTTCAAATTTTTAAAATCTATCTAAAACCTTTCATAATATAGTCATCATTGCCATATGTTTTCCTACAGTACCCTCTTATAGTTTAGCATATGCAATATGAATTAAATTTCTTTTAAATTCATAATTAAGATTTAATTCTTCTAACAAATCCATGCTCTGATATTTTTTCCCCAAGTCAATCGGAAGGGTAAAAGAGTCGAGTAAAAACTCGTTTATCTTCCTTTAAAATTTATAAACATTTACTTTGAATGTGAATTCAATATATTGAGTTTCAAAAATAAAGGGAGATGCTGTCAGCATTTCAAATTTTAAAATCTACTACCAAAATCATTCAACTCCAGTTGTCATTGTCATATATTTTTCTACAACACATTTTGTAGATTAACATAGACAATGCAAATTCAATCCTTTCGAAAATCAACTTCAAATTTCAATTCTTCTCAAATTTGAGCTCCATCATTTTACCCTCTAGTCAGTCAGCAAGGTGAAAGAATTGAGCAGAGATTCTTTGATCTTCCTCATAAATTTATAAACCTTCATGTTTTGTGCACACTCAACATGTTGAGTTTCGAATTTCAAGGATGATCTTTCAAAACTTTAAAAAATTCAGAACACTTACCAAATGAACTTCAATTATCATTTCTATGTATTTCCAACAACATCCTCTTGTAAGCTAACACAAGCAATGTAACTTTAAATCTCAACTTAGACTTTGACATTTCACCTCCAAATCAATCAATGGAGTAAAAGAGTCGATCCAAAATATCTTGATTTTCGTTTCAAATTTTATAAATCATCATCTTGAATGCAAATTTAACATGTGAAGTTTTGAGACCAAAGGAAAATCTCTTTCAAATTTCAAAAAATTCAAACTCCTTATCAAACTTTATTCAAATCAAGTCTAGATTAATGTTGATATATATTTTTCTACAACATTTTCTTGTAATTAAACATATACAGGGGAAATTCAAACTTTCTTTAAATCAAAATCAATCATTATATTTTATCATTACACATGGGATTATAGTTCTTATAAGTCGATAAACGTGATAAAATATAAAAAACTTCTTTTCAATTTTAAATTCAAGATTCTAATTCAAATCCTCTTTCTTAAATATCAAAAAAAAAATATCAAACATTTGCAATAGCCGAAAATCCGCTTTTCTCTATTGACCAAAACCTCAATGTCAAAGAGCTGATTCATACAAGTGCAATCTAGTTTGGAATATTGTTTAAGTCCCTGAACCTAACTAAAAATGGAAATACAATGTACAAACTAGTTATTGAAGGGGAAGATGATGCTCCTATAGTCGAGTTAGCAGTAGGGGCAGGGACTAACGTTTCTCCCATTCTTGAAATTGTGGTAGGTATCACCCTTTAACCTATTGTACCCTCTACTAAGGAGGACAAAGAACAAAAACCTACACATGGATCTGAAGTGAAACCAATTTTTGAGAAAGGATCTTCTAGCACCAAAGCACTCTTTGGCAGTAAGAGTTCCAGAAAAAACTACTTTAGGGTGATGAAGATGTTGACCTCAATTTTTGTTCGAGTGCCCTCAAGGGTCTTTAGTTGATTTGATCGAGCTCCGTCGAGGCCAATTCAAGTTCAAATCAGCTCGAATTGAGTCAAATTAGGCTCGACCATGTTTGATTAAGCCCAAAAGAAAACAAATGACAAAGATTGGTCAAAAATTCAAATATTGGCCCGTTGCCTTAATCTCGTGTGATGTGCTCGCTTTAGAAGGAATGCATGAGCAGAATTTTAGCGGACTTCCTTTCCCGACAACAATGGGTATTCACTCAAGAACAAAGGTGTGAGACAGAAGGAGCTGAGGGATGGGGGTCTTGAAGACCCGCTGGCTCTCTCTCTCTCTCTCTCTCTCGGCATCCTTCTCACGCAAAGAAAGAGTAGAGGAGATCGGCCCCCCTCCCAGATTTTGGTCCCTTCCATTCGCACGGCTCCAAGAGCAAGAGCACAAAACCACTCTCGTTCCTTTCTCCCTAGCACGCGACCAGCAAGGCCAAAGCCGCTGCTTCCTCTCCCTCTCTCACGTGAGCCAGGGGAGACCAAACCCGTGGCCTTGTCCGACACCGCCTGGACTGACCACAATCTCCAACCTCTTTCTCTCTCTCACGTGAGCCTAAGAGGGCCGGATCATCCTCCTTCTTGCTCTCTCCGGTTCGTGACCTACCCTAGCCGACCCGAGCAGATTTTGCTATCTGTAAGTATGCCTACTTACCTTCTCCTTCCTCTCATTCCCATATCTTCATGCTAGTCTCACAAAGTAAGGAAGGAGCAATATTCTTTAAGCTCCTTACAAAATCTGGATGATATTTCCATTGATTTTTCTTTTATCTTCTATATGTACGCATATTGTTGAGATGATTATTACCATAATCATGAGTGATCTTGTGTAGATTGGTTGGCTACGATTAATCTAATGAGTGTATAAATCATGAATATCCTACTAGTTTGTTTCGTGTGTCTTGGCAAGGATAGGCATATCAAGTGATTGATAAAATGCCACCCAAGAGGAGCGTGGTTTCTTTTATTTGTATAGAATCTCATAGGACGGTCCTATTTATGTGGGGAGTTTCATGCTATGTGTGCTGCTTTAAACCTCTTTAATTATCATGATAGATACACATTGCAATATTTCATGATCGGATCAATTCTTCAAAGTTTATATTATTCTTTGCATATGCATGTCATATGAAGTAGGCAATAGTGGATGCATAAGATGCTAAAAAATATTTCACCAAAAGTTTTGTCCAAATTGACCACTGTATTGTGAGAAAAGTATAAAATATTGATTTTAAATTATTATGAATAACTCATAATTTAGTGATCAAAATACTTTAAAATTATTTTTTATAAATATTAGGCTTCAATACCCTTCAAATGGCACTAAAATAACTCAATTAGATGAAAAATTAAATTTGTTATAAATTTTAGAAGTTTTTGAGCATTAAATTAAAATTTTAATTATATTTTATGTTTAAAATTGCAGCACGACCATCTTAGGTGTTGACATGTGTTAGGGACACGTGGCCTATCAAAATTATAAGTGTGGTTTCAACTTAATCATGTTAGTGCTACTTTTTTCCCATCCGATCAAAGACATGACACATGGAGGGATGGGATGGAGTTGCATCACCTGCACCGTTCTAGTTGAGGACCCACATTCAAATCCTAAGGCCGACATAAACGTGATTTTAATCTGAGCCATCTGATCAAACGATCAGATGGATCAAATTGAAAGGAATTTTAGTTCAAAATTAATTGAAAGTAACTTTGTTTACTCATAAGTTTTTAAATACTCATTTAAATATGATGAAGTTTGAAACATAAGCTCATGATATTACATATTTTCATTGCTTAGAGTTTGGAGGCTACATGCAATTAAAATATTAAGTAGTTCTAAATTGAAATTTAACACAAAAGATGAGATATCTCACCAACCAGTGGATAAATTTTTGAATTCTTGGGCTCCTAGTGAAGTCCTTTCCAAATTTACAAAAGGCTCCATAAATAGATTATAGCTAAATTAAAGTTGTTAAGAAAAACCCGCTTTCTTCCATTACCACCCTCTCTCTTTTCAACAAAATGGTGTTTTGAGGCTTAGGTTTAGTGGAGAAGGTTACAAATCTTGACCTAAGCAATGTGATTTTCATAATAAAAAATATTATTGTTTCTCTTACCCCTGCTAATTCCTATTGATTGAGTTTATTGCATATCTGTTTTCTTTATTATGTGCTAACATTTCAAGATCTCAAGCTCACTTGTATGCAAACACAAGATTGGGTAGACTAGGACTAAGTTAGTCTGTAATTTCAATTCCAAATGCATTTTTTACTTTTTCATTAGCTATAAGACACAAATTTGTTCGATAATTGGGATGGATTTTGTTTTTGTAGTAAGATACTAACCTTATTTTTATAGGTTCTCAAAATTTCTCATTGTATTTTTATCTTGACAATGATCCTTACATGGGTTCAACTATGAAAACCTTGTTATGAAATCTCCTTCCTTTAATTGATAAGGTTCAATAGACTTCTCGCAAAGTCACGAATGGAAAACCACCCACTTCACAGTTATTTGAAAACTTCACAAGACCATTCAATTTGTAGGAGCGACGGGAGGTATGTATCAATAAATTAACACATAAGACAACTTTATTATATACCTAGAATAAGACATATCTAATAAACATAGTATGGTGCACAAACTTTAGATGATTTGTTAATCCAACCACTTCTAGTTTTACCTAGGCTAGTTTTTTCCTTTATTGCTACTTACGTGTTAAGATTTTATTATGGTTTTCACTACATGCTGGTTGCTATAATTTATTGATATGATATTTATAAATGTGTTAATTTTTTTATGATATATGTGAATTAATGTGATGGGCATTTGATTACTCTTAAGTTAGGAATGATCTAGATACTTATAGAATTTATTATAGGTAGCCAAGTTCATGCAAAGAAAAATAAAAAAAATCAAGAGGGAAAAATAAATTTAATTGATAAATTTTTAGAGGTGATAAATTTATATGCCCCCTTAAAAGTTAGAAAGCATAGAAAAGAAACTTTATGCTATAATTTAAGCAATTTAATTATATAACTGCTTGAGATGATGTTAGTGATTTTGATTATAATTGCTTAGGATAACAATGTAGGTTATGTAGAGACTTGAATTTTAATTTAATTAAGTTAGGAAAGTTAAATTTTAAGATGGGATATTAATCATCCAACTTGAAGTCTAAAGAGAATGGTAACATTCTGAAAGTTTGTTAGGGATGTTAAGCCCTTGAGAACTAGCCCGAGGCTAACCAAGAGGGGGGGGGGGGGGGGGTGAATTGGTATTTTAAAAAATTTCTTTAAACAAAGCACAACACAAACCCAAGTTCACCACAATGAAAATAAAGTGTGGAATAATAAATAATATGCAAGCACATATTAACAGAACACAGAGATTTATAGTGGTTCGGTCAACTCGACCTACGTCTACTCCCCGTAGGTGCCCTCTGAGTATTGCACTACAATCGTGACTCTTCTTTAGCCCCCACAGCTAGGTGGAAAAGCCCTTACAAACCTCCTTTTTGCCAACCCCGGCAATGCAGAGCACCCCACTCCTTTTGCTTCCTCTTGAAGAAGGCAGAGCACCCCACTCCTTTTGCTTCCTTCTGAAGCAGGTAGAGACCTCACTCTTTTTGCTTCCTCCTAAAGTAGGCAGACAACCTCACTCCTTTTGCTTCCTCATGAAGTAGGTAGAGAACCTCGATCAATCACTGAAGCTTACCTATCCTAACCCTTCCAAAGACAAGAGACTCTAGTGGAAGAAGAAGTGCAATAATGCATGGAGCAACCCTTGTGAACCCCCTCACAAGCTCCCCCTCATAATATCCTCTCTCTCTCCCCCTCTCTCTCTCTTTCCTCTAGGTTTTCTCATGTCAAGATAGAAACCAAAGATCATACAAAACATTCGAACAAAAGCTCTTATATAGAAGAGCTTCGAAAAGCTCGATAATTGCAAGTTGCCGACTTTATCGTCCAGGATGATAATCATATCGTCTTGTACAGATCGTCCCGGCCGTTCCTACGATCATACAGGACGATGTGATTGTATCAATCATCCTTAATTACTTTCCTTAATTTCCATACTAATTTAGGCATAATTGTATCAAATTGTCTCGGACGATACAAGATCGTCCTGGCTGATTACCAAAAATAAAGAATACCTAAATAGATCATGGAAGCTGATTCTTTCTATTTTGAGCCTATCATCCTGGCTGATACAGGTATCATCCAAGCCGATCGGCTAATGACGGCTGCCTTAACAGTGCTCCTTGATTAGTTTTTCTATTTTTGAACAGATCGGCCAGGATGATATAAACATCGTCCAGGCTGATATGAGTCAAAAATAGAAAACTAAATAAAAAAAATCTCTCTCAAGTTTATATGTGTAGGGTTACTTCACATTGGATACCATAGAGATTACAATTGACTCAAGAAAGAGAAAAAGTTCATTACAAACTGACTTAGACCTATTCTACCTAATCTTGAGCTGGTTCTAACTGTCATCTGATCTTATGGTCCTGAAATGTTAGCCGTAGAGAAAAATGGTTTGCTATCATCAAAATTACAATACATAAAAATAGATTTGCAACACATCCTTCATGGGAGAAATCCATTCATTTAGAGATCCAAGTTAGGATGATTTAAAAATTCAAAGAGAAAAGAAACACATCTTTGGGGAGTTCTTTTCCATTTGGATACATGAACCTGACGAATACAAAGAGCTCATAAAAGGGAGAAAGATGGAGTATAGACATCAAGAAGATCCCATTCTTAAAATCACTTGCTTTATTTTTAGGACTAGAATCTGAGTTGTTATTAGTGGTACTTAACCACTTTTAATTTCTATAGACCCTAGGTTGTAATTAAGTGGCACTTGCCTCAAGTACTTTTCTTACACGTATTTGATTTATTTTAATTATTTGATTTGATTGATGTGTTTAAATTTGCACACTAGGAATTTTGTAATCTTTTTAGGTCTCTTACTTTTGTATGTCATTTTTATTTTGCATGGAAGCATTTAGATTCTTTTATGACTATGTTGCAAATTCAGGTTCATGAACTATGTTTTGATGATTGGAAAACACTCTTACTTGTCTTGGACTGCCTTTTACTACTGACTTTTCAGGAATCAAAGATCGAACGAAAAAATGGAGTCAGCTCAAGAATGGGTAGATTAGGGTTGAGTGAGTCTGTATTTTTCATTTTCCCTTTCTTGAGTCCATTGTAATCTTTGAAGTTGTTGATGATAAGTAACCCTACATACACACACTTGAGAGACTTAGAATTTCAGTTTTTGCTCACATCGGCCAGGACGATCTTTATATCGGCCTGGACGATCGGGCTTAAAATAGAAAGTCTAAACAGGGGTTCTTAATTAAGGCAGCCGTCATTAGTATATCGGCCTGGACGATCCTTGTATCGGCCAGGATGATATGTTCAAAACAGAAAGAAATAGCCATCATATTCAATTTAGGAATTCTGTATTTTTGGAAATCGGTCAGGACGATATTGGATCGGCCTGGATGATATTACATAATTATGCCTAAATTGAACCAGAAATTAAGGAATCAATTAAGGACGGATTGATACGATAGATATATTTAAAGTCCTTAATTGTACCTGGATGATATGGATCGGCCAGATCCATTTCAGAGGGATGCACTTGTCGATATGGATCAGACAGCACCAATCCAGGGCGATGCACTGGACGATATTGTGCTGATTTGAACTGATCTGCCAGGATGATCATGAGATCGGCCTGGACGATCAGACCAACTTTACCATCATCTAGCTCAATTTAAGAGCTTTTTACTGGCCGATCTTCAGAACTTTGTACTAATCAGCCAGGATGATTAGGTCGACGACTTGCAATTAATGAGCTATTTTGAGCTCTTCTTTATAAGGGCTATTGATCAAACATTTTTTAAACAATCGTTTGCTGCTGCCTTGACCTGAGAAGTCCTTGAGGAGAGAAAGAGAGAGAGAGAGAGAGAGAGAGAGAGAGAGAGAGAGAGAGAGGATCTTTTGAGGGGGAGCTTGTGAGGGGATTCACAAGGGTTGCTTCAAGGATCGCTCAGCTTCTTCTTCGTCTAGAGTTTCTCATCTGTGGAAGGGTCGGTAGAGGTAAGGATTCAACAACTGATTGTGGTTCTCTTCCAGCTTTAGAAGGAAGCAAAAGGAGTTAGGGTCTCTGCCTTGCCGAGGTGGAAAAAAGGACTTCTGTGTAAGGGCTTCTCCACCTAGCTGTGGGGGCTAAAGAAGAGTCACAATTGTAGTGCAATACTTGGAGGGCACCTCCGGGGAGAGGACGTAGGTCGAGTTGACCGAACCACTATAAAATTCTATGTTCTTATTTCTTGCTTCCGCATTATAATTTCTGCACTTATTTTTCTTGTGGTGTGATTTTGGTTTATGATTTTATTTCTTTGTGAAAAAAATTTTTAAAACACCAATTCACCCCTCCTCTTAGTTAGCTTGGGCTAGTTCTATAGGTCCTAACATCCCTAACGAACTTTTAAGTTGTATTAGAGCGGGATTCATCAAAACTGAGTTTGAAAACTTTTTGAATTTTGATCCATGGCTAACTTTGGGAATCGTAATACACCGAAAGGGTATTCTATTACCCGACCACCTTTGTTTGATAATATCCCATTTGATTTTTAGAAAACTCGCATGTCTACTTTTTTACAATCAACTGACTATCGCATGTGGATACTTGTTAAGGATGGTTACACACCTCCAACTGGAAAACTTAATGGCATTAATGTTCCACTTCTTTTTACTGAATGTACTTTAGATGATAGGGATTTGACTCAACTAAATGCAAAATGTCTGAATTATTTTTTTTGTGCTTTAAATTTAGAAAACTACATGCGTGTTTCCACTTGCAAAACTGGTAAAAAATTTGGGATAAATTGTGTATCACCTATAAAGACACTAATAAGGTTAAACAATCCCGTTTGAATATTCTCTTGCATGATTATGAACTTTTTTGTATGATTTCATCTGAATATGTTTCTGACATGTATACTGGGTTTACATAGATAGTTACTTGACTGCATGCATTAGGAAGAGAACTTTCAAACTATGAAAAAGTGAACAAGATTTTGAGATGTTTGCCTTCATCATATGATGCTAAAATCACTGCAATCACTGAATCTAAGAATTTAAACACTTATTCTATTGATAACATAGTTGGCTCACTCATTTCTTACGAGCAAGGGGTGAATCAAAGAAATCTTGATGCAGCTGAGAAAAAAAAGGAGAAAATAATTGCACTGAAGGCGCACAGATCAGACTCTGAATCTTCTTGGTCTGAAAGCATGACTTTGCCTTAATCACAAGGCAATTCAAAAGCTTTCTAAGGAAGAAATACAAGCACCATTTGAGAAAAGGTAAGGATCATAAACATTCTAAAGGATCTTTTGATGTTGTGTGCTATGAATGCAGGAAGCCCGGACATGTGAGAGCTGATTGTCCTACACTTCAAGATCATTCAAGCAAAGTAAAGGGTGAGGAGAAACCAAGTTCAGGAAGGGCAAAGAGAGACTACAAAAAGCATTTTTGGGCAAATTCTGCATCGGATTCATTGGAGATGGAACCAAAAGATGAGACATCAAAATTGTGCTTGATGGCAGATGATAATCTTGATTAAGATGAGGTATGTGAACTTTCCTATGATCAACTTGTTGAAGTTTCAGAAAAAATTCATGCATAGGAAACTCAAGAAAACTCATGCAAGTTTAAAATTGGAATTTTTGGAATTACAAAAAGAGCATGCAATTATGACTAAAGATCATTCTACAATTAATTCAAATCATATGGCTCTACTTAATGAATTTGATGAGTTAAACAAAGATCATAGTGAATTAATTGAAAAGCATGAGTCACTAAAAGTCACACACACCTCACTTGAATCTGAGTTTAAGAAGTCTAAAGATATAGAGAAAAATTTGAGGATTGAGAATAAGGTCTTAAAGAGCACTAATTTGAAGATTCAAAATGAATTAGAAACATGTAAGAAAACTAGGATGACACCTACTTTTGATCAAAAGTCAAAACCTAGGAAGAGGCATTATAACTCAAACCACTTAAGAAACCCTTTCCTGGAGTTAGATGTTTTTCATGTGGCATACTAGGACACATCTCACACACTTGCACAGTTCACCATAGTACACATTGGGTGTGGAGACCTAAGGTGCATGATCCACAGCATACCACACATGCATTGCATTCTACTTTTCATAAGAAGGGACGCAAACCTGTTTCGGTTCCTATATCTAACATTTGATAATCTTGCAGGCGGGCTCTCACAAAAGGCGTCGTGAGAGTATGTGGTACCTGGACAGCGGATGCTCTCGACATATGACTGGTGATGCCAATCAGTTTGTTGTACTGGAGTCCAGGACTGGAGGCGAGGTTACTCTTAGAGACAACACCACCAGGAAGGTGGTAGGCTTAGGTATAATTAGTAATTCCAAGAACCTTATGATTGAAAATATTTTGCTTGTAGATGGATTGAAGCACAACTTGCTCAACATCAGTCAACTTTGTGACAAAGGCTTTATCGTGCAATTCTTTGCAAATTTAAGTAACAACACTATTTTGCAGGGAAAGAGGATCAACAATGTCTACATGCTTGATTTAAATAACATTGAATGTGTTGCTTCATTTTGCTTAAAAAAAGTGATTGATGATTCATGGTTGTGGCACCGGAGACTTTATCATGCCAGTATGAAAACCCTTAGGAAAGTAACCCGAAAAGACCTAGTTAGAGGTATCCCCAAACTCAAGTTTTCAAAAGACCACCTTCGTGATGCCTGTCAACTAGGAAAGCAAGTCCACTCCACCTTTCACCCGATTAAGGACATTAGCACCTCTAGACCTTTAGAAGTCCTTCACATGGATTTGTTTGGACCCATTAACACTGCCAGCTTGGGAGGGAAAGTCTATGGTCTTGTGATTGTTGATGATTACTCGAGGTTCACTTGGACTAGATTTCTTTCACATAAAAATGAGTCTTTTGAGGAGTTTAAAACATTTTCTACTTGGATTCAGAAAAAGCTAGGTTGTGAGATTTTGACCATCCATAATGATCATAAGGGAGAGTTTGAGAATGAAAGATTTGGTGATTTTTGTGAGGACAAGGGAATTAGCCACAACTTCTCAGCTTCTAGGACCCCTCAGTAGAAAGGGGTAGCTGAAAAGAAGAATCGGACCTTGGTGGAAGCCGCTAGAGCCATGCTTGCTGAGTATTCACTTCCAAAATACTTTTGGGCTGAAGTGGTTAACACAGCTTGTTATGTGTTGAATAGGGTGAATGTTAGAGCCAAATTAGAAAAGACACCCTATGAGATCCTTAAGGGTAGGACACCCAATCTTTCCCACCTTCATGTCTTTGGTTGTAAGATTTTCGTTCACAACAATGGGAAGTCTCACTTGGAAAAATTTAATCCTAAATCTAATGAAGGAGTGTTCTTGGGATATTCTCGTGTTGGGAAGTCTTTTAGGGTGTTTAACAAGAGAACTTTGATGGTTGAAGAGACTACCCATGTAGTATTTGATGAGTCTGATCCTAAAAAGCATGTATTAGAGGATGATGATGATATTGGAGATATTACTAGTGGAGTAGAGAATTTGGAGAAGGAAGTAGGTCACCAAAACATAGAAGGAGTAGGAGATGTCACCCAAGGAGTAGAAAATTTAGATATGGAGGAAAGGGTTGGACCTTCTCACACCGTACCTAGAGATTGGAGATACTCTACAGGTCACCCCAAGGATTTGATCTTAGGAGACCCTTCTAATGGAGTTAAGACTAGACATAGACTTAGGAAGGAGGTGAACCACTCTGCCTTTATCTCAATGACTGAACCCACCAACATAAACCAAGCCCTTACTAATGAGTTTTGGATTTTAGCCATGCATGAGGAATTGAACGAATTTGTTAGCAATGAAGTTTGGGAGCTTGTAGAAAGACCAAAGGAAAAAAGTGTAGTTGGGACAAAGTGAGTATTTAAGAATAAAGTGAATGATTCAGGAGTGGTGGTTAGGAATAAAGCAAGATTGGTGGCTAAGGGGTATAACCAAATAGAAGGGATAGATTTTGAGGAGACATTTGCCTCTGTAGCTAGATTGGAAGCCATTAGAGTTCTATTAGCCTTTGCCTGTTATAAAGGATTTAAGCTTTATCAAATGGATGCAATAGTGCCTTTTTGAATGGGGAAATAAAAGAGGATGTGTTTGTTGCAACCCATGACCACGAGCTTGAGATTTTGATGATGCCGAATAATGAGTGTTTTGGAACAACCTTTCATTGAATATTATTTTATTTGCTATTTTCCTTGAGCACTAACATTTCAGGAAGATCACAAGTGACTCAGGAAGAAAGGAAGACTCAAGACCGGGTAGATTAGGAGTATGAGTCAAACATTGTATTTTTCCATTTATTTTGTTTTCACTTTATTGAGTCTAGCCATAAAATGCGTAAGAGTAAGAGCAACCATGCACACACAAAAGGGGAGAGTTGTTTTTTTTAAACTGCAAAATGTAATTAAAATTCTTCTCTGGAGATCGTACTGTACGATTTTAATTCGTACCGTACGATCCAAGCTATGTGGACGATTCTGTGAATAGATCGTACTGTACGAAACCCTTCGTACTGTACGATATGTTCAGATCCAAAACCCTAGCCGTAGTTTAGTTTAAGTAAGTGATTTTGCGCCGTTCGTACTGTACGATCTATTTTAAATACTTACTTAAATTAACCCCGTGATTAGTGCATGTAATCCAGGCCTAATTAAAATTTGAACATCGTACTGTACGAACCCGATCGTACCATACGATGAACAGTGACGAAGTATGATCGTCCCGGATATCGTCTTGGACGATCTCTTGGTTTTTGTCACATCATGATGTAATTCTATATTTTCAGCCAAATCCACCTCCACCACCAACTGATCAGGACCCGTCAGACTAGATTGTCTGTGTTTGCATTGTAGTTTTTCTTCTTTTACATTTTTGCTTTTAGTTGCTCCTCCTTTTTGTGCTGTCAAAAGTGGGAGAAGTTTGTTGTAATGTCTGTTATCTAAATGCATTCCTTTTGTTTCGTACTTGCTTTTAGTATTTTTTTTTTTGTGTTTAATTTAAAAAAAAATATATAAAACAAAACAAAAAAAATAAAAGAAATGTTTTTCTTTCTTACTTGTAACAAATTATTTGACATCATCAAAAAGGGGGAGATTGTTGCAACCCATGACCACGAGCTTGAGATTTTAATGATGCCAAATAATGAGTGTTTTGGAACAACCTTTCATTGAATATTATTTTATTTGCTATTTTCCTTTAGCACTAACATTTCAGGAAGATCACAAGTGACTCAGGAAGAAATGAAGACTCAAGACCGGGTAAATTAGGAGTATGAGTCAAACATTGTATTTTTCCATTTATTTTGTTTTTACTTTATTGAGTCTGGCCACAAAATGCGTAAGAGTAAGAGCAACCATGCACACACACAGGGGGAGAGTTGTTTTTTTAAACTGCAAAAGGTAATTAAAATTCTTCTCTGGAGATCGTACTGTACGATTTTAATTCGTACCGTACGATCCAAGCTATTTGGACGATTCTGTGAATAGATCGTACTGTACGAAACCCTTCGTACTGTACGATATGTTCAGATCCAAAACCCTAGCCGTAGTTTAGTTTAAGTAAGTGATTTTGTGTCATTCGTACTGTACAAATATGTTCGTACTGTACGATCTATTTTAAATACTTACTTAAATTAACCCGTGATTAGTGCATGTAATTCAGTCCTAATTAAAATTTGAACATCGTACTGTACGAACCCGATCGTACCATACGATGAACAGAGACGAAGTATGATCGTCCCGGATATCATCCTAGATGATCTCTTGGTTTTTGTCACATCGTACTGTACGATAGTAATCGTACCATACGATGAACAGAGACGACATCCTATCGTCCAGACCATCGTCCTGTACGAATAGTATCTTGTTGGATCGTACCGTACGATATTATATCGTACAGTATGAATTATTTTTGAACTGTTCGTACATCTTCGTACCAGGATGACGTCTGTTTATGAAGATCGTACTGTACGATGTGGAATCGTACTGTACGAACAGTAACGGCTACTTTTGAATTTAGAGGTTTTTGGAGCCTTTTTTAGATATCAATCAAGTCTTTTTTTCAGAAGATTTACAGAAGGGGTGAACGTTGTTAGAGAGGGATTCCAAGGGAGAGAGCTCTAGAGAAATTCTTGAGGGTTGAGAGAGGAAGGAGGAGGTAAGTGTTGTGAGGGAGAAGAGGTGTGAGGGAGATCACACGGTTGATCCAAGCTTGCTGCATCTTGCTCCTCCTGTGGCCCGAGAAGGATTTGAGGGAGGATCTCCAAGGGAAAGGCTCATCTACATCCGTTACCTCGAGGTTCTCTGCCTTCTCCATGAGGGAGAAAAATGAGAAGGTTCTCTGCCGTCGCCAGGAGGGCGAAAACAGAGGTTGGCACTCCGCCACGCCGGGTTGGTGAAAGGGAGGTTTGTAAAGGCTTCTCCGCCTTGCCGAGGGGGGCAAAAGGAGAACTATTTTGATAGTGAAAATCCCGGAGTGGAGGATTCCGGGGAGTGGACGTAGGTCATATTTTGACCGAACCACTATAAAATTCTCGGTGTGTTATTTCCTTATCGTTATTTATGTTTTACTTGCTTTTAATTTTTCATATCTATTGCATGTTAAATTTTGTGGAAGAAAAAATTGCTTAATATTTTGTTATAAAAGTTCAAAAACAAAAAAAAAATTAGAACTCTTGTTTAGGGTTACTTTTATTAAGAAAAAGATTTTTACAATTCACCCCCCTCTTGTCGTTTAGTAATTATAGTGTTTATAGAACAACCCTAAGGTTTTGAGAGTTCCCAATTTCCAAATCATGTTTTTAAATTAAAAAAAGCTTTGTATGGTTAAAGCAGGCACCAAGAGCATGGTATGAGAGGCTTAGCACATTTTTACTAGAAAGGGAGTTTGTTAAGGGGAGTGTAGACACTATTATTAAGGGAGTTTCTTAGAAAAATTGGAGATGATTTGCTCATTATTCAGATTTATGTGGATGATATACTCTTTGGGTCTTCTAATAAAAAACTTTGTGATGAGTTCTCTAAAACAATGAGTAAAGAGTTTGAGATGAGTATGATGGGACAGTTGTCCTACTTTTTGGGGTTTAGCATAAAACAATTGGATGATGGAACCTTTCTTAATCAAACAAGGTACATAAAAGACATTTTGAAGAAATATGAGATGGATAAATCTAAGCCAATTAATACTCCCATGACTTCTAGTGTTCCATTGGATAAGGACCCAAGTGATAAGTCTGTTGATCAGAAGAAGTACAGAGGCATGATTGGATCTTTACTCTACTTGACTGCGAGCCGACCCGACATAATGTTTAGTGTTTGCCATTGTGCTAGATTTCAAGCCGACCCTAAGGAATCCCACCTGACTGCAGTTAAGAGAATTTTTAGATATCTTTTGGGGACCCAAAGCTTAGGAATTTGGTATCCTAGACACAGCACTTCTTTTGAGATTATTGGATTTTCTGACTCTAATTTTGCAAGATGCAAGGTGGATAGAAAAAGCACTTCAGGAATATGTCAATTCATAGGACAATCTTTGGTCTCTTGGTCTAGTAGGAAGCAAAATTCTGTTGCACTTTCCACTACTGAAGCCGAGTACATTGCTCTTGGAAGATGTGTGGCCCAAGTCCTTTGGTTAAAACAACAGGTATTGGATTTAGGATTATCTGTAGGCACCATCTCAATCTTTTGTGACAACACTAGTGCCATATGCATCTCTAAGAATCCTATATAACATTTAAGGACTAAGCATATTGACATTAGGCATCACTTCATTAGAGACCATGTGACTAAGGGAGACATTGAGTTACACCATGTGACAACTGAAAATCAACTGGCTGACACCTTTACTATACCACTGGCCTTCGACACATTCAGTTCTTTAAGGACCAGATTGGGTGTGATTGACATAAATGCATAAACTTGATCTTTAATTTGCTTTCTTTTATTTTTGTTCTTTTTCTTTCACCTTGTTTTCTTTCTTTTGCTCTTTATTTTCTTTTCTTCCTTTTGCTTTACTCTTAATTTTTTTGGTGAGTTTTACTTTCTTTTGTTTGTTTTTTCTTTCTTAAGTTTAGTTTTCAAAATCATCGCTGAAATGATATCGTATGCCTTGTCCTTGCTTTTGAAAAATTTGTAGTCAATATTTTACATCTCTTAATCTCTTAGATGGTAAAAATATTTTATGATTGTGTCTCTTTCTCTAACCTATTTTAGTGACATAGTTTTCTTTTCTAATTAAAAATTTATTTCAAATTAAAGACTGTGTATGAAATTAAGATCTTTTCTAAGCTTATTTAAGCAAATCTATCTTTTATTTATAATGCTTAAAGTCTTTTTGTCACATCAAGATCCCTCTTTACTCTTGTCTTTAATTATTGATTCTATTTGTGATAATTCTTCCTTATGTTAGAGAGAGAGAGCTCTTATTCTCTAATATCTAAGAATATATACTCACAACTAGGATTTTTTTTTAAGAGATTGTAAAAGAGTCTTTAGCTTGCAAAAAAAAAAAAGAGGGAAAGTGGCAAAAACACCAAATTGAAAAATGTATCAAAAATCAAAAGATGCTCAAAGATCCAATCAAAGTGATAAGAGGCATAAAATGAGACCACTCAAAAGCAAGCTATTCTCTCTTTTTAAATCTTTTAAAACTTAGAAGTTTTCATGTATCAAAGGCTTGATTTCGATTGTTTTGCGATTGTGACAAATTTACTTTGGTTCATTATTTTATAAGATATTTTTTCTTAAACCAAGTGATGGATGGATTCTTTTTCTCATATCCAATTGATTTTTTAAGTTAGGTCATTAATTTCAAAAGATGATTCTACCCTAAGAGAAAGTCTGAGCTAAGGGTAACCATGATCGAATATTCTACCGTTCTTTGGATTATTAAGGTTGTTAACTCATTAACTCACAAGTTTTTAAAATCAATCACATGGAATACTACATCATCTTCATGCCTTGGTTAAAAAAAATGTTGTGGTTTGCTTTTGTTTTTTATTCCCTCCTTTTTGAGTTGTCAAAAGGGGGAGAAGTTTAGGATGTTTTTACACTTGTTGATTCCATAGTTTTTTACTACTATTTTCTCATAGTGTTTTGCCATCATCAAAAAGGGGGAGATTGTTGCAAATTCAGGTTCATGAACTATGATTTGATGATTGGAAAACACTCTTACTTGTCTTGGACTGCCTTTTACTATTATTTTTTCAGGAATCAAAGATCGAACAGAAAAACGGAGCTAGCTCAAGAATGGGTAGATTAGGGTTGAGTCAGTCTGTATTTTTCATTTTCCCTTTCTTGAGTCCATTATAATCTTTAAAGTGCTTGATTCTAAGTAACCCTACACACACACACTTGAGAGACTTAGAATTTCAATTTTTTTCTCACATCGGCCAGGACGATCTTTGGATCGGCCTGGACGATCGGACTTAAAACAGAAAGTCTAAACAGGGGTTCTTAATTAAGGCAGCCGTCATTAGTATATCGGCCTGAACGATCCTTGTATCGGCCAGGATGATATGTTCAAAATAGAAAGAAATAGCTGCCATATTCAATTTAGCTATTCTGTATTTTTGGAAATCGGCCAGGACAATATTGGATCGGCCTGGACGATAATACACAATTATGCCTAAATTGAACCAGTAATCAAGGAATCAATTAAGGATAGATTGATACGATTATATCGTCCTGGACGATCGAAAGATTGGCCGGGACAATATATTCAAATTCCTTAATTGTACCTTGATGATATGGATCGGCCAGATCCATTTCAGAGCGATGCACTGGCTGATATGGATCGGACAGCACCAATCCAAGGCGATGCACTGGATGATATTGTGTTGATTTGAACTGATCGGCCAAGACGATCGTGAGATCGGCCTGGACGATCAGACTAACTTTACCATCGTCTAGCTAAATTTCAGAGTGGTGTGATAGCTGATCTTCAGAACTTTATACTAATCGGCCAGGACAATATTCAAATCGTCCTGGACGATTAGGTCAACAACTTGCAATTAATGAGCTATTTTGAGCTCTTCTTTATAAGGGCTATTGATCAAATATTTTTTTAACAATCTTTTGCTACTGCCTTGACCTGAGAAGACCTTGAGGAGAGAAAGAGAGAGAGAGGGAGAGAGAGAGAGAGAGAGAGAGAGAGAGAGAGAGAGAGAGATAGGATCTTGTGAGGGGGAGCTTGTGAGGGGATCACAAGGGTTACTTCAAGGATCGCTCTGCTTCTTCTTCATCTAGCATTTCTTGTCCGTGGAAGGTGTAAGTTCGTTAGGGATGTTAAGCCCTATGAACTTAGTCCAAAGCTAACCAAGAGGGGGGGGGGTGAATTGGTATTTTAAAAACTCTTTTCACAAAGAAAGAAAATTGCATAAACCAAATCACGCCACAAAAATAAATGCGGAATTAAAAGCGCGGAAGCAAGAAAAAAAACACATAAATTTATAGTGGTTCGGTCGACTCGACCTATGTCCATTCCTTGGAGGCACCCTCCAAGTATTGCACTACAAAACGTGACTCTCCTTTAGCCCCCACGGCTAGGCGGAGAAGCCCTTACAAGAACCTCCTTTTTGCCACCCCGGCAAGGCAGAGAACCTACCTCCTTTTGCTTCCTCCCGAAGCTGGCAGAGAACCAAAACCAAAAGCAAACTCCTTATCTCTACCGACCCTTCCACGGATGAGAAACTCAAGACGAAGAAGAAGTAGAGCGATCCTTGAAGCAACCCTTATGAATCCCCTCACAAGCTCCCCCTCACAAGATCCTCTCTCTCTCTTCTCTCTCTTTCTCTCCTTAAGGTCTTCTCAGGTCAAGGCAGCAGCCAAAGGTCTCTAAAAATGTTGAATAAGAGCTCTTAAATAGAAGAGCTTCAAAGGAGCTCATTAATTGTAAGTTGCCAACAATATCGTCCAGGCCGATCTGGACTTCGGCCTGGCCGATCAGTACAAATCAAAGAAGATCGGCCAGAGCATCGCCCTGGATGCAAAACTGGACGATTGAAAATTGGCTTGATCGTCCAGGCCGATCTCACGATCGTCCGGGCTGATCAGTTCAAATCAGAGGAAAATCGTCCTGACAATAGCCCTGGATACGAGCTGGCCGAAATTTATCGTCCTGAAGTAACTTATGGTTTTTGACTAGATCGTCCTGGCCGATCCTGCGATCGTCCAGGATAATATGATCGTATCAATCATCCTTAATTACTCCCTTGATTTCCTAAACAATTAAGGTATAATTTGGTAATTCCGTTCGGCCGATACGTGGATCATCCTGGTTGATAATTTAAAATTACAGTATTCCTTAATTGACTATGGGGACTACTTCTTTCTATTTTGAGCTTATCGTCCTAGCCGATACACGTATCGTCCAGGCCGATATGTTAATGACGGCTGCCTTAATTAAGAATCCTCACTTAGACTTTCTGTTTTAAGCTGATCGTCCCAGACGATATAAATATCGGCCGGGCCGATGTGGGCAAAAATAGAAATTCTAAGCCCCTCAAGTGTGTGTGTGAAGGGTTACTTAGCATCAGTCTCTTTGACCATTATAAGTAGACTCAAAAGGTGAAAATCAAAAGTACAGACTGACTCAATCCTAAACCTACGCAATCTTGAACTTGCTTCTTCTTGATCGTCCGATCTTCGATTCCTGAAAAGTTAGAAGCAACAAGTAGACCAAGAGAAATAGTATTTGTCAATCATCAAAAATAGATTTGCAACAATCTCCACTACAAAAATAGTTAATAATAAAAATTCAGGAATGATGAAATAAGGAACCTCATAAACTTCTCCCCCTTTTGACATATCAAAAAGGAGGGTACAAGAAAGCAAAGCAAAACAGATCCCTCTTTCCTTTTTTTTTTAAACCAAGGCATGAACATGGTATAGTATTCCATGTGATTGATTTAAAAATTTGTGAATTAATGTGTTAATAAGCTCATCAATCTATAGAATAGTAGAATATCCGATCATGGTTACCCTTAGCTCAGACATTTTCTTAGGGTAGAATCATCTTTTGAAATCAATGACCTAACTCAAGGAATTAATTGGATATGAGAAAAAAAATCCACCCATCACTTGGCTTATGAAAAAACATCTTTATAAAATAATGAAGTAAAGTAAATTTTTCACAATCGCAAAATAATCGAAATCAAGCCTTTGATAACCAAAACTTCTAAGTTCTAAAAGATTCAAAAAGAGAGAATAGCTTGCTTTTGAGTGGGCTCATTTTATGTCTCTTGTCAATTTCGTGGTGCTTTGCGCATTTTTTTATAGATTTTTCAATTTTTGACGTCTTTGCGCATCTTTTGTTGGCATCATTGGCCAAATTTTTGTTCTTTTTGCAAGCTATATTTTCTTTTATAATCTTTTAAAAACAAAGTTGTGAATACATCTTCTCAGATATTAGAGAATAGGAGCACTCTCTCTAACATAAGGAAGAGTTACCACAAGCAGAATTAATAATCAAGGACAAGAGTAACGAGAAATCTTGATGTGATAAGGAGACTTTAAACATTATAAGTATAAGATACATTTGCTTAAGCAAGCTTAAGAAAAGATCTCAATTCCATAAACAATCTTTAACTTAAGATAGATTTTTGATTAGAAAAGATAACTATGCCACTAAAATAGGTTAGAGAAAGAGACACAATCACAAAATATTTCTACCATCTAAGAGAATGAGTAGATAAAAACATATTGACTACAAATTTCCAAAGGCAAGGATAAGGAATATAGTATCATATTAGCGATGATTTTGAAAACTAAGTAAGAGAGACAAAAGGGAAAATAAAACACACAAAAAAAAACTAAAGCAATAAAAAGGAAACAAAAGCAAAAGAAAATAAAAAGCAAAAGAAAAACAAAAGAAAATAAAAAGTTTCATGCATTTATGTCAATCACACCCAACCTGGTCCTTAAAGAGCTGAAAGTATCGAAGGCCAGTGGTTTAGTAAAGATGTCCGCCAGTTGATTTTCAGTTGTCACATGGTGTAACTCAATGTCTCCCTTAGTCACATGATCTCTAATGAAGTGATGCCTAATGTCAATGTGTTTAGTCCTTGAATGTTGGATAGGATTCTTAGAGATGCATATGGCACTAGTATTATCACAAAAGATTGAGATGATACTTACATGTAATCCTAAATCCAATACCTGTTGTTTCAACCAAAGGACTTGGGCCACACAACTTCCAAGAGCAATGTATTCAGCTTCAGCAGTGGAAAGAGCAACACGAAAACAGAACACATAAAAACAAACAAAAAGAATGAAAACAACGCAAACTAGTCTACCACCAAGTAAGCACAAAAATCTAGCACAAAAATAAAAATAAAAAGAAATACAAAAACTAAAAATTTCAAGCACGTGACAAAGCAGCAAGTTGAAGCAATTTTGAGCTGCGAGCCTCCTTATGTCCAGTTATCCTATGCTCCCACGAGGACTTTGGTGAGAGCACACCTGCAAAACTCAACATCAGTCAGATTTAGGAACCCAAACAAGTTTGGGATCCTTCTTAGGAAAAGTAGAATACAATGCAGGTATGGTATGCTGTGAATCATGCATCTTAGGTCTCCACACCCAATGTGTACTACGGTGAATGGTGCAAGTGTGTGAGATGTGTCCTAGCATGCCACATGAGAAACATCTAACTCCAGGAAAAGGGTTTCTTAAATGGTTTGAATTATAATGCCTCTTCCTAGGTTCTGGCTTAAGATCAAAAGTGAAAGTCATCCAATTTTTCTTATACGTATCAAAATCATTTTGAATCCTCAAGTTAGTTCTTTTTAATGCATCATTCTCTATCCCCAAATTTTTCTCAATCTCTTTAGATTTCTTAAGATCAACCTTAAGTGAGGTGTGTGAAGCTTTTAATGCATTGTGTTCATCAACTAATTCCAAATGTTTTTTGTTCAACTCATCAAATTCATCAAGAAGAGCCATGTGATTTGAATCAATCGTTGCATGATGTTTGAGAAAAACTTCATGCTCTTTTTGTAGATTTGAATGTTCTAATTTTAGGCTAGCATGAGTCTTCTTAAGTTTTTTGTATGATGCATGGATTTTTTCACAAATTTTAAACAATTCATCATAGGTTGGTTTACATACCTCTTCCTCATCACTTTGATTCTCTCCCATGAAACACAAGTTCGTAGTCTCTTCCTCTGGTTCAGTCTCAGAGGAATCAGTACCAGATTCTGCGCAAAAACCTCTTTGGATTTTCTTCTTGTCCTTCCTCGACTTGGCTTTCTCCTCACCTTTTTCCTTTCCTTTGCTTGAATGATCTTGAAGTGTAGGGCAATCGGCTCTCACATGTCCAGGTTTCCTGTATTCAAAACAAACAACATCAGAAGATCCTTTAATATGTTTGTGATCCTTACCTTTTCTCCAATTTTGATGATGCTTTTGTTTCTTCCTTAGAAAGCTTTTGAATTGCCTTGTGATGAAGGCAACTTCATCGCTTTCAGACCCGGAAGATTCAGAATCTGATTTGTGTGCCTTCAATGCAATTGTTTTCTCCTTTTTCTTTTCACCTGCATCAACATTTCTTTGATTCACCCCTTGCTCGTAAGCAATGAGTGAGCCAAGTAAGTTATCAATAAAATAGGTGTTCAAATCTTTAGATTCAGTGATGGCAGTAATTTTTGCATCATAAGACAAAGGCAGGCATCTCAAAATCTTGTTAACTTTTTCATAATTCGAAAGTTCTTTTCCTAGTGCATGCAATGAAGTAACAATCTGAGTAAACCTAGTGTACATGTCAGAAATCGATTCATGAGGTTTCATACGAAAAAGTTCGTAGTCATGCAAGAAAAAGTTCAAACAAGATTGTTTAACTTCATTAGTACCTTCATAGGTGATGCACAATTTATCCCAAATCTCTTTACCAGTTTTGCAAGTTGAAACACGCATGTAATCCTCAGATTTCAAAGCACAGAAAAAACAGTTCAAACATTTTGCATTTAATTGAGCTAAATCTCGTTTATCAAAAGTCCATTCAGTAAAAGCAACTTCAGTTTTAACACCATTAATTTCACGAGAAGGTGGAGAATAACCTTCTTGAATAAGCATCCACATGCGATAATCAGTAGATTGTAAAAATGTTGACATGCGGGTTTTTCAAAAATCAAAAGGTAGGTTATCGAATATGGGAGGTCGGGTAATGGAATACCCTTCCGTAGTGTTACGATTCCCAATGTTAGCCATAGATCAAATTCAAAAAGTTTTCAAACTTTAATTTTCGAATCCCGCTCTGATACCACTGGTAAGTTCGTTAGGGATGTTAAGCCCTATGAACTTAGTCCCAAGCTAACCAAGAGGGGGGGTGAATTGGTATTTTATAAACTCTTTTCACAAAGAAAGAAAATTGCATAAACCAAATCACACCACAGAAATAAATGTGGAATTAAAAAGCGTGGAAGCAAGAAAAAGAACAGAGAAATTTATAGTGGTTCGGTCGACTCGACCTACGTCCACTCCTTGGAGGCACCCTCCAAGTATTGCACTACAAAACGTGACTCTCCTTTAGCCCCCACGGCTAGGCGGAGAAGCCCTTACATGATCCTCCTTTTTGAGACCCCGGCAAGGCAGAGAACCTACCTCCTTTTGCTTCCTCCTGAAGCTGGCAGAGAACCAAAACCAAAAGCAAACTCCTTACTTCTACCGACCCTTCTACAAACGAGAAACTCTAGACGAAGATGAAGCAGAGCGATCCTTGAAGCAACCCTTGTGAATCCCCTCATAAGCTCCCCCTCACAAGATCCTCTCTCTCTCTCCTCTCTCTCTTTCTCTCCTCAAGGTCTTCTCAGGTCAAGGCAGCAGCCAAAGGTCTCTAAAAACATTGAACAAGAGCTCTTAAATAGAAGAGCTTCAAAGGAAATCATTAATTGTAAGTTGCCGATAATATCGTCCTGGCCGATCTGGACATCGGCCTGGACGATCAGTACAAATCAAAGAAGATCAGCCAGAGCATCGCCCTGGATGCAAAACTGGACGATTAAAAATTGGCTTGATCGTCCAGGCTGATCTCACGATCGTCCGGGCCGATCAGTTCAAATCAGAGGAAAATCATCCTGACAATAGCCCTGAATACGAGCTGGCCGAAATTTATCATCATGAAGTAACTTAAGGTTTTTGACTAGATCGTCCTGGCCGATCCTGCGATCGTCCAGGACGATATATTCGTATCAATCATCCTTAATTACTCCCTTGATTTTCTGATCAATTAAGGCATAATTTGGTAATTTCGTCCAGGCCGATACGTGGATCGTCCTGGCCGATAATTTAAAATTACAGTATTCCTTAATTGACTATGGCGGCTACTTCTTTCTGTTTTGAGCTTATCGTCCTGGCCGATACACGTATCGTCCAGGCCGATATGTTAATGACAGCTGCCTTAATTAAGAATCCTCACTTAGACTTTCTATTTTAAGCTGATCATCCCAGACGATATAAATATCGGTCGGGCTGATGTGGGCAAAAATAGAAATTCTAAGCCCCTCAAGTGTGTGTGTGAAGGGTTACTTAGCATCAGTCTCTTTGACCATTACAAGTATACTCAAAAGGTAAAAATCAAAAGTACAGACTGACTCAACCCTAAACCTACGCAATCTTGAACTGGCTTCTTCTTGATCGTCTGATCTTCGATTCCTGAAAAGTTAGAAGCAACAAGTAGACCAAGAGAAGTAGTGTTTGTCAATCATCAAAAATAGATTTGCAACAGAAGGGTCGGTAGAGGTAAGGATTAAGCAACTGATCGTGGTTCTCTGCCAGCTTCAGGAGGAAGCAAAAGGAGTTAGGTTCTCTGCCTTGCCGGGGTGGCCAAAAGGACTTCTGTGTAAGGGCTTCTCCGCCTAGCTGTGGGGGCTAAAGGAGAGTCACAATTGTAGTGCAATACTCGGAGGGACCTCCGAGGAGTGGATGTAGGTCGAGTAGACCGAACCATTATAAAATTCTGTGTTCTTGTTTCTTGCTTCCGCATTTTAATATCTGCACTTATTTTTCTTGTGGTGTGATTTTGGTTTATGATTTTATTTCTTTGTGAATTTTTTTTTAAAAATACCAATTCACCCCCCCTCTTGGTTAGCTTGGGCTAGTTCTATAGGGCCTAACATCCCTAACAACCTTTCAGACTAAATTATTTTTTACTCATAATTAAATAAAATTTTTAGATTAACATAGAAAGATAATCAATTTTAAGAAGTAAGGTTGGGCTCATCGAGGGTCCCATACACACATATTAAAAGTTTTTCTTCCTTATTACCTGCTCCCCACTTGTAGGTTGTGTTATACCACCTAACCTATTAGTGTGCAATTCTATCTAGGGGATGTTAAGCAATCTCTATGAGAAAATTTATATTCTAAGTCTTTTTAATACTACTTCATATTATTTATGTATTCAAGGTCAATTAATATGCATTGCATTAGAAACCAATTTAAAAGTTTAAATTTTTATTGCATTCAAAGAATAATCACTTTGCATAAGTAAAGGGTCACTTAGAAAATTCTCTAGATGTTGACCTCATTCCTCAAAATTTTAAAAAATAACATACCTATCTTTTATAAAAGACAAGACACATAGTTTTGAAGCGTTAGGTGGTTAGGTTGTTCCATAATCCAAGGTGGGATAAGCCCATATTTGCATTGCATTAAATATATTTGGGCCATTATTATTTTGTACCCAATTAGACTTAAAATTCAGGGAAGACTCAAAATCACAAGACCCCACCTTTAGAAATATAATCCAAATATTATAATAAATTAACAAATCAAATTAAAATATCTCCTAATCCAAAATTTAGTGCCTAACACATAGGGTAGACTGAGGCATTTCTGAATTATATCAAAATCCCTCCTACTCTGCCTCGATTGACCTCTAAAAGTAAATGCTCAAATTTGATCCAATCCCATTTCAAACTCTGACTTCACACTTTTGATATTATTCTATAAAATCTCTTTAATAGATTTATATTATTATTTTAATTGAGAGTATTCATATGAAACTCATATTTCTTATGATGTAATTAACTACGAGAGCTTGCACTCATAAGAGATTTAAGACCTCAGATCAATTTTAAAAATCAATTAATTCTCCTTAGAAAAATCAAAATTAAAGATTATCATTATCATCTTATTCGGGCGATCAATAATAAATGATATTTATTTCCATGGGAAGGAATGTCATTTATTATCATGAAAAATTTTAGTGGTAAAATGCTTAATATTAAAAGTTCGTTAGGAATGTTAGGCCCCTTATGAACTGGCCTAAGGCTTAATAAAGAGAAGAGTGGTGAATTGGTAAAGAAGAAAATTTAAGTAAAGTACAAACCCAAAACACCACAATGAAAACCAATGCAAAAATTTAACTGCGGAAGAAACAAAAAGAAAGAACACATCGGATTTATAGTGGTTCGGTCAAACCTTGACCTACGTCCACTCCTTGGAGGCATCCTCCAAGTATTGCACTAAACTAAGTGTCTCTCCTTTAGCCCCGGAGCTAGGCGGAGAAGCCCTTACAAAATCACTTCCACCTTCCCCGGTGCGGCGGAGTCGCCGGGTCTCTTGACACCAAAGTCAACTTCTTATTTGGTGAACTTCCCTTGAGACAAGCCTTGAATCCGACGGTATTAAGGTGCAAGCCTGCCGGAGCAACCGTGTGGAATTCCCTCCACACTCCCTTGAGTCCCCCCTCACAGGATCTTCTCCTTCTCAGACTTCACCCGTTCCGCACTCCCTTTCAAGCTCTCTCTTCAAGTCTCCCCCACAAGAATGAAGCTACAATGGCTGCCAAAGACACTTTATAAAGTGTCATGACAAGCTTAAATAGAAAACCTCAAAATGAGCTCATTAATGCAAGTTGCCGACATTATCGTCCAGGACGATATAAATATCCACCTGTACGATCAGTACAAATTCAGCTCAATGGCCTGGGACGATTTGGGACGATTAGTAGAAAATTGATTATATCATCCTGGCCGATCTCACGATCATCCTGGACGATTAGTTTAAAACCCATTTAAATCATCCTGATCATCACCCTAAATTGATGCTGGTCGATGTAAATCGTTTAGGTCATCATCCCGGCCGATCCTACGATCGTCCTAGATGATGTGATCGTATCAATCAGCCATTAATGCTTTCTAAAGATACCAGATCAATTTATGCATAATTGAGTTAAATCGTCTTGGACGATAGAAATATCGTCCTAGCCGATTTCCTAAAATATAGAATACCTAAACTAATTATGGCGGCTGATTCTTTTTGAATTGAGACTATCGTCCTGGGCGATATAGGTATCGTCCAGGCCGATCAGTATATGACGATTGCTTTAATGAGGATGCCCTAATTAGGGTTTCTATTTTTGGACATATCGTCGAGGACGATATAAATATCATCCCGGACGATGTTACCAAAAATATAAATCTTTTAGGGAATAACAGAAAATATTCCAAGTTACAAATCATCAGGTGTCATACCAAATACAACAGACTCAAGAAAGGAAAAATAGTACAAACTGACTCAGACCTAGTCTACCCAATCTTGAGCTGGTTCCAAATTATAGTTTGATCGTGTTGCCTGAAATGTCAGTACATAAGGCAATCGTAGAGAAATAAGATTATTTGCTATCATCAAAATCATAAACCAAAGATCCGCAACAATCTCCCACTTTTTGATGATGGCAAAATATTTCAATTTAAATTTTTCAAAAAAGTAAATACTCCTCCTAATCTCCCCCTTACTAGAATAACACTTTAAAATAGGGGAGATGAAATAATTTTTATTATTTTTAAATTTTTGAAAAAAGATATAAATATGATAACAGTACAAAAATTCAACAATATGTTCTCCCCCTTTGACATTATAAAAAACAGAGGAGGCACAAACTAAAACAAAACGAACAAAAAACAAAAATGTTCCCTGATCTAGTGAAAAAAAAAATTCTTAAAATAAGAAAGTTACCTCTTGGTTTTAATTAAAAAACTTAGTAGAATTGAATTGACAACGCATAGCCCAGAAAAGGTTAGAAATTTAGAATTTGATAATCTAAACTCAAGTTCTTTTAAAAAGGCTCAAAAACTTTTTAATTCAATATCTAAATCATAAGATAAAGTAGAGAAAGAAACACTAATTTTTTCAAAACTTCTTTCATAAAATATATCTAATAGAAGATCAATGCACGAATTGTTGAATCAAGAATCAAGATTTTCAAACTCAAGTATCAAAAGTATCAAGGGTTTTCCTAAGCTTTTTAAGAAATACAAGAATGGTAAGCATTAAATATCGTGGGCTCATTTTATGCCTCTTTACAATTGGTTGGCGCACTGTGCATCTTTTGATATACTTTGTGTATTCTATATTTTCAATTTGGCGTCTTTGTGCATCTTTTATTTTTGGCATCATTGGTTAATTTTTTGAATATGCTTCCTTTCTTAAATCTTAAAAACAAAAGTAAACCCATCCTAGTGACAAAGCGAATTTCTTGATTAAAAAAATTATGAGTTAGATTCAATAACTTGCAAAAGATTCCTATGTGATAAATAAAACGTAGGGAGATAAAGAAATTTAGTTTCAAAAACTAATTTAAAAGATGAAAAAGATTTTAAATCAAAAAGTAGAAAAACCTCTTTTAGGAAACAGAGATTGAGAGTCAAACACTTGAGTTTCCTTCCTTTGACTGTTTTTAGAGAAGTCAATCGCAACTTACCAAAGATTTCAAGAAAAAATAGGAAGTAGATTTTTCAATTTTAGAAAAGTGAATGTGTGTGTTGATCAGAAAAATAAATTTTACGAAATAAGAAAAGAAAAAAAAAAGAAAAAAAATAAATACAAAACACAACAAAGAAGACTTTTTAACCATTATCTCTCTCCTGGTCTGATGCTTCAGAAACCAGGTCTGCCCATGAGATTTTTTGCTTTTCATTATTTCCCCAATTTAAATTTAGCTTTGCCTTACCCTTTTTTTTTTTGTAGAAAGAATTCTTAAATTAGGGCATTGATTTTTCATATGTCCAGTCTTTTTACAACGAAAGCAAATAACATCAGAAGAAATATGAATTTTCTTACCATTTTTACCTTTCTTCCACTTTTGCTTATGCTTTGACGAGCTTTGTGATTTTCTTGACAAGTCATCACCAATTAAGCTATTTTCTTCTTTATCTTTCATTTTTAAAATAATCGTTTCACCTGCATCCAAAAGTCTTTGACCCAACCCTTGCTCGTAGGCAATGAGTGAGCCAATCAAATTATCAATAGAATATGCATTCAAATCTTTAGATTCACAAATAGCATTAACGTTAGTATCAAATTTATCTAATATACAACGAAAAATTTTGTTAATTTTTTCAAAATTTGAAAAATCTTTTCCTAAAACATGCAATGATGTTACAATTTGAATGAACCTAGTATACATGTCTAAGATCGTCTCATAAGATTTCATGGAAAATAGTTCAAAATCATGCATTAACATATTCAACTTTGATTGCTTGATTTCACTAGTGCCTTCGTATATGGTGTGTAGTTTATCCCAAACTTCCTTACTAGTAGTGCACGTGGATATTAACATAAAATATTCAGAATTTAAAGCACAGAAAAAATAATTTAATGATTTTGTATTTAATTGAGCATTGAGTTGTTCTTTCCTGTTTTATTGATTAAAAGAAATATCAATTTTAACTCCATTAACAATACGTGATGGTGATGAATAACAGTTTAAAATCATATGCCACATGCGAAAATCAATTGATTGCAAGAAAATAGACATGCGAGTTTTCTAAAAGTCAAATAACATATTTTCAAATAAAGAGGTCTAGTGATTGAATAACCTTCCGCAATATAACGATTAGCCATGGATCAAAAATTCAAAAGCATTTAAAAACTTATTTTATGAAATCCTACTCTGATACCACTTGAAAGTTCATTAAGGATGTTAGGCCCCTTATGAACTGGCCCATGGCTTAATAAAGAGAAGAGTGGTGAATTGGTAAAGAAGAAACTTTAAGTAAAGTACAAACCCGAAATACCACATTGAAAACCAATGCAAAAATTTAAGTGCGGAAGCAACAATAAGAAAGAACACACCGGATATATAGTGGTTCGGTTAAACCTTGACCTACGTCCAGTCCTTGGAGGCACCCTCCAAGTATTGCAATAAACTAAGTGTCTCTCCTTTAGCTTCCACAGCTAGGCGGAGAAGCCCTTACAAAATCACTTTCACCTTCCCCGGTGCGGCAGAGTCGCCGGGTCTCTTAACGCCAAAGTGAACTTCTTCTTTGGTGAACTTCCCTCAAGATAAGCCTTGAATCTGATGGTATTAAGGTGCAAGCCTGCCGGAGCAACCGTGTGGAATCCCCTCCACACTCCCTTGAGTCCCCCCTCATAGGATCTTCTCCCTCTCATACTTCACCCGTTCCTCACTCTCTTTCAAGCTCTCTCTTCAAGTCTCCCCCACAAGAACGAAGCTATAATGGCTGCCAAAGACACTTTACAAAGTGTCATGACAAGATTAAATAGAAAAGCTCAAAACAAACTCATTAATGCAAGTTGCAGACATTATTGTCCAGGATGATATAAATATCGTCCTGTACGATCAGTATAAATTCAGCTCAACGGCTTTGCACGATTTGGGACGATCAGTAGAAAATTGGTTATATCATCCTAGACGTTCTCACGATTGTCCAGGTCGATTAGTTTAAAACCCATTTAAATCGTCCTGATCATCGCCTTGAATTGATGCTGGCCGATGTAAATCATCCAGGTCTTTGTTTCGGCCAATCCTACGATCGTCCCGGATGATGTGATCATATCAATCAGCCATTAATGCTTTCCAAAGATACCATATGAATTTAGGCATAATTGAGTTAGATCATTCTGGATGATAGGAATATCATCCTGGCCAATTTCCAAAAATAAAGAATACCTAAACTGATTATGGTGGCTGATTATTTCTAAATTAAGACTATAGTCCTGGCCGATACAGGTATCATCCAGACCGATTAGCATATGACGATTGCCTTAATGAGGATGCCTAAATTAGGGTTTTTATTTTAGGACATATCATCCAGGATGATATAAATAGTATCCCGGACGATGTTACTAAAAATAGAAATATTTTAGGGAATAACAGCAAATCTTCTAAGTTACAAATCATTAGGTGTCATATCAAATACAACAGACTCAAGAAAGGAAAAATAGTACAAACTGACTCAGACCTAGTCTACCCAATCTTGAGCTGGTTCCAAATTGCAGTTTGAACGTGTTGACCTGAAATGTTAGTACATAAGGTAGTCGTAGAGAAATAAGAATGTTTGCTATCATTAAAATCATAAACTATAGATCTGCAATAAATATAACTTAAGTTAAAAAAATAATAAAATAGAGAAAAGAAATTTTGCATTAAATTAAAAATTGAAAAGTATAACACTACTCATCACTTGATATAGCCATGAATTGGGATTTATATATGTCAAAATGATAGAGAAGAAGGGCCAATATATATCCAGTTGTTGGAGAGGAATATCAGAGAATGGGAGTGATGCAAGCTACAGACACCTGCTCTGGACAACAAAGTTGGTTTTTGTAATTTCTAGAAATGGTAAGTAGGGAAGGTGGCGAAGGTATGGAAAGTGACGTGTCATCATTTATGGTCCTACTTGTAGCACAACTATTATTAGCCTCTCTCGAATCAATTGTTCAGTAAAGAAGAGTTAATTTGTATCTATATAGATGGACTTTTGTTAGGAAGGCCTTCTGTAAAAATGTCGTCTGTTTGATCTTCTGTGGCTATGTGGTGAATAATGAATATACTAGATTTGATATATTAATGAATATAATGAAGGTCAATGTTAATGTGTTTAAAAATTGCTTGGAATACAGAATTGTTTGCAAGAGAGATTGCTGAAATATCGTCACAATATAAGGATGTTGGTTGAGTAATAGAAATGTGAAGCTCATTTATTATTCTTCTAAGCCATACAATTTTGTTGTTGTTGAAGTTAGCGCTCTATATTTAGATTCTATAGAGGAATGAACTACCATTGATTACTTTTTTACACACAAAAAATACACAGAATACAATTATTTATTTCCTATCCTATTTGTCTCCAGCCTAGTCGACATCCATATATGCATAAAGTTGAAGTTGTCCACTAGTGATTGGTAAACTCAAGTGAAGTGTGCTCTTGAGGTAGCAAAGTATCCTTTTGATCATACAAAAATGAAGATTTTGGGAGTTGTGCATATGCTGACAAATATGATTAATGGAAAATTAAAGGAATGGATTTGTGATAGTAAGATTGTGTGTAGCAATCCCGATAAATTGCGATATAGTTAAGGAACATCAAATGGTAGTAAGGCAGTGGGAGAATTATCTTATTTTCTTGTAATAAGATTTTTGTACTGTTTTGCACATAGTTATGTCTTCTTTGTCAATAATAGTCGTATCATAGTTTAATTGATGAAAAATTTTTCTACTTTTGAATATTAAACATGCAAACTAAGAAATGTATGTCAGTTGCCCATATATTTTAATGAAAATGGCTTTTGAAGATCCTTTAAGAGTTGAGAAATTATATTAGAGTCAAATCCCATGAGCAAAATATCATCTACATGAAGTATTGGCAGAGTGAAGAAGATTAAAAATAGAGTGAGGTTTAAGATGCCTAGATTGAAATAAGATAGTCATAGATGAGTTTTTTTGTAGTTAGATGTAAAAAGGATGAGGAAGAAGAAGTAACATGTATAGGGCTAGTTGTAGAGGGTGTTGAATAAGTTGAGTGAGATGAATTTGAGAGATGTCTTTGAGATGATTGGTTGTTTGGTGAGATGTGAGATGAAAGGGTTGAAGAAATAGATGGTGGGATGGTCGAATCAAGAGTTAGAGGAGGGGATGAGAAGGACTTGAGGTGGAGTTTGAAACATTAGTGGTGGGAGATATTATTTGAAATGGAAAATAGATTCTTGGAACATTATAGGAATTGAAGTACAAACCTTACCTATATGTAAATTTAAACATAGGTATCCTTTGGATGCATTTCCATAACCTATAAATACAAATTGCATAGCTTTAGGTACAAATATGTGATGCTTATGAGGTGGAGGTAAAGGATAACATTAGCAACCAAATACTTTAAGCAACTTATCGTTTGATACCATTTTGTATAGAAATTCATAGGGTGAGAGGTTAGGTGTCATAGGTGATGGAAGTCTACTTATCAAATAGACAACTGTGAGAGAGCTGCATGTAATCGAATCATTTCATTGGCTACATGGTTCACATATAACAAGTTGTAAAGAAGTGCTTGGAATTTGTTTTTTCTTGGATAGAATGAACCTATAAGAGCTACCTCAAATAGATTTCAATATTCTACAAAAATATTAAGAAAATATTTCTTTATGGGGCTTCGTGCATTGGTGTATTTAGCAATCAATTTTATTGTACCAGAAGATAAATAATTTTGTCATATTCCCTGCACATATTATCAATGATATGAGGCATATGTCAAAATTTAAGGACTACATGGGCCATTAACGGAACTCATGTTGACGTCCACATTTCTATTGAATATCAAATTCCTTATACAAGGCGCATCAATCACCTGCACAAAATATCATGGCAGTACGTGATTTTAATATGTGCTTCATATTTGCTACAACAGAATGAGAGGGTTCAACTCATAATGATCATATCAATTATTATCATAATTTTAATTATGAAATTAATGATCCCTTTATATAGAATAATATAATCAAACACTCGATCAAATTTTATTTTGACCCTCCAGGGTCATATTTGATTCTTCCTTAAGTTTGACAACAATAATTAGGATGAATTAAAAGTTTTGTAATTTGAACCCATTAGGGAATGATAAATTTGCCTCTCAAGATGATATATTATTCATAATGACGTATGCAATTTTAAATCTAAAAACATAGAAATTCAATTCTCCTAAAGAAAATAAAAATTTCAAAATAACGCTTTTCAATCAAACAAAAAAATAGCGACTCCGTTGAAAAATAATATCACTCCATCTTTAGCAATGGTAAATTCTTTTTTGCATCAATAATTTTGACTTCCCTCTTTTTTTTGTCCTGTTAAGACTCGTTCAATAAGAATTAGGTTGTTAAGCCTAAGTAAATGTCTCAAGGCTAACCAAGAGGGGGGGTGAATTGGTAATTTAAAAATTATACTTCTACTCTTGGATTTAAAAAAAAAACTTTTTAATTATTAATGCAAGTTAAATTTAAAGTTTAAAAATAAACTTTTCAACCAGAGTAAATAACTTGCAATTAAATTAAATGCGGAAGAAAAATAAGAAAGAATACACTAGATTTATAGTGGTTCGATCAAACCTTAACCTACGTCCACTCCCCGGAGGCACCCTCCGAGTATTGCACTAATACCACAAATTGACTCTCTTTTTGCCCCCAATGCAAGGCGGAGAAGCCTGTACAAAATCACTTTCACCTTCCCTGGTGCGGAAGAGTAGCAGAGTTCTTTGACACCAAAGAGATATTCTTCTCGCCAAAACTTCCCTCAAGACGACCCTTGAATCCGATGGTACTGAGGTACAAGTTCGCCAGAGCAACCGTGTGGATATCCCCTCTACACTCCCTTGAAATCCCCTCCAAGGATCTTCTCCATCTCAAACTCCACCCTTTCCTCTCTCACATTCAAGTTCTCTCTTCTAGTTTTCTCCAAAAGAATGAAGACACAATAAATGTCAAAGATACACTTTGTCATCCTTTTACACTCTGCAAGTATCGGTAGAGAACCGGACCGTTGTTGTTGAACTTCACTTGAGAGTCTTCAGAGGAGATGGGTAGAAAAAAAGAGATCTTCTACTTCAAGTAACCTTGTGAATCCCTCACAAATCCCTCACTTGATCTGTCACTCTTCACTCTTACAATCTCTCCCAAACACTCACACTCGATGATCCCTCTCAAGAGAAAACAACTCCAAAGGTACTTGTAATAGTTTTTAGGGCTCCTTATATAGAAAGGACATGAAAAACCGTCCAAAAAACTGCTAATTTCAAGTTTTTCTGCGCAGTGGATAGTCCCGTACGAACTTGAGTTAGTACGGATGAACTGTGTAAAAAACTATCGCGTATGAACCATTTGTGCATCAGTACGAACTAAATTCATCCTAGGATGAAATAGGTTTATCCTGGGATGAAATATGTTTGTCCGGTACGAACAGTTATATCAAAGGTCTATTCCGAAAATTGCAGAACGTTGCATGAAACTGCCATAGTCAGTTCACATCGTCATGGGACGAACAAGACTTCGTCTCGATGAAATTTTCACAAAGAGCGACTCATCCTGGGACAAAAAAGATTTTGTCTGGATGAAATTTTTATAGAGCCCAACTCATCCTAGGACGAAAATATTTCGTCCTCGATGATCCGGACTTAGAAAAAATTTCCAATTCAGTTTCTATCTGTTCTATTGCTCTTATAAGGAGATAACTGATCTGATCGTCCCGTACGAACAATGTTCATCCCGTACGATCAGTATAAAACTTTTTCAAGATCTCCTTTAGTGTGTGTGAATTTATTCACTCAATTACAATCACTCCCTCTCAAATTTAATTCAAATAAAAAGTACAAGCTTCAAATTTTCACAAAGTATCTCATACTGAATTTGATTTAAAGTCTTCATAGTCTGGAGTTTGATTTTCCTGAAATATTAGTACAAATAAGAGCAAAAACAAATCTTCCAAAAAATTTTAGGAGATAACAACACATAAAATAATAATATATGGAATCATCAAAACTATACAAGTTGCAAGAATGTAAAACATGCAAATAGCAACTCTCTTAACAATCTCCCTCTTTTTGATGATGGCAAAACAATTATTATTTGTAGGATTTCAAATTCTAAGAATCTCCTAAACTCCCCTGAATTGATGAATACATGAAAATAAGGAGGCAATTTGAATCAAAGAAAAAAAAATTATTTTTCAAAAAATTTTTACACAACAACAAAAATACAAAAACAAACAAAAACACAAGATACAAGAGCCAGACAAAAAATTTCTCCCCATTTTTGACAACAACAAAAAGTGAAGAAGAAATATACTAGAAATGTAAGTAATCATATGAAATTCATTTGATAATTTAACCTTAAAAGTGATTGATATAAGATATGCAAATAAAAATAAAACATTAGGCAAATCATAGAAATTCATAAAATTTAATAAGTGATATAACATTGAAACTAAGAAGAATTTATCAAAGACATGAGTCAATTTAGACATTTAGATATAGAAAATCATTGAAAGAAGGATGAATAATAAAATTGTATATTTCAAATTTCAATAAAAATATAAATGAACATTAGATCAATTTGAATTAAGAGATTAAAAGAGTCCGGAAAGAAGTAAGTACCACATGTGGCGTTTTGCACATCTTTTTTAAATTTATGGCACATTTTTATGTATCTTTTTACTTTGGGCTTATTTTGTGCATCTTTTTCACATTGCGAACCTTTGCGCGTTATTTTTTATTTTTGTACACTTGTACATTTTTCAAGAGTAATTTAATTTTTTCCAAAATCAATAATTACAAATTTTAAATTTTTCTAAGTGCATAAATATTATTTGATAAGTGAAATACAAATAAGAAAAACTTCATAATTGCAATAATAATATAAAAAAATAATGTAGTCTAAATAATAGACATGAAATTGATAATCTTAATAATATCAAGTTATAAACACAACTTAAATTTAGAAAAATTAGATTTTCTAATGAATTCAATTTTATATTGCAGTTCAAAGTATATCACTTGTAAGATAAAAAAATTTAGGGATTTTCATATAGGCTAACGAACATTTCAAACACAAAACAAAATCACTTAAATATTCAAAAAATCTAAAGCAATACAAGTACAAAACACAAGTACATAAACTATAAAAATCTTCATATCACATTCCAAATGTCTCACAAAAAGATTCTTTCTCAACATTTTACCCGTATAGCCATTTATATGCGTATAGAAGAAGTAATACAAATCATCCAGGACGATCAGGAGATTGTATAGTACGATATGTATTTGAAAAATTAAACAATATGCAATCAGTCTAAACCAATTATCAATTTGCTACAGAATTTGTACAGTACAAAAATATTTTTGTTCAGTATAAATAGAATACTTAGAAAAATTTGCACGATCAATCTAAAACATGGAATCAGATGTGAAAACATTTCAAAATCATACAAAAACACTAAAAAATAAAGATAGAAAAACCTATAAAAAAACAAAAATAAAAATAAAACAAATAAAAAATATTTACACAAAAACATATAAACAAATGGTTTAAACATCATTTTGCTCCTGGTCTGATAATTCAGAAGCTAGATCTGCCCAGGAGATTTTTTACTTTTCATTATTATCCCTTTCTACAACTTACTTAGGTTTACCTTTTTCTTAGCATGAAGAGTTCTCAAATTAGGACACTGACTTTTTAGATGTCCAGATTTCCTACATCCAAAGCAAATAATATTTGAAGAAATTTGAACATTCTTACCATTTTACCTTTATTCCACTTTTGTTGATGCTTATGCTTGTGCTTTAGTGGACTTTTCAATTTGCTTGTTAAGTCATCGCTTTCCTCACTAACTAAGTCACTTTTCTCCATGTCTTCCGCTTTTAGCATTATTATTTCAACTGCATTCAAAAGTCTTTGACCCAAATATTGCTCGTAGGAAATGAGTGAGCCAATCAAATTATCAATAGAATATTCATTCAAATTTTTTGATTCACAAATAGCAACAACTTTGGCATCAAACTTATCAAGTAAACAACGTAGAATTTTATTGACTTTTTCAAAGTTTGAAAATTCTTTACCTAAAGCATGCAATGATGTTATAATTTAAATAAACTTAGTATATATGTCTAAGATCGTCTTATAAGATTTCATGCTAAGGAGTTCATAGTCATGCATCAAAAAATTTAACTTAGATTTCTTGACTTCACTAGTACCTTCATATATAATGCATAAACTGTCCCAATTTTCCTTGCCGGTAGTACATGTAGAGATTCTCATATAATCTTTCAAATTTAAAGCACAGAACAAACAATTCTTACATTTAGCATTTAATTTAGTATAAATTTGTTCTACTCTACTCCATTCAGAAAAAGGGGACTCAGTTTTGATTCCATCTATAATATGTGACGGTACAGAATAACCACTTTGAATCATATGTCACATTCGATAATTTATTGATTGCAAGAAAATAGACATTTGAATTTTCCAAAAAATAAAAGAAATTTTTCCAAATAAAGGTGGTCTAACAATCGAATATCCATATAATGTTTTACGGTTCCTAAAATTAGCCATACTCATTTTTCAAAAAGTAGTCTAAACTTATGATTTTGAAACAAATCTTTGATACCACTTGTTGGGCCCATTAAAAAGACCTAAGCGATTGTCTCAAGGCTAACCAAGAGAGGGGTTAATTGATAATTTAAAAATTATACTTCTATTCTTGGATTTTTAGAAAAATTTTTTAATTATTAATGCAAGTTAAATTTAAAGTTTAAAAATAAACTTTTCAACCAGAGTAAACAACTTGTAATAAAATTAAATGCGGAAGAAAAATAAGAAAGAACAAACCAGATTTATAGGGGTTCGGTCAAACCTTGACCTACGTCCACTCCTCAGAGGCACCCTCCGAATATTGCACTAATACCATAAAGTGACTCTCCTTTTTCCCCCAATGCAAGGCGGAGAAGCCTGTACAAAATCACTTTCACCTTCCCCGGTACGGCGGAGTAGCCAGCTTCTATGACACCAAAGAGATATTCTTTTCGTCAAAACTTCCCTCAAGACGACCCTTGAATCGATGGTACTGAGGTGCAAATTCATCGGAGCAACCGTGTGAATATCCCCTCCACACTCCCTTGAAATCCCCTCCAAGGATCTTCTCCCTCTCAAACTCCACCCTTTCCTCTCTCTCTTTCAAGTTCTCTCTTCTAGTTTTCTCTAAAAGAATGAAGACACAATGAATGTCAAAGATACACTTTGTCATCCTTTTACACTCTCCAAGTATCGGCAGAGAACCGGACCGATGTTGTTGAGCTTTACTTGAGAGCCTTCACAGGAGATGGGCAGAAACAAAGAGATCTTCTTCTTCAAGTAACCTTGTGAATCCCTCACAAACCCCTCACTTGATCTCTCACTCTTCACTCTTACAATCTCTCCCAAACACTCACACTCAATGATCCATCTCAAGAGAAAATAACTCCAAAGGTACTTGTAATAGTTTTTAGGACTCCTTATATAGAAAGGACATGAAAAACTGTCAAAAAAACTGCTAATTTCAAGTTTTTTAGCACAGTGGATCGTCCCGTACAAACTTGAGTTAGTACGGACGAACTATGTAAAAAACTATCGCGTATGAACCATTTGTGCATCAGTACGAACTAAATTCGTCCTGGGATGAAATAGGTTCATCCTGGGATGAGACATGTTTGTCTGGTACGAACAGTTATATCAAAGGCCAGTTCCAAAAACTGCAGAACGTTGCTAGAAACTGCCATAGTCGGTTCCCATTGTCCTGGGACGAACAGGACTTCGTTTGGACAAATTTTTTACAGAGAGCAACTCGTCCTGGGATGAAAATGATTTCGTTTGGATGAAAATTTTACAGAGCCCAACTCGTCCTGGGACGAAAATATTTTGTCCTGGACGATCAGGACTTTGAAAAATTTTCCAGTTCAGTTCCTGTCCGTTCCATTGCTCATACAAGGAGATAACTGATCTGATCGTCCCTTACGAACAATGTTCATCCTGAATGATTAGTATAAAACTTTTTCAAGATCTCCTTTAGTGTGTGTGAATTTATTCACTCAATTACAATCACTCACTCTCAAATTTAATTCAAATAAAAAGTACAAGCTTCAAATTCACAAAGTATCTCATGCTGAATTTGATTTGAAGTCTTCATAGTCTGGAGTTAGATTTTCCTGAAATATTAGTACACACAAGAGCAAAAATAAATCTTCCAAAAAATGTTAGGAGATAACAACACATAAAATAATAATATTTGAAATCATCAAAACTATATAAGTTGCAAGAATTTAAAACATGCAAATAGTAACTCTCTTAACAGGTCCTTCTATCCATTTCTCCCAATATATTATAGTGTAAAACCAAACAAAAAATCCTCTTATAAATTTTAGAAACCTACATGCTCAAATATATTAATAACGTGCTATGTTTCATAACTTATAGAAGATCCTTTTATCTCAAAATCAAACTTTCAAATTACTTAACGAAATTAAATCTCTTTTAAATTCTAATCAATCTCTATGTTTTATCACTATTTATTTGATTACAATCCTTATAATTCAATATATGTGATTGAATATAGATCTCCTTTTCAAATTAAATTGAAGAGATTGATCCTTTTAGCAAATATGATCTTTGTTATTTCATTCTCGAATCTCTTATCGAGATGAAATAGTCAAGTAAATTTCTTAGAATCTATCCTTTATATTTGTAAACCTTTACGCTGAATGCATATTCAATATATTGAGTTTCGAAAATAAGTGTAGGCTGTGTTGGATCTTCAAATTTTCAAAATCTATCTAAAACCTTTCATAATATATTCGTCACTGCCATATGTTTTCCTACAGTACCCTCTTATAGTTTAGCATATGCAATATGAATTCAACTTCTTTTAAATTCATAATTAAGATTTAATTCTTCTAACAAATCCATGCTCTGATATTTTATCCCCAAGTCAATCGGAAGGGTAAAAGAGTCGAGTAAAAACTCGTTTATCTTCCTTTAAAATTTATAAACCTTTACTTTGAATGTGAATTCAATATATTGAATTTCAAAAATAAAGGGAGATGCTGTCAGATTTTCAAATTGTAAAATCTACTACCAAAATCATTCAACTCCAATTGTCATTGTCATATATTTTTCTACAACACATTTTGTAGATTAACATAGACAATGCAAATTCAATCCTTTCCAAAATCAACTTCAAATTTCAATTCTTCTCAAATTCCAGCTACATAATTTTACCCTCTAGTCAGTCAGCAACGTGAAAGAATCAAGCAGAGATTCTTTGATCTTCCTCCTAAATTTTTAAACCTTCATGTTGAGTGCACACTCAACATGTTGAGTTTCAAAATTCATGGATGATCTTTCAAAACTTTCAAAAATTCAAAACACTTACCAAATCAACTTCAATTACCATTTCTATGTATTTCCAGCAACATCCTCTTGTAAGCTAACACAAGCAATGTAACTTTAAATCTCAACTTAGACTTTGACATTTCACCTCCAAATCAATCAATGGGGTAAAATAGTCGAGCAAAAATATCTTGATTTTCCTTTCAAAATTTATAAATCATCATCTTGAATGCAAATTTAACATGTGAAGTTTTGAGACCAAAGGAAAATCACTTTCAAATTTCAAAAAATTCAAACTCCTTATCAAACTCTATTCAAATCAAGTCTAGATTAATGTTGATATATATTTTTCTACAACATTTTCTTGTAATTAAACATATACAGGGGAAATTAAAACCTATTTTAAATCAAAATCAATCTTTATATTTTATCATTACACATGGGATTATAAGTCTTATAATTCGATAAACGTGATAAAATATAAAAAACTTCTTTTCAATTTTAAATTCAAGATTCTAATTCAAATCCTCTTTCTTAAATATCAGAAAAAAAATTAAACATTTGCAATAGCCGAAAAGCCGCTTTTCTCTATTGACCAAAACCTCAATGTCAAAGAGCTGATTCATACAAGTGCAATCCAGTTTGAAATATGGTTTAAGTCCCTGAACCTAACTAAGAATGGAAATACAATCTTCAACCTAGTTATTGAAGGGGATAATGATGCTCCTGTAGTCGAGTTAGCAGTAGGGGCAGGGACTGACGTTCCTCCCATTCTTGAAATTGTGGCAGGTGTCACCCTTGAACCTATTGTACCCTCTACTAAGGAGGACAAAGAACAAAAACCTACAGATGGATCTGAAGTGAAACCAATTTTTGAGAAAGGATCTTCTAGCACCGAAGCACTCTTTGGTAGTAAGAGTTCTAGAAAAAACTACTTTAAGGTGATGAAGATGTTGACCTCAATTTTCGTTCGAGTTCCTTAAAGGGTGTTTAGTTGATTTTATCGAGCTCCATCGAGGCCAATTCAAGCTCGAATCAGCTTGAATTGAGTCGAATTAGACTCGACCATGTTCGATTAAGCCCAAAAGCAAACCAATGATGAAGATTTCGTCAAAAATTCAAATATTGACCCGTTGCGTCGATCTCGCATGATGTGCTCGCTTTAGAAGGAATGCATGAGCAAAATTTCAGCGGGCTTCCTTTCTCGACATTAATGGGTATTTACTCAAGAACAAAGGTGTGAGACAGAATGAGCTGAGGGATGGGGGTCTTGAAGACCCGCTGGCTCTGTTTCTCTCTCCTCTCTCGAGGCATCCTTCTCATGCTAAGAAAGAGCAGAGTATATTGGCCCACCTCCCAGATTTTGGTCCATTCCATTTGCACGGCTCCAAGAGCAAGAGCACAAAGCCGCTCTCATTCCTTTCTCCCTAGCATGCGACCAGCAAGGATGAACTCGCTGCTCCCTCTCCCTCTCTAGCGTGAGCCAGGGGAGACTGAACTCGTGGCCTTGTACGACGCATTCTTTCTTTAAGGGCAAGTCCTGCTCTCTTGTTTTAAGATTTAGTTATTGATCAATTGGCAGCCCCTTAAACTTTGATGCTTGTTGGTAAATTTGAGTTGAGATCACCAAACCTTGATGTTATACAAAATTTTTTTTCTTAATCTAAAGCTTTTTGGATTGTTTCACATTAGTTTACTTGATCAAAGACATGTTGTTATCCAACTTTCTAATGATTTTGATTATAACCACATATTTTCCAAGAGATCTTATTATACTCAAGGGTGTTAAATACTGTTGCTTAAATGGACTTTTGATTTTGATGTTAGGAAGGAATCTCCTATTGCTTCAGTTTGGAAATCTTTCCCTAGTTTGAGACTTCACTTTTTTAAACCCTAAATCCTTTTTGGTATGGCTTCTATCTTTGGGAGACCGTTACAAACTGACCAAGCCACTACCACTGTGTCAAGGCCATCTGTTTCTTGGGTGTTGGTCAAATTGGATGTATTTAAAAATCATCCTAGCGAAATATGGATTGGGTCAGAAGTCAAGGGCTATTTCCAAAAAATTGAGTTTGAAAATTTACCAATATATATTTTTTTTGCAAGATGCACGGCCATGGTATGAATCATTATTTTTGAAAGCATCCTCATCTTCGTAAAGAAAAGGATTCATTGAAAGAAAAGAATGGGGTGGTTGGTTAGGATGTTTCTAATCCCATTTAGGTTAGAGAGCAATACCTCTAATCCTTCTCAATCTATTGAGGAGTTATTGGTGGTTAATGTAGAGGACCCTCTTCTTCCTTTTACCAATGATGTCTCTTTGAATCATAATCAGGGAGTTATTATCTAATTGAAAGTTCGTTAGGGATGTTAAGCCCTATAGAACTGGCCCAAGCTAACCACGAGGGGGGGGGGGGGGGGGGTGAATTGGTATTTTAAAAAAGTTCTTTTCACAAAGAACGAAAAACACATAAACCAAAAACACACCACGAGGAAAAATAAATGCAGAAATTTAAATGTGCGGAAGCAAGAAATAAGAACACAGAAATTTATAGTGGTTCGGTCAACTCGACCTACGTCCACTCCCCGGAGGCACCCTCCGAGAATTGCACTACCAACATGACTCTCCTTTAGCCCCACAGCTAGGCGGAGAAGCCTTTACAACGAACCTCCTTTTTGCCACCTCGACAAGGCAGAAAACCTATCTCCTTTTGCTTCCTCCTAAAACTAGCAAAGAACCACAACCAAACGCTGACTCCGTACCTCTACCGACCCTTCCACGGACGAGAAACTCTAGACGAAGGAGAAGCAGAGCGATCCTTGAAGCAACCCTTGTGAATCCCCTCACAAGATCCTCTCTCTCTCTCCCTCTCCCTCTTTCTCTCCTCAAGGCCTTCTTAGGTCAAGGCAGCAGTACAAAGGTTGTTCAAAACGTTGAACAAGAGCTCTTAAATAGAAGAGCTTCAAAGGAGCTCATTAATTGCAAGTTGCCGACTAATCGTCCTAGCCGATATGGACATCAGCCTGGCCGATCTGGACATCGGCCTGGCCGATCAGTACAAATCTTAGAAGATCGGCCTGGGCATCGCCCTGTTTTGGGTGCTAGACGATTGAAATTTGGCTTGATCGTCCTGGCCGATCTCACAATCGTCCAGGCCGATTAGTTCAATTCAGAGGAAAATCGTCCTGAGCATTGCCCTATTTTTATGCTGGTTTATCCCGATCGTCCAGGAGTAACCAAGGATATTGAATATATCGTCCTGGCCGATCCTGCGATCATCCAGGTTGATGTGATCGTATCAATCATCCTTAATTACTACCCTGATTTGTCCTGATTAATTAAGGCATAATTGTGAATATCGTCCAGGCCGATCAACTATCGTCCTAGCCGATAATTTAAAAATACAGTATACCTTAATTATCTATGGTGGCAACTTCTTTCTATTTTGAGAGCTTATCGTCCTGGCCGATACACGTATCATCCAGGCCGATATGTTAATGTCAGCTGCCTTAATTAAAAATCCTTAATTAGACTTTCTGTTTTAAGCCTGATCGTCCAAGACGATGTAAATATCGTCCTGGCCGATATGAGTAAAAACAGAAAATCTAATTCTCTCAAGTGTGTGTGTGTAGGATTACTTAGCATCAGTCTCTTTGACCATTACAAATAGACTCAAGAAGAGAAAAAACAAAGTACAGACTGACTCAACCCTAAACCTACGCAATCCTGAACTGGCTTCGTCTGTTGGTCCGATCTTTGATTCCTGAAAAGTTAGAAATAACAGGCAGTCCAAGTGCTTGTCAATCATCAAAATATAAGCCATGAAAATAGATTTGCAACAATCTCCCCCTTTTTGATGATGGCAAACACAAGTAGGAAGAACTAAAAAAAAGTTTATTAAAAATTTAAAGTTACATAACCTTTTTCCTACCACAACCTACTCCCCCTTTTGTCATCACAATAAGATGGTCCAGATAAATAAAAGAAAACAACACAACAGAGACAAAAACAGACTAGAAAGTAACCTACAGAAAACAGGAAACAAATAACAGAAAAACATAGACTAGAAAAATGAGGGACCCTGATCATCGGATGGAGGTGGTGGAGGTGGCTGCTGAAAGTAGCTGACAAGTGAAGTAAACTGAGCATTGAACCAGGCGATGTCCTAGTCATGCTGCTGCTGCTAGTGAGTCATGTAACTGTCAAAGCGGGCTAAGTCCTCTGCGCGGTTCTGCTCGTAGCTGTTCATATCATCAGAATGTTGCTGCACCTATACAGCAACGTAAGCATCAAAGCGGGTCTCCCAACGATCAAACCTCTTTATCAACTGATCAACTGGTGAGTGCTGGTGGAGAGGAACAGGATCTAGAACGGGAGCGGGAGCGGGCTCCTCCTCTCCAGCCCTCCGAGGTTCCCCATCTCCTGGGTGGAGACGAGTACTATGAAGGGTACTGAAGGAACTGTTTGAATAGAAGGGAGTTGGGAGGTTAGGTGGAATAGGGTACTGAAGTTGGTATTTGCTTTCAAGGACATAGGCTATGATGTGTCCTAAGGCTAGATTGTGTTTCCTCTTATGACCTGGATCGCGGATTGTGGTTAAGTGATTAATGTATCGAAAAATTAAGTCCGCAGTATTGAATTCTCTATGTGCCATGATGTAGAAAGTAGTGAGGGAAAGTAGAGGGGTGATGTGGATTCGGTCCCCAGCTTTTGGAATTATGGAGGTGCGAAGGACATGTTGGATTGTCCTAGCATCTTTGACTAAAGAGCTAGTCTCTCCAACTTGAAAAGGTGCATTGGTCTGGCGAAGAAAGTGATTCGCCGTGGACCAGTCAAGGTCAGGATCTGAAGCGATTAAGTGCAGCTTATCCCCGGTGGTGGATAGCTGTAATAGTTCAACACAGTCCTGATATGTGATTTTGATAGGGCGTCGATTCACATAGGAGGTCAGAGCTGTGAAGGTAGAATTAATGCGAAGGTTTGCAAAGAATTCTCGAAGAAACTCGGTATTAAAGGAAAAAACAAGAGATAGTACGAAACAAAGGGAGGTGTGAGCGAAAAGATCCATTACCGGGTATGAGATGTAGGCAGGATTGATAATTCTGGAGATAGTAATCCCACATTCTTTGTATCGATGGTAGGCAGCCTGATCCTCTGCCTCCCTGAATCGAGGGTCCAGAGTGGCCCTCGAGGAACTCCCAGAAGCTTGTCGAACACGTTTCCCACCAGCCATAGAAAAGAGATTAGCAAGAAGACACAAGAGGAGAAGGTATGATGTGGAAAATATGGCTGGATCAGCCAGAATTTAAAGAAATGACCATATCGTCTAGACGGATCACAGAATCGTCCAGGCTGATATGGCTCAATAATTGCATACAGGCCGATTGGTCGAAAAGCGGTCCGATCGTCCGGGCCGATCAAATATCGGCCAGGACGATTAGACACACACGATCGTCCCGAGGAGTCAGGCCGGTCGACCGTTGAAAAAGCAGATCGTCCGGGCCGATTAGGTGGATCGTCCAGGACGATGAACAATAATTGATCGTATTAGCCGAAGTTAAGACATTTTAAATCTCTGCCACGTGTATCGTCCAGGACGAACAGTGGATCGGCCAGGACGATTGTCCAATAATGGATCATCCATGGCCGATTTTAATGATTTTAAATGAGCGACACGTAGATCGTCCAGGACGATCAAGTGTATCGGCCAGGACGATGTTCATAAAATTCATCGGCCAGGAAGAAAAAATTATTGGCCAGGACTATCAATATGATTACAACAGAGTTCGATCAGATTGTCCAGGACGATATAGTATCGTCCAGGACGATGAGTTACAGCAAGCACAGGAAAGACCAGCAGATGGAATTAGAAGAGATTTTGCCCTATCGTCCAGGACGATAAAAGAATCGGCCAGGACGATGTGATTAGAATTTGAAACCAAGGAAAGGATGGTGATGATCAAGGTCCTCTAAAATAAAACAAAATAAAAACAAACAAAAACATATTAAAAAACAATGGGATTAAGCAAATAATTTTTTTTTTTTTTAGTTTTAATTTTTCTCATTTTTTTTTGTTTTATCAAGGCTTCATATGAGAAGTTTTCAACTAATTAGACTTTAGAGTTTTACAAGGAGAAGTTTAACCAATCTTAATCAGACAATGGTAGAATATCCTATTCTGTTAATCCTAGATCAGACGTTCTTTATGGTACATATTTTTTTTTGAAAAATAAAAAAACTTAACTCAGAATAAACCTAATTGGGCAAAAAGAAGATCCAATCAAAACTTGTTTACAAAAAAAAAATCTCATAAATAATAAAACAAAGTAATTTGTCTCAATCATGGAATTCAAAATCAAGCCTTTGAAAATCTCACATAACCCATAAGTTCTTCTAAGTTTTAAAAGTTTTGAAAAGAGATGATAGCTTGGCTTTTAGTGGGCTCATTTTATGCCTCTTTTGTCTTTGAATTGGCTCTTTGAGCATCTTGATTTTTGTTACACTTTTTGTGTATTAAATTTTTTTTTTTAATTTGGCGTCATTGGCCTCTTTCCCTTTTAATTTGCAAGCTAAAAGCTCTTTAACAAAAACCCTTAAAAAGATCCTTAGTTGTAAGTATATCCTCAAAATATTAGAGAATAGGAGCTCTCTCTCTAACATAGGGAAGAACAAGTCACAAAACAAAATCAAAATTATGTGATAAAGACAATGGCAAGATTTTAAATAACTTAAAAGATATGTAAGAACTTTGGATATTATGTATAAGATAGATTATTGTAGCAAGATAGAAAGAATCTTAGTTTAAAAAACTATTGGCTTAAGATGAGTTAGTCTTTTGTTTAGAGAAGAGATTCATACCACTAAACAAGGTCAGAAGGAGGAAAAACATCAACGATATTTCTCCCTTTAACCAATTTAGAAAAGCTAAACACTATCTCCAAAATTCCAAAATCTAAAAGCTTGAAAAGATTCACCATATGTAACACCAAACATAAAAAAATAAAAATAAAATGAAAACAAAGCAAACTAGAACAACACAAAGCAAGCACAAAACTAGCACAAAAAAATAACACAAAAAAACTAAAAATTTCAATCAAGATATAAAGATGCGAGTTTAAGCAATTTGAGCTGCAAGCCTCCTTATGTCCAGTTATTCTATGCTCCCACGAGGTCTTTGGTGAGAGCACACCTGCAAAAACTTCAACAACAGTCAGATTTAGGAACCCAAACAAGTTTGGGCCCCTTCTTAGGAAAAGTAGAATGCAATGCAGATATGGCATGCTGTGAATCATGCATCTTAGGTTTCCACACCCAATGTGTACTACGGTGAATGGTGCAAGTGTGTGAGATGTGTCCTAGCATGCCACATGAAAAACATCTAACTCCAGGAAATGGGTTTTTTAAATGGTTTGAGTTATAATGCCTCTTTCTAGATTCCGGCTTAGGATTAAAAGTAGATGTCATCCAATTTTTCTTACATGTATCCAAATCATTTTGAATCCTCAAGTTAGTTCTTTTTAATGCTTCATTATCAATCCTCAAATTTTTCTCAATCTCTTTAGATTTCTTAAGATCAGAATTAAGTGAGGTGTGTGAAACTTTCAATGCCTTATGTTCATCAATTAATTCTGAATGCTTTTTGTTCAACTCTTCAAATTCATCAAGAAGAGCCATGTGATTAGAATCAATCATTGAATGATCTTTAAGAATGACTTCATACTCTTTTTGCAAATTTACAAGTTCCACTTTTAAGCTAGCATGTGTCTTCTTAAGTTTTTTGTATGATGCATGGATTTTTTCACAAATTTTAAACAATTCATCATAGGTTGGTTTACATACCTTTTCCTCATCACTTTGCTCAAGATGATATTCTCATATTAAGCACAGGTTCGTTGTCTCTTCCTCTGGTTCAGTCTCAGAGGAATCAGTACCAGATTTTCCCCAGAATGCCTTTTGAATTCTCTTCTTATCCTTCTTAAACTTAGGTTTCTCCTCAATCTTTTCCTTGCTTGTGTTATCTTGAAGTGTCGGGCAATCGGCTCTCACATGTCTAGGTTTCCTGCATTCAAAACAAACAACATCAGAAGATTCTTTAACATATTTATGATCATTACCTTTTCTCCAATTTTGATGATGCTTTTGTTTCTTCCTTAGAAAGCTTTTGAATTGCCTTGTGATGAAGGCAACTTCATCGCTTTCAGACCCTGAAGATTCAGAGTCTGATTTGTGCGCCTTCAATGCAACTGTTTTCTCCTTCTTCTTCTCACCTGCATCAAGATTTCTTTGATTCACCCCTTGCTCGTAAGTAATGAGTGAGCCAAGTAAGTTATCAATAGAGTAAGTGTTCAAATCCTTAGATTCAGTGATTGCAGTGATTTTAGCATCATATGATGAAGGCAAGCATCTCAAAATTTTGTTCACTTTTTCATAGTTTGAAAGTTCTTTTTCTAAAGCATGCAGTGATGTAACAATTTGAGTAAATCTACTATACATGTTAGAAATAGATTCATGAGGTTTCCTACGAAAAAGTTCGTAGTCATGCAAGATAATATTCAATCTAGATTGTTTTACTTCATTGATTCCTTCATAAGTGATACATAGTCTATCCCAAATTTCTTTACCTGTTGAACAAGTAGAAACGCGCATGTAGTCATCAGATTTCAAAGCATAGAAAAAACTGTTCAAATATTTTGCATTTAATTGAGCTAAATTTCGTTCATCGAAAGTCCATTCAGTAAAAGCAACTTCAGTTTTAATATCATTAATTTCACGAGAAGGTGGAGAATAACCTTGTTTGATAAGCATCCACATGCGATAATCAGTAGATTGCAAAAAAGTAGACATGCGGGTTTTCCAGAAATCAAAAGGCAAGTTGTCAAATAAGGGAGGTCGTGTAATTGAATAACCTTCAGTAGTGTTTCTATTCCCAAAGTTAGTCATGGATCTATTTCAAAAAGTTTTCAAACTTAAATTTTTGAATCCTGCTCTGATACCACTTGAAAGTTCATTAGAGATGTTAAGCCCTATAGAACTGGCCCAAGCTAACCAAGAGGGGGGGTGAATTGGTATTTTAAAAAATTTCTTTTCACAAAGAACGAAAAACACAAACAAAAAACACACCACGAGGAAAAATAAATGCGGAAATTTAAATGTGCGGAAGCAAGAAATAAGAACACAGAAATTTATAGTGGTTCGGTCAACTCGACCTATGTCCACTCCCCGGAGGCACCCTCCGAGAATTGCACTACCAACGTGACTCTCCTTTAGCCCCCATAGCTAGGCAGAGAAACCTTTACAACGAACCTCCTTTTTGCCACCCCGACAAGGCAGAGAACCTATCTCCTTTTGTTTCCTCCTGAAGCTGGCAGAGAACCACAACCAAATGCTGACTCCTTACCTCTACCGACCCTTCCACGAACAAGAAACTCTAGACGAAGGAGAAGCAGAGCGATCCTTGAAGCAACCCTTGTGAATCCCCTCACAAGCTCCTCCTCACAAGATCCTCTCTCTCTCTCTCTCTCTCTTTCTCTCCTCAAGGCCTTCTTAGGTCAAGGCAGCAGCACAAAGGTTGTTCAAAACGTTGAACAAGAGCTCTTAAATAGAAGAGCTTCAAAGGAGCTCATTAATTGCAAGTTGCCGATTATATCGTCCAGGCCGATATGGACATCGGCCTGGCCGATCAGTACAAATCTCAGAAGATCGGCCAGGGCATCGCCCTATTTTGGGTGCTAGATGATTGAAATTTGGCTTGATCGTCCTGGCCGATATCACGATCGTTCAGGCCGATTAGTTCAATTCAGAGGAAAATCGTCCTGAGTATCGCCCTGTTTTTATGTTGGCCAGTCCCGATCGTCCAGGAGTAACCAAGGATATTGAATATATCGTCCTGGCCGATCCTGCGATCGTCCAAGTCAATGTGATCGTATCAATCATCCTTAATTACTTCCCTGATTTGTCTTAATTAATTAAGGCATAATTGTGAATATCGTCCATGCCGATCAACTATCGTCCTGGCCGATAATTTAAAAATACAGTATACCTTAATTATCTATGGTAGCAACTTCTTTCTATTTTGAGCTTATCGTTCTGGCCGATACACGTATCGTCCAGGCCGATATGTTAATGTCGGCTGCCTTAAATAAGAATCCTTAATTAGACTTTCTGTTTTAAGCCTGATCGTCCAGGACGATGTAAATATCGTCCTGGCCGATATGAGTAAAAACAAAAATTCTAATTCTCTTAAGTGTGTGTGTGTAGGGTTACTTAGCATCAGTCTCTTTGACCATTACAAATAGACTCAAGAAGAGAAAAAACAAAGTACAGACTGACTCAACCCTAAACCTACGTAATCTTGAACTGGCTTCGTCTGTTGGTTCGATCTTTGATTCCTGAAAAGTTAGAAATAACAGGCAGTCCAAGTGTTTGTCAATCATCAAAGCATAAGCCATGAAAATAGATTTGCAACACTAATCATTTACTAATCCTTCTATTGACTATGAGACGAATGTGACACATACTTTGCCTATTTTTGAAGTCCAAAATGATGTTAATGTTAAAACTACTTCTTGCATTATTGATCAAAATGTTTATGATTCTAGTGGTATTATGCTTGCATCCACTTCTAATCCTTTAAATGAACAGGAATTTGTGACTACTCAAGTTCCTAGCAAAAATGGTGAGAGGAATGACATCCCATTATATGAAGGTGAATTTTTTCTATGCAGCCTAGCTCCCCCCTTCTAAATGCATTGAAGAACTTATTGTGAGGGCTGTGATAATGTGGAGGATGATGGTATGTTTATGGAGGATGAATGTCCATAACATCACAATCATCCCTGTGAAAACATTTAATAATATTGATACTTTGACTAATACTTAGGAAATGCATATTGCTGCTAAATTATTTTGCCAGGGATCAAAATGATACTGGTTTTAGTAAAGTGCTTAACAAAAGAGGGAGAAAGCCTAAGCATATTTCCTTGCAACCTCCTAGAAACACTTGCTCGTACACTTCCTATTAAGTTTTTCTTTATGTTTAATGCTATTATTTGGAATGTGAGGGGCATTGGTTGTCTTTCTTCCCCAATTCATGTTAAAAATTTATGTCGTGTGCATAACCTTTCTATTCTTGTGTTACTTGAGCCTCTGATTTCTTCTTCTAGCTGGTTAAGCACCTCTAATTTTTTGGGTTTTAATCTTGCTATTTCGACTATGGCTAACAAGATTTGGACTTTTTGGAATGAACCGGTTAAAGTTGATGTTATTGGTGATTTTACCAGGTATTGCATTGTAAAGTTGAGGTTCCTAATTTTCATTATTTTTCTTCTTTTGTGTATGTCATGACATCTCTTTACATTATAAAATGGATTTGGGATCAACCTTTTAATTTTCATAGTATTTGTAATTTGCCTTGGCTTGTTGGTGGTGATTTTAATGCTATCTCTAATCCCTCAAAAAGTATAGGAGGTTCCTCTCCTTCTTATCGCTTTATGGAGGATTTCAATAATATGATTTTGTCTTGTAATTGAATTGATATTGGTTTTCCTGGTAATAATTTTACTTGGAATAGGGGTCACTTATGGCAAAGGCTGAATTGTGTGCTCTTTAATGACTAATTCCCTTAACTCTTCCAATGTGCAACATCTTAGCGGAACTTTGTCTGATCACTTCCCTTTACCTATTAGCCTTAATTTCAGACATTTTAATGCTCCTTAATTTAGATTTCAAAATATGTGGTTACTTCATGACTCTTTTTTTAAAGTTATTTAGAACAATTGGCAAGCTCTTTTGCATCAAAATAATTCTAGTTTTGGCATGAGGAGACTTTAGTTTTAGCTGAAAAGGCTTAAACAAGTTTTAAATTGGTGGAACCATCATGTTTTTCAAAATCTTTTTTCTAATATTCTGCAGGCTAAACAACTTGTTAATTCTTTTGAGCTAGCTTGTCAAGATGACCCTAATGATGCTAATTTCTCTCTTTTAAAGAAATCTAAAGAGACCTTTCTAATTTCCAAGCTCAAGAAGATGTTTTTTGAATGAAAAAAGATACAACTAAGCACTTGGTTGATGTTGATAACAACACTAAATTTTTTCATGTGTTGGTTAAGAGGAAAAGGGTTAAAAATAGTATCAATAAAATCTAAAGGGAGGATGGTTCTGTCACTGAGAATACTGTGGAGATTGCTAGTTTAGCTGTCCAATATTTTCAATATTGCTTTAATAAAGTTTTTAATCAGTCTCAGAATATTGATTATTCTTTCCCTTATATACCAGGAGGATAATGTAATCTCTCAAGGCCTCCTCTTTTGAGGAGGTTCAGGAGACTCTGTTCAAAATGAATAGATATTCTGTGGCTGGGCCTGATGGGTTTACCACTCTTTTCTTTCAAAAAGCTTGGCACATTATTAATAATGATATTTTTGCTACTATTTTGGATTTCTTTGCTTGTAACCCTATCCTTAAGTTCTTTACTTCTACTTATATTGTACTTATTCACTAGAACAACTCTGTTAACACTTGGAATGACTTTAGACCTATTAATCTTTGTATTTTTTTTAACAAATTGATCTCTAAAATTTTTATGAATCTTCTTACTTTTTTTTTACCTAGAATTATTTCTCCTCATCAAATGGATTGTGAAAGGTAGGGCCATTACTCCTTTTTTACCTAGAATTATTTCTCCTCTTTTTAATGGGAGGATAAAAACTTTTTTGTTTGATGATCTCATTGCCTCTATTCAAAACAAGCATTATCTTGGGATTCTAATTTCCTTAGCTTTGGTGGTAGAGTTACTCTTGTTAAAAGTGTACTTTGTGCTTTACAGGTGTATAGTTTTCAAACTATTTTTTTAACTCAAGCTGTGTAATAGTGTCCACAAGCATATAAAAACTACATTGGAAAGGCACTTTTACTGGCTCCAAAATCACTTTGGCTACTTGGGAGAGGTGTTCTGGCATTTTGGTAAAGGTGGTCTTGGTTGCAAGAATTTTATGGATCTATCTAAGGCTTTTTCTTTTAAACTTTGGTATAATTTGCACACTAAAGCTAGTCTTTGGGCAAATTTTACGATTTCAAAGTATTGTGTTGGCAAACATCCTACTAATTGTTTTTCTAAGCAAGGTGATTCACGAGTTTTGATAAGAATTTGCAAATTTAAAGGGGATGTAGAGCATTTTATCTCTTGTGGGCTTGGTGAAGGTAATATTTTCTTCTAGCAAGATAGGTGGTTAGGTAAACATTCTATTGACTGTATGTTGAATTCTTCCTCAACAACTTTAAATAAGGTTAACTCTTTTATTAATGATAATTTTTCGGACTATGATAAACTCGCTAATGCGATTCCTGATTGCTTTATTCATCGTATTTTAAACTTACCTATCAGCACTGCTTCTAAGGATATTATGTTATGTTATTTTCCAAAGATGGTGGTTTTCACTTAAAGAATGCTTGGCATACTTTTAGAGCTAAAAGAAATATGGATAATATTTTCACTAACATTTGGCATAAGAGCATTCCTTTTATCGTGTCTTTTTTTTTTAGAGAGTTCTTCATAGATTTATCCCCACTGATGATAATCTCTCAAAGAAGGGTTTTATTATGGCTTCCAAGTGTCAAAATTGTTGCCATTTGGAGAATATGCATCATGTTTTTTTATCTTGGGTCCTGTTGTGGTTAGAACATGGATTTTCTTTGATGATTTGTTTCAGTTAAATTATTTTAATGCTCATCTCTCCCTTAATAAAATGCTTATTGCTTGGTTTATTAATTTTAGAGGCCACATTCGTAATGTTATTCCTTCTCTCATTCTTTGGTTTCTCTGGTTGGAAAGGAATAACTCTCTTTGTTATTATGTGCCGATGAATCATCATAATGTTGTTAAGAGGGTGAAGGATAAGGTCTGCTCTCTTGTGGCTGTTAAGCTACTTTCTTATAAGAATTTGAAGAATTATTATTTTGTTGGGAGTGCTTTAGGGCTAAATTTGGCAGGTGTTCTGACTGCTTCTCAAGTAAATATTATTTACTGGAACAAGCCTCCTTGTAATTTCTTTAAATTGAATATGGATGGTGCTAGTAGTGACTCTTCTGAGGGTTGTGGTGGTACTATCAGGGATAGTAATGGATGTCTTATTTTAATTTTTTCTGGCCCTATTTAGAATGGTAATTATATTACTACTACTTTTTTTTTGATAAAACTACCAAATGCATTAATAAAAAACTAAAAAATGTACAAACAATTTTGTGATAGAAGATCTATCATTTTCCTCCTTTAACAAAGAATAAAAGGTAGGAGGAACCTTATTTACCCCTAATATATCCCAAAAGAAATCACCCATCAAAGCATAGTTAGCACACCAATGAACTAACTTTTTTTTTTTTTGAGAGAATGCAAAAATTGCATTAAAATGGAAAAAACAAACTATTACAAACTAAGAAGTAAAAACAAATAGATCCTTGATCAAGAGAAAAAGGATCCTTATTAACAGTATATTTGTTTAAATAAACTCAATTATAATTGAAATGAAACCCACTATTTCCTATTTTGAAACCGTTGAGATGCAGGGGATACCAAAGTTTGAAACAACCCATGGGTTGATTAGTATCCTAGAGTTCCCATCTGGTTAAAGAATAGAATGTAGTAATGATCTCATTAGCAAATATAATTGGTTTAGAAAAGAAATATAGAACTAAAAAAAGAAAACTAAGATAGAAAACCAAAAGAAAAATACATAAAATCCAAGACAAACTTTAAACACCTAAGAGATGCATTCGTAGATGTTTTAGATGTCTCTTTAATCTTCCACTGATGTAGTCTGAAGTAATAGGGAAAGAAAAAACTTTGAACAACTGTTCAAACCTCTGGTATTTCTTCAATATACTGATTGCTATGAATAAACCAGCTATCATCTTATTGAGATGTTTTTAGAAGAACCTTTGAAGTCGTTCTTTAATCTGAAATCAGAATTCCCTCTTCTATTTTGTTCTTTTATCGGTCCTAGAGCTTGAAGTTCTTTGAATAACTTGTGCCTTGAACCGAAAGAGCCAAGTTCCAAAGTAGATGAACTTTTATTCTTCATAATAGCAGTTTTTTTGAATTTTAAACAGATCGATGAAGAAGGAGAAATAGTTCCTGAATAACTATCTCTTGAACCAACTTTATTAAAATCTGTTTTCAAAAGACTAGCTGTCTTTGAAGGAGTCATAACCGAAGTCTGTTCCTTCTCCATTTCAACCTCCCAAGCTTGTGGATTTTCGAAATTAAAACCTTTGTTTGTTGGAGAGAAAGCCGGCTCAATAACCTTTGAAATGATCAAGTTATTAACCGAATTATTAGTAGCAATTAAAGATACCGGATCAGCTTTTATAACATTTTCTGTACATTCAAATTTTGAATTTTGAATGTCCAGATTTTTAGCAAATTCAGTTACAATTTGATTTGGCTCTAATAACAAACCGTCCTCCATATTATCCACGTCATTTAAAACTTTAAACGAATTTGCTTCAATGACTGGTTTCCGAATTTCAATCTGGGAAGAATCCAAATTTAAATTCTGGATAACCGTCACTTCTCCTTCTTCCATGAATTCAGCAGCTTCCTGATTTTGGCTTTTGAATCCTGCAATATTCTTTGGATCGGATACCACTTCAAGCTTGTTCCCATCTGTCAATGGTTGAATAATATTTCTTTGTTTAGCAAGAACAAATTCTTCATTTGTACAAACTGGTCCAGATTTTTTTTCAGAAAAAATCTTTGTTCTCACAGGATTTTTCTTTTTTTTGAACTTAACTTGCATCCAAGGACCATAAAGATTATCATTATGTTTAGAGATGGAATTGGTATCTTCAACATTAGGACAAACTGAATCCAAATGCCCTATTCTTCCACATTTGAAACAAAGTGATGATAAATTTTCGTATTCAAACTTTTGAAAAAATCTACAATTCGATCCTTCTACCCAAATACCAGCAGGGAGTTTGGAGTTCAAATTAACTCTAATGCATGCTCTAGCAAATTCTCTCCTTCCCCACCTAAACATGTTACCATCCAAAAGTAACGGGGTACCAATTCTAGAGATATTGGACTCATCCCAACAGTGAAGGGGTAAGTGAGGAAGACGAACCCAAAACGGAGATGAAACACCTTCCAATGAATTAGGTGAAAAGTTAGGAGACCACTTGTCTAACCCAACTGCAAAACCCCCTACAAACCGTGGACCACCATTAAGAACTTCTTCCATGGCTTCAAGAGATTGAAAGGAGCAAAGTAGCCAATCTAGGCCGAGCAAAGTAAGGTGAAATTATCCAAATTTCTCCCATTGTTTCCTTAATTCAATGGCACATTTTGAAAAAGGAACATCTTTCCCAAGAATTTTAACAACCAAAGATTTATTCAAAACTTGAATATTAGATCTTTCTTTATCCAAATCCAGTTTAACATCATTTGAACCTTCCATCTCTTCTTGATTTTTAATTCAATTAATTTTAATGTGTGGTTTTTTGTCCACACATTAGAATTCTCAGTATTAGAAGAAGTAATTGGATTACTGATATTGACACTATCCTTGTCAATAACCTTGTCATTCTTCATGATATCAACAAAACTTCTCCTTGAAGAAGAAGATTCTTTGTCCTTTGCTCCAGAAATAAAACAAGATAAAGGGGATTTTGGTAACTTGTTAGAAAATGGCATTACCTCTTTCCCTTTACTCAAATCTAGAAAAAGCTTGTTTTTGATCAACAAGCCTCCCTCTTTGATAACAAGAGGAGATTCTAAAACCCAAAAATTTAGAGGGGAGATGCGTTTGAATGAGAGTCTACCTTTTGAATCCAACATAATTGGACTCACAGTAGATACAATAGAGTTGGTGCTCCAATCATCCATAGATGATCGGCCACCTTCTATTATCTTTTTCCTTAGCACCCGAATCCTCAAAGCCTTTTCCAAAACCTTCCTTGATTTATGGAGCTTCTCTCTCTTCCTTAGCACCCGAATCCTCAAAGTATCCTATGCTCTCACGAGATCTTTGGTGAGAGCAATCCTGCCAATGAGCTAACTTATTACAACCCTTATTAACATAATGGAAAAAGATTACCTCAAACTCCTTAAGAAAGTCCAAATCTTTTATAAAATCATTATCCTTCTCTCGGCCAAGATTGTCCACCGAATTTTGTAGGTAAGTGATAACATTAGAGTTGTCTCCTTCCATAATTAATCCTTTAGCATTATACATCCAGTCTTGAATCACCATCTTCAAAGCACGAACAGCGAGCATCTCCAAAAAACCAACATCCCAATGCATTAGTGAGAATCCAAAAGCTAGCAACATCCTTCCTTTATGGTCTCTAAAAATACCTCCAATTCCAGCTTAATTAGAGGTAAGAAGTGAAGCATCATTGTTTACTTTAATCCATCTGGGTGGTGGGGGATGCAAAATGGAAGAAAACAGCTTAATTTGTTGATTGGCAACCCAGTTGTCCGAATGAATTGTAGAAGTAGAACATGTAGCAAACTTGATAGCATTGGAGATAATGATACCAGATTCAATCTCTTGACCTTCAAATATTAAAGAATTCCTACTCTTCCAGGAATAAAAGACTAAAGTACAGTACAAACTTACAATAAACTAATTTTCCTTTCCTTGATCCTTCAAGAATTGAATGCATTCTTCAAAATATCTTAAAACAGGTAGATTAAAACCCCACTTCTTAGCTTTATGAGTAACCTGTTTTAATTTCAAACAATCCACTGTCACATGATCTCTACTTTCAATCATGTCACAACCTCTTGGGCAAAGGTTGATATTAGATAATTTTCTATGAAATAGATATTCCATTGTTGGGATGGCCTTTTTCAATAATCTCCACCAGAATAAAGAGATACGAGGATTAAGTTTCATCCTCCAAATATGCTTCCAGTCTAGATTTCCCCTGTTTTTCATCTCTTCTATATTATTCCTGGAATGTTTAATCAATCCAGCAATAGTTCTCCCAGAAAAAGTCTTCAACAATTCTATATTGTCTTCATAACTGTTGGAATCAATATTGATGCTGCTGATAACATTAATCATCTCTTTCCCAAAGTAAACTTGAAGTTTCTGTGTTTCCCAAAATCCATTTGAAATGAAGAATGACAGATTATCAAAATCCACAATATCAATAGAAATAAACATGGGCATTTTTCCAATCTTCTTTCCATGATCCAAATGTCCTTCATGATGTTAATAGAAGCACCATCCTTGATTCTCCACTTCACAACTTGTTTTAAGGCCTTTGCTCCACTAACTATGATCTTCCAAGCTGTAGAAGAATTATTTCTGTAATTTTCTTCCCAAATATTCATACCATATTTTGCTGAATAAAGAATCAGGTTTCTTCAAGAAGTTCCAAGCCAATTTAGCTCTAAGGGGTTCCACCGAATGTACAGCTGATTGAATGCCAAGCCCTCCTTGGTCTTTTGGTTTGCACAACTCCTTCCAAGCTACATAATGTAAACCATTAACCCCATTGCTTTTGTTCCACAAAAATTCCCTACTCATTCTATCAATCTTCTTTAATATAGAAATAGGAACTAGAGACATGGAAGTATAAAAAACATGGATTGTTTGAAGAACAGCATTAATAAGTGTTACTCTACCAGCTGTAGAAATGAACTTCTTGCCCCAAACGTCCAGGTTAAAGGCTGTTTTCTCCAATATGCTAGAAAAATCTGCAGCCACACGCCTTCTTAAGGTAATTTTGTTGCCCAAGTAAATTAATTCCTTGGTTTCCCTGAAGCTCAAAAGCTTTGAGATAATTTTCCTCCTCCTTTCCATGTTTTTGCTGAAAACAATAGTAGATTTAGAGACATTTATTTTTTGACCCGTCCAATTGCAATAATCTTTAGTGATTTCCATAATTATCTTAATCTTCTCAATATTTGCATTGGAGAAGATCAAGATGTCATATGCAAATAAAAGATGAGATATCCTGGAGCCAAAGGTGCAATTTTCAACCCTATACAATTTCCTTTAGATAAAAAAGCATTAGTAAGAAGTTACGAGCAAAGAATGAATAAGAAAGGAGAGAGAGGGCACCCCTGTCTAAAGCCACTTCTCCCTTTAATACCTTCTAGTTCCACACCATTGATTTGAACAAAGAAATCTGGGTCAGAGACACACTCCATTATGAGATTCGAAAATCTTCTGGGAAAGCCAAAATAAATCAATACTTGTTGTAAAGTTTTCCAAGCCATACTGTCATATGCCTGTTCCATATCCAGTTTAATAGCCACCAAGCCTTTTCTAGATTTTGAGATTCTAAACTTGTGAAAGAGTTCTTGGGCAATAAGCATATGTTTTGATAATGCTCTCCCTTCAATGAAAGCCACTTGCTCTTCAATCACTAAGCCATGGATTACTTTCTTCATTCTGTTTAATAGAACTTTTGCAACTATTTTGTATATTGACATACACAAGCTTATAGGTCTGAAATTATTTAGAGAAATAGGATTACTTACTTTGGGAATAAGAATCACTAAAGTCTCCTTCCACCTTGAAGACATCTTCTCTGAACTGAAGCAAAGTTGGATAGCTTTCCACACATCCATCCCAATGATCTTCCAATAAGCTTTAATAAAGGAATATGTAATTCCATCCAATCCCGGTGAAATGTTGTTACCAAGTTCATTAATAACTTTCTCAACTTCTTCAAGCTTGAATTCAGCATCCAGGATACCACAATCTTCTTTTTTCAAGATGTTTTCATTTGTTGGCCAATTGTCTAGAGTGCAATCTCTATACTCCCATTTCTTGGAAAAAAACTGAAAGAAGTTTCTTCTTATGAAATCCTCATCTTCCATTAATACTCCCTCTTCATCTCTTATTTGCTTGATAGAATTCCCATTTCTTCTCCCATTCACAAAAGCATGAAAGAAAGAAGTGTTCACATCCTCTTCCTTCATCCACTTAGATTTGGCTCTTTGTTTCCACCATGTATTCAACCTTGCAAGAGTACAGTTGAATTCCTTAATTTTGGCTCTCAGGATAATTACATTGCTGTCCGAGAATTGTAAGTTTGAAGCCTCTTCCTGCTGCAGATTTTCAATTTCTTCCTTCAACTTTTCCTTCAAAATTTCCAGCATTTGATGCTTAGCCTTACTCCAAAAAAATAAGTCTTTAAGAACTCTAGACATTTTCTTATTTAACGCTTCCATATCATCACCTCTTACAGATTTGGACCAAGAGTTCCTGATCACAGAAGTTGCCGCAGAATATGATATCCAAACATTCTCAAATTTTTGAATTTGTGTTGAAATAATTTCAAGACTATGGGACAATTGTCCGATGCTATTCTACTCAAATGTCTTACAGAAGCTAGATTGATCATCTCCAGAGCTTTAGAATTCCGCAAGCATCTATCAAGCCTTTCTAATATCCATGCACTTCCACTCTTATTATTACACCAAGTGTATTTAGCAACAATAATACCTACATCATGTAAGTCATTGTTGTTCATGAATGCTTTCATTTCCAAAGGCCCATGAGTGAAAGTAAACTTCTGCCCACCTTTTTTCTCCTCTTGTGACAATATGCAGTTGAAGTCACCTCCAAAGACTGTTGGAATGTCCTGATCAAAAATACCATCAAGAAATTTCCATAACTCTCTTCTACCTTGGAACTCTCTGCTACCATAGATTGTAGCAGTCCTCCATTTGTTTCTATTTAAAATTTCCAACTCCCCAAACATACATTGTTACGAAGTCTTGATCAAAGAAAAAGAAGCCACATTCTTCCTCCATATCAACATAATTCCACCAGAATTCCCTCTAGATGGCTGCATGATAAAATCCCATTCTTCACCCATTATTTTGATAAATTCCTCTTTGGACAAAAATTTATCTTAGTTTCAACAATGCCTAAAAAAAAACATCACAGTTTTTAATGTACTCCTTTAAATATAGGGAGGCCTCCTTCTTGTTTGCCCCCCTACAATTCCAAAAGCGATAGAACTCATTTGGAAATTAATGGGGGAATTCCCCCACCCTTCCTCTTTTTCAAATTACTTCTACCTTGCCTTGAAGCCAAATTCAAAGGTCCCAAATGTCTCAACTCCTTTCTAGTTTATTCTTCTGTGCAGAATTCTTCTCAGCATTTAGAATACCATTCTCTTCAATAGCAGTATTTTCCTCTACCATTTCATGTTTATTAGCCACCTTGTCTTTGAATAGTTTTTCTTCCATATTTCTCATAATTTCACCTTTTTCTAATTCCCCATCAAATGAATTTACCTCACGGATATCTTCATTATTTCCCTCTTCACTTAAAGAATTCAGAAATTCAAATTTGTTACCTTCCCATATAGCTCCTTCCTTGTTTGAATCAACCTCAAGATTTCCATCAGAAGTTCTCTATTCTTCCACAATTTTGTCTTGAAAATTTTCATTATTCACATTTTCCCTGGAGTTCACTGCATTTTTAAGAGATCTACGAACCACCATTTCTGCACCAGCACCTGTTGTATCCTGCACCTTGTTGAATTGTCTTCCATTTTCTGATTGAACTTTTCCTTTCTTCAGTTGATTATCAGCATCTATAGTTCCAACTTTCACACCCTTATTATTCATTGAATTTACAACAACTTCCTCCTTGTGCTCCACATCCATTTTTCTCCATAGTCTTCTTCCTATATTATTATTCTCCTTCAATTTCTATGTTCTTGTAGTGTTTTTCTTCTTCACCATGTTCCATGGCCCATAAGTGGATTCCCCTTCCAATCCTACAACATCTTCTGTAACAGTAGCTTCTCTCTGATTCCCATTCTCAGCAGCCTTCTCCATAATATGTTTCTTTTTGTTTTTACACTCTATTTTCATGTGTCCTATCAACCCACATTCATAGCAAAATGTAGAGATCTTCTCGTACTCAAATTTCTAAAAAAATCTCCCTGAGATACTCTCCACCTAAAAACCTAAGGGGAGCTGCTGATCCAACTTGATCCTCACACAAATTCTAGCAAATTTCCTCTTCCCCATTGAAACATGTTTCCATCCATCATGATTGGCCTTCCAATTGCTGAAGCAATCCTAGCCACATTAATTTCATCCAAGAAGTGAAGGGGTAAGTGAGGCAACCTTACCCAGATAGGGGATGTAAGACCCTTCAAGGAAAGTGTAGAGAATACAACAGTCCATTTTTCCATTCCTATTATGTGGCTATTAATAAATCAGGGACCACCCGACAACACTCCTTCCATCATGTCTTTTGTTTCAAAAGAACACAAGAACCAACCCTTACCCAAGGTTATGAAATGAAAATTTCCAAATAGCTTCCATTGCCTCCTTACTTCCCAAGAAACAACATGTGCAGGTATATCCTTTCCAAAGACCTTAATAACTAAGGAATTCTTTAGCCATTCAGCCTTTACCATTTCAGCATCTTCCTTCATCTTCACAGCTATGCCATCTTCTGTTAGAACTCTATCTTCATCTTTAAAATCTAGCATTATGTATGGTTTTCTCTTCCACGGGTTATTATCAGCATTAATGCCAATCCTGCTGGGCATTACTTCATTGACCTTATCCACAATCCCAACCTCCTTTGTGTTTAAGCTATTTTTGAAATGCAAATTTCTGTTAATAGGGAAATCGGAATTCACATTTATCTCAAGGACAGGTCCTGAGATTGCATTTGAATTTACGAACCTGTTAACATAAATCTTCATTTCCGATGAGGAAGCCGATGGATCCACATTCAAGTTCTCCTTAGAATTCTTGGTCACCCGGGGTTTGAATCTCATTATCACAAATAGCAGATTTACCTTTTCCTTCCACATAAGGTATATTCTTCGGAACATCAACCATATTATCCTTGATAACCAAAGGACCAGTTGAAGCTCTGATCAATGGTTCAGTTAACGATTTCCTCACACCATTCCTCAGACGAACGACACTAGTTAGGATTTGCCTCGATTCTTCTAGGTCAACTCTGTCTTCAGTCGCTGCTGCCAAAGATGGTCGCCTGCCATCTACCGCCATGGCCCCCAGTCGGGTCCTGAATGGAGAGAGTGAAAACCGGGAACAAAAATTTTCAAATTATTTGAAATTTTCTCTCACTAGAAAATGGTAATTTCTCTCACTATTAATAGTGGGTGTCAAATTACTGCTGTTACCTTGGCTATTCTTTATAGTATTCAGTTATGCATTTCTCTTAACATAACTAATCTTCTTATTGAGCTAAACTATGAATATGATTACTAACTTTTTTTAGTTGATGGGGATATTTTTTGTATCCATGAACTTTTTTATAAAATTAGGGAAATTAAAAATATGTTATTGTTCATAAATTATTTATTTCTCCACACTTCCTAGGAGGGTAATGCGTGCGCTTCTTGCCTTGCTAACTGGGGATGTAGTCTTGACTATTTTTCTGATGTTATTAGGACCTCCATTCTAGCGCCTCTTTGTGGTTTGCTTAAACTTGATGAGCTTGGTATCCCTTACATTAATTTTTAGGTGGTTTTATTTCTTGGTGGGTTACTGGAAGGTTTGTTTATTGTGGTTTGTTGGTGGCTAGGTAGTTTTGTTGTTTGTTGATCTTATTTTTGCTCCTTGGCCTCTCATGTTGGCGGGTTATGCTGGTATGCCTTATATCTCTATTAGATTTTTCTGGCACCTCTTGATTTTGTTGGGTATGAGCTATAGTTTCCTTTTCTATTGGCATCTTCGGTTGGTTAGCTTTCAAGGGTGCTGCTCTGGAAGGCTGAGGGTTTTTGTGGTTTTTTTGGCTGGGGTGATGGGCTGTTTTGCCTATGGTCTTGATTTATGAGGCTACTTATACTAATTTAATCCTAAGCTCTATTAGTCTTTATCCCAATTTTTGCTTTAGGTGATTTCTGCCCTTGGATCCTTTCTTTCTCAATAAATTTAATATTTTTTACTCCTTTTTGGCTTAAAGTTATACAATTTTTCTTGGATTAACTTATGGGAATATCCTTATATATTACTTAGGCCATATTACTACTATATATATTTTTCCTTTCAATTTTTTTTGCAGGATCTTATTGGTGGTGATGATCGTAACTATGGCACTAGAACTGGTAGCAAGGATCCTTTTGCTTTTTTTATTTTATTTTGCTCCTTCTTTTTGGGTGTTTCCCCTTAAGCACCGTAGATTGTACCTATGTGATTTTGTACTACTCATTAGTTGGGAACTCAAGCTCCTAGGTTTTCCTGGTTTTTTGGGCGATCTCGATGCGTTTTTAGGGTTCGCATCTTTACGAGTCTCCGATACTTCTCCTGGCCATCTTCTTTCTTTTTTCCATGTTTTTCCATATCTTGGCTCTTGTATTAGGCTTTTTGTTGAGTGGTTTTGGGATTTTTTGTTTGTGTTTTGGGGGGAGATGACATCTCTGGCATTGTCCATTCCGGTTGCTTCTTTGGTCCCTAGTGGTAAGACCCATTCTTTTAGGGATGTTGTGACTGGTTCTTCTTCTTCAACCTCTAGGGTTCAGTTTGTGCATTTATTAGTCAAGGGATATCCTACCCTATTGATTGAGGATTCGATTGTTTTATTGCTAGTCATGCCTTTTGCATTCACTTTGGTCAGTAAATTTGTTCTTCGTCTTCCTAATCTAGATGTGATACACAAGTTTTTTCCGAGCCTTAAACTTTGTGGTGCCTTTAATGTGAGTTTGTTCGATCCTTGTCACATTGCTATACAACTTATTAATGATTTGGATTATAGTCATATTTTCTCTCGCCGATCATAATATATTAAACATTATCAAATGAGGTTACTAAAATGGTCAACAGATTTTGATGTACGAGAGGAGTCTCCCATTACACCCATGTGGATTGCCTTCCTGAATTTATGGCTTCATTTCTTTAAGTCGCAAATTCTTTTTGGTCTGGCCTCAGTGTTTGGTAGACCTTTACAAACAAACCAATTTATTGCCTCTTTATCTCATCCATTAGTGTCTTAGATTTTAGTCGAGTTAGACATTTTGAAAAAACATCCTAATGAGATATTGCTCGATTCTAAATTGAATGGTTATTTTCAAAGGGTGGCGATTACAAACCTACCTATTTTTTGCTCACATTCTAAGATGAATGGCCATGGGATTAATGAATGTTTTCATTTACATCCTAATCTCCGTAAGGAGAAAGTTTCATCTAAAGCTTTATTTGGCAATGCAAATCATATAGGGAATGAGGAACATTTTGTTCAAGTGGAGAAAAAAAATGGCTCTATTTAAAAGGATATGGTTGTGCATAATATTTTTCATGTGATTTAGGGCCATATTTCTAAGGTCCTTGAGGACAATGATATGGTAGTTCATAATGTTTCTAATTCTATACCACAAGAAGTATATAATATTATTCCTGAACATATGGTGGGACAAGATTTTATTGAGCAAAGGCAGGATAGTATTGCATCTCATATTATTTTTTCAGACTCTTATAAGATTACTTGTGTTTCTGCTAATAATGCGACTGATATGGTTTCCACAAATGTCCCTAATATATCTACTAATTTTTTTTTCAATTCTCCTATTATTGTTATTCAGGAGAAAGATAAAGAGATCTTTGTGGTTGGTGGTCTTGATAAAGGGAAATTGTTTGTGAGGGTGTTATGTCCCTTAGAATAATAATTGTGGTAGAATGCTATGCCTATTGATAGTATTGGTAAAATTGAAGTTGTTCTGCAGCTTGTGAGTAATGTGGAAAACAATATTAGTTATGTGGAAGGTGATGGTTTTTTTAATGAAGAAGTTTTACCTCTTACTAGGGAGCACTCTAGTACAATGAATGAAAGTAATTTACCTTTGAATGAACATTATCATAGTGATGTTTTTATTGATAATGAGGATACAGATTTAATGGCCAAATGTTATGCTAGAGATGACAATGATACTAGTTTTACCAAAGGTCATGGAAAGAGATGTAGGAAACCTAAACATTTTGTCTTGAACTCTCCTCGTTCTACCCGCTCACATACTTCCCATTAATTTGTGTTTATAATGTTTAATCCAATCATTTGGAATGTTAAGGGCATTGATTTCTCTTCTTCTAAGGTGAGAGTTAAGAACTTATGTCGTATTTTAGAAAGATTTTGTTTGTGTGGATGTCATTAGAAAGATTTTATACTGCTAAATTTTTGGGTTTTAAAAATGCTATGTCTAATGTTGAAAATAAAATTTGGATCTTTTGGAATGATTTTGTTCTTGTGGATGTCGTTGGTGAGTATACTCAAGTCATTCACTGTAATATTTAAAGTTCTAACATGCAATATTATGCTTCTTTTGTTTATGGTGCTTCATCTCATTATACTAGAAAGATTTTATGGAACCAGATTATTCAATTTCATAGTATTTGTAACCTTCCCTGGCTTGTTGAGGGAGATTTTAATACCATTGCTTGTCTGTTTGAGCGTTTACGGGGCTTTCTCCCTATTTATAATTCTACGGAGGATTTCAATAACATGATCATGGATTGTAGCCTTATTGATTTTGGTTTTTTTGGTGATAAGTTTACCTAGCATCGGGGGCATTTATGGCAAAGATTAGATAGGGTTTTATTTAATGAATGTTGGTTGAATTGTTTTTAATTCTATTAATGCAGAGCATCTTAGCAGGAATGTTTTAGATCCTTCTCTGATTCTTATTAAAATTAAACCAAATAGGAGGGATTTTCTCCAAATTTTAGATTCCAAAACATGTCACTTTTGCATGATTCATTTATGGATTTTGTTATGAATAATAGGCAGGAACCTTTACACTCGGATAATTCTATTTCTGGTATGATAAGATTGTGGTTTAAATTGAAAAGGCTTAAGTTTGTTTTAAATTTGTGGAATCATAATGCTTTTTAAGAATATCTTTTCTAACATTTTAATTGTAAAAGATAATTTTTTTTTTCAGGAGAATCAGTGCCATTTGGACCCTTCTAAGGTAAACTTATGTCTTTTAAAAGAGGCTAAAAATGGGCTTTATAAATTGCAAGCTCAAGAAGAAAGTTCATGGAAACAAAAAGCAGCTTTTAAACATCTTATTGAAGGTGGTAGTAATATGAAGTACTTTCACGCCTTAGTTTGAAGGAAGTTCTCTAATAATTTCATTCATAAAATTAAATGGCCTGATGGTTCTGTTTCTGAGGATTGTGAATCTGGCTGTTTTGCACTTTAAGAACCACCTGAACAAAATTTTGTTTTCCTGATGTTCTTGATAATCCTAATATTATTCCTTCTCTAATTTCACATGATGATAATGTTTTACTCTCTAAATATCATTCTTTTGGGGAAGTTAAAGATACTGTCCTTGCTATAAATAGTGAGTCAGTTGCTGGTCCTGATGGTTTCACTTCTAAGTTTTTTCAAAAAAATTGGCATATTATTGGTAATGATATTTTTTCTTCTATTATTTATTTTTTTGAAGGTAATATATCACTAAGTTTTTAACTGCTACTTCAACTGTACTTTTTCCTAAGAGTGCTTCTTATTCTTCTTCGAATGACTTTAGGCCCATTATTTTATGCTCCTTTTTTTATAAAATCATCTCTAAAATTTGATGAATCGTCTGTCTATTCTCATAACTAATATTATTTCTCCATTACAAATGGGTTTTGTTAAAGGGTGTTCTTTTTCTGATTATATTCTTTTGGCACAAGTGTTTTGCCAAGATTTGGATATTAAAACTAGAGGTGGGAGCATGGTCTTGAAACATGACATTGCTATGGCTTATGATAATATCAGTTGGAAATTTCTTTATGAGAATTTGTAGTTATTTGGTTTGGGTTCTAAGTTTATTAATCTCATTAATCTTTGTATTTAAAGTCCTTATTTCTCCATCATTATTAATGGTAAAGCTAATTGTTTCTTTAAGGCTTCTCATGATCTGAGATAGGGGGATCATCTTTCTCTGCCTCTCCTTATTATTGATCCGGAGTATCTGTTTAGAGGGCTTGCTTATTTATTTCATAAGACTCCTAGTCTTTATTTTTGAACCTTAGGTGGGTTTCATATTTCTCATTTAGCCTTTACTGATAATTTTATTATCTTTACGAATGCTTTTTTGAATAGGATGCAAAGACTTTTAAATTTCTTCAATTAGTTTGAATTTGTTAGTGGCCTGGCTTTGAAAAAAAATTAAGTTTATCTTTATTACTGCTAAGAAAGTTTCGTTGGAGTGGATTGGGCGCATTAAGAATTTAACTGATTTCTGTCATGCTTACTTTCCTTTAAAGTATGTTGGTGTTCCACTTTACATGGGTAGAAAGGTTTCTTCCCTCTTTAATGATTTAATTTTGGTTGTTCAAAATAGACTCCTCTCCTGGGATTCTAATTTTCTTAGTTTTTGTGGTAGGTTAACTCTTATTAAAAATGTCCTTTATTCTATTCATGTTTATAGTTTTTAAACCTTGTTACCCTCTCAAGCTATTTGTAACATGATTGAGAGGATTTTCAATAAGTTTTTTTGGAGAGGGGCTAGCTCCAATTGTAAAATTCATTAGTCTTCATGGGACAATTTTTGTGGCACGTTGGCTAAAGGGGCTTTGGGTTGCAAGACTCTGAAGGATCTGGTCTTTTCCTTTTCTTTTAAGTTATGGTATAATTTTTGTCCTAATTTGAGTCTTTAGTCTAAGTTTATGAATGCTAAGTACAATTGTGCAAAGCATCCCACCTTGTGTTGTTACAGCAAAGGTAACTCCAATGTGTGGCATCGTCTTTGCAAAGTGAAGTGGTTTGTTAAGCCGAGTATTTGCTGCGCTCTCAGTTGTGGTAAAATTATTTTTTTGTAGAATCGTTGGATTGGGGTCATTCCATCGACTCTTTGTTTGTCAAGTCTAGAGGTCATAATAGGAACATTATTCCCTCTCTTATTCTTTAGTTTTTATGGTTGGACCAGAATAATTCTTTATTTTCTGCTAAAATTTTGTTACCTAAGAATTTTAATATCTTTGTTTTTGCTGCGGCGGATTTGGGCATTAAGTTTGTGGGGGATGTTTCATTCAATGTGCCTAAGTATATCTCTTGGATGAAGCCTTTGGTTAATCTTTTTATGGATAATGTGGAAGCTGTTAGAATTAATACTAGAGTGGGTTGTGGTGGTATAACCAGAGATGATAATGGTAAAGCATTATGGGCTTTGTTGGTCACTTTTTTAATTGTGATGTGAGTGAGGCTATTATTTACACATTCCTTTATGGGCTGAAGCTTTGCTTTTCTCTTTATATCAGAAACATTGTGCTTGAGTTTGGGTTTTAACATTATTATCATGTTTTCTCTTTGAGTAAGGATATTGCTTGTTCTTATGCTATTTTTTAATGAGGAAAATTAATCAGTGGTTAAGTATGTTTAATTGCTCCTTTTTTGTTACTAATTTGGAAGGGAATTCTTGTGCTCTTGGTATTGCAAAGTGGGGTTGTGGTTTGGAGTCCTTGGAGGTTTTCATTATTTCTAGCATTCCTCTTCATATTAGTGGCCTTTTAAATTTGGATGAGATTAGCTTTCCTTATGTGTTTCATCAATGTTGTTGGGGATGGTTCTTGTTGGTTGTTACCTGGTGGTTGTGTTTTTTCTCTGGCCATCAGGGGTTGGTTGGTTTCACTTAATGAGCTGTTTGCTCAACCTTATTGTTTGGCTTCTAGTTCTATTTGATGGGTTTTTGCTATTATATTATGGGTTTGGGTGTTCTTTACTTTCTTATCTTGGCTGGATTGCTTTTTTGCCTGTGTTTGCTCTGAGGTGGAGGTTTGTTCGTAGCTCTATTTTTTTTGTTCAACATTTTCCTGGCCTCTTGCTGTTGACTGGGGGTTTCTACTGCAGTTTGCGGCCTGTTGTAGTGTTAATGGTTGGGTTGTTTCTTATCAGTGGGTTGGGCATTCTGTTCAAGCTATGCATTTGTGTTATTATTATTTTGTTATGTTCTACTTTGCTTACAGTTTTTTTTTGGTTTCTCGTTCTTGTATTGTTGTTACTTTGCTATTCTCTTAAGGGGTTGGTGTTGGTCCTTGGTTATCTTTTCGGCTGGGGTTTTTAGTTAATTCATTTGGTCTGCTTAACCATTGGTTTGGGTATAAACTCACGTCTTCTGGTTGTCTCCGTGGTGATCAGGATTGATTACTTTTTTGTAATTTTTGTTTTTACCTAAATGGATGTTTTGATTGAGATAGGTTGACTTAAGAAAATTAGATATAAGAAAAAGAAAAATTACATACTTTTTAAAATATTTAGCCCAATTCTACACAATCTTTAGCTGATCAATTTTGCATAGTTCATGGTGGACCTAAAATATTAGTGCATAAGAAAAACATATATAAAATAATAGCAATAACATGATATAATATAGTAAGGAATCCAATAATATTTAGTAATAATAGGATATAGTATAGTAAGGAATCCAATAATATTTGTTATCATTAAAATTATATACCTATGGTCCAAATTTATAACAATAAAACATCTAGCCCCAAAAAACTTGATTGATTTCCAAAGGTTGCAAAACTTTTAAATATTTATATACTATGCCACTAGACCTTCCACTTTATAGATTTTGACCTTGAGCCTTCCCCAAAATCTTTAACCATGTCCATTACCATTATTATGTCATATTGAATATAAAACTATATCCTGGTGGACCCAAGTCAACTTATTTAGCATGGTTAATCCATATCAGGCCATGAAACCTCTTCTAATGCATCCTAAACATCATTAGGAGCATATAGGACTCAAATTTAAGCCTCGGTCATGCATGGTTGACAAAGTTAACTCATATTGACCAAATTGACCCTTAAGGTCCAATTAGTCATTTCAACTTAAATGACCATTCCATTGCATGAGACCATCTCCATTAGTCTCAAATCAATTATTTAAGCTTGTTGAACCCAAACCCAACCCATGAGTTGGCTTGGTTGAACAATTCAACCGTTAACCTATACCAATATAGAACTTAATGCTTCAAGCCATTTCAAACCAATTTATTCTCTCAAAATCATTCAATTCGACATCCCACGCATATCCAAATTTTTATCTAAGTCAAATTCCCCTTGATTTGACTTGGTAAACTTAATTGGAGGGGTTAATGCCCTCTCCATTTCCAAGCATTTGGTCAAAATTCCAAACTCTTGGCTTCAAACACTTGTCTAATGACACAAGTAAACAAGTTCACCTCCTTGACTGCCACATCATCGCCACTGAATTATTTGATCAGTCTAATGGCAAATGTGCCTTCAAATGGGATTAAGTGGCCATGCCACATAAGCAAGCACTTTACCCCCATTAAAATTTGCTCTATCCTAATGTAAGGCAGTCTATTTCTTTCCCTAAGAAACCTTAAGCTAGCCTCTTAAACAAAGTTAAGGCATGGTTTAACAAAATGAGGGAAAAGCTAGTGGTCCCCCTTCCTATGGACCAAGACAGGTATCTCTAAACTCCAGGACTCCCCTTGACTTCTAAAAGCCTTGGGGAAACACAAAACATGCATCCAAGCCTCCCTAAAAAAATCCAAGCCATTCAATCTAAAAGGGAGGGTAAAGTGGGGGAAAGTTAACCTAATACCTCATGTTGGCTCTCAATTCATTCTAAGTCCACCTCCATCAACCTCTTGCTCTCCATGTCATTCCCCCAACTTCTCTAACCATTTCATAATTTTTCCCAAGCTTTTTTCCAAATGTTTGAGACGGGTATTAAACCCTCAAGAACTAGCCCGAGGCCAACCAAGAGGGGGGAGTGAATTGGTAGTTTAAAAAAATTTTAAACAAAAAGAAAAATCTTTTTAAATCTTTTTAAAAAAAAAAATAGTTTGGGGTAAGCATATAAAAAATTAGAGATTTCTACCATATAATAAATCATAGAATAGTTACAAAAATTAAATGTAAGAAAAATATAAAGAAAGAACACACAAAATTTTATGGTGGCTTAGTTAACCTGACTACATCCTCTCCCCTGATCCTCCCCTCCAGCTATTACGCTAATAGAAGTGTCTCATCTTTTACCCCCATAGTAAGGCAGAGAAGCCCTTACAATATCTTTCCACCAACCTGATGAGATAGAGTACCTTAACTCTTTTTTCTGCCTCCTGGTGAAGGCAAAGAACCTAGAATCCTTTTACTCCCTTCTGGAGTAGGTAGAGAACCAGGAATCCTTTTACTTTCTCCTAAAGTAAGCAGAGAGTTTAGATCAAATGTTGATGATCATCACCATAGAGCCACTAAGGAACCAAAGATGAAGCTTGAAGAAGATAACTAAATCATTTCTTTGAGAAACCTTTATGATTTCCCTCATAAACTCCCTCTCACAAGATTCTCCCTCTCTCTCTCTCTCAAACTCTCCTTCTCCTTCTTAAGTCCCCTCAAGTTAGAACTTCAATAAAATATTTATCAAAGGATAAATACATGAGCTTAAATGAAAGAGCTTCAAAGAAAGCCATTGTTTTAAACTTGGCAGCAAAGATCATCCAGGATGATCATAATATCATCCAATAAAATTAGTTCAAACACCCCAATCAGTCTGTACGATCAGCCTTATCCTAAATGATATGTTCAAGAATTTGTACTGATCATCCTAGAAATTATACTATTGTCCAAGATGATTAATTTAAAATATAGAATGAATCATCTAGTACAATATGGGATGATCGGTGGCGATCAATGGATCATCTCAAACTTGTCTCGGGATATCCATGATGATTATAGGAAAATTCTATTTTTTTCATCTAGGATGATGGGTATCATCCCACGAAATATAATATATTATCTTGGATGATCTGAGTGGATCATCCTATACAATCTGATTGAATAATTCAAACATAATTAGTCCCCTAATCTCAGGAATAATTTAGGCATAATTATTTTACATCGGCCAGGATGATTTGAGTGGATCATCTTGTACGATCTAAATAATCAATTTAACCATAATTAGTTACCTAATCATATAATAAATTTAGGAATAATTATCTTGAATCATCTAGGATGATGTGAATCATCCAGGATTATATGAATCATCCTATACGATTAGAATAAAATTTGTCAATTAAAGATTAACTAAATTATGATTGTTAGCTTATTTTAATCCTCTAAATTGATCATCTTAGACAATCTGGATTATCTAGTATGATTAGTTAAAAATTTCATTTTAAGAAATGGTGCCCTAATTAAGGTTTTATAATAAATGGATCATTCTGGAAGATATAAATTGTCATGGACGATATAATTATCCTGGATGATTAGTTCAAAAAATTAAAATTTTTCCTAACACACTTACTCACTCCCTTGAGTGTGTGTGTAAGGTTACTCAGCTTTAGGATCCATCCCAATACTTTTGAATCAAGAAAAAGTAAAAAATTCATTTGGAATTAAAATTACAGACTGACTCAATCCTAGTGTACCCAATCTTAAGCTGGCTTGCAAGTGAGCTTGAGGTCCTGAAATATTAGCATGTAACAAACAAAATAAATATGCAATAAACTCAATCAATAAGAATTAGCATGGTAAGAGAAATAATAATGTTTCTTATTATAAAAATTACAGTGCTTGGGTCCAAATTTACAATAATCTCACCCTTCTTTATAATGACAAATGTTATTGTTAAAGGTTTTCAAGTATGTTTTTCTATTATCTAAACTACCCCTTACTATTTTAATCCTTTGAAAAATAGGGAAGAGAAAAAAATTCTTTTATATAAATATTGAAGAGAAAAATAAAACAACAGTAAACACGGAATAGGAAAACAATAGTAAGTACTAAGTAGGAAATAAACTAAACATTGAATACCAAACAAGCTTTTACAACAACACATTTTACAATAACACTAATCTCCCTTTGGACATCACAAAATAAGAGGAAACAAGAAAACACTAAACATTATAAAAATAGACAATAAATAAACTAAAACAACTAAGGATCCTGATCAGAAGGAGGCGATGGTGGTGGCTGAAATTAGCGGTAAAGAGAAAAAAACCTTCTCGCTAAACAAGGTTATATAATGGTCATGATGCTGCTGCTGTTGGACTATTTATACATCAAATCAAGTTGCATTCTGATCATGCTTGTGCTTCTTCTTGGTAATATAGGACTCAAATATGGCTTCCAACTAGTCAAACCTCTAGACTAGCTGATCAAACTAAGACTGCTGGTTGATATGGACAGGTGTAATAATAGGTTCTTCCTCCTCTTCCCCAGGCTTCTCATGCACATTATGATGATGAGTACTGTAAAGGGTATGGATGGAGCTATTAGAGTATAAAGTAGGGAGGTGATTAGGTGGGATTGGATATTGAAGGTTATATTTAGTTTTTAGGACATAGGAAATGTTATGTCCTAAGGCTTATCATGGCTTTCTTTTGTGGTCGGGATCCCTAATCTTGGATAGGTGTTTAATGTATCAAATTAGAAGATCAGTAGCCTTAAGTTGTCATTGAGCCATGATGTAATAGGTTTTGAGTGAAAGAATATGAGTAATATGAATCCTGTCCCCAGCTTTAAGAATAATAGAGGTGCAAAGAATGTGATGGATAGTTTGAGCATCTCTAACTAAGGTGTTTACCTTGGCTACATGGATGTTGACAATAGTTTTCCTTAGGACATTGTTGGCAGGAGTCCAATTATAATCAAGATCTATGACCAAGATATGAATCTTGTCTCTAGTGGTAGAGAGGTGAAGGAAGGTATGAAAAGCCTCATAGGAGATTTCAATAAGCCTTTGATTTACATATGATTGTAAGGAATTGTAAATTGTATTAACGTAAAGGTTGGCAAGTAATTCAAATAAGAATTTAGAATTGAAAAGAAAGGCTAGGGTAAGGACGAAGCTAAGAGTTATTATACCAAATAAGTCATGTACTTGAAAGGTCAAAATAGTTTGATCAATGATCTTTGAAGGAGTAATTCCAGCAGTTTTATATGGGTTGTAAGCTGCTTCATCAACATCCTCAGTAAAGCGTAGATTAATATCCCTCCTAGGCGAGCTACCGACAAGAATTCTAGATCTTTTGCCACCTGCCATTCCAAGACTTGAGCTTGAGTAAGAGAGAAGAGAGATTGAATAGTTGAGAGTGAAGAAAAGGGTTCAAATCTGGCTATGTTTATAAGATCGACCAAATCATCCAGGTGGATTGCGAGATCATCCTGGATGATCAGGTGTAATAATTCCCTCTAAGCAATTGGTCAAAAAGGTAATCATATCATCCAGAACAATCATATATCATCTAGGGTGAGAAGACACAGGCGATAATCCCAAGAGTTAGCCTAGATGATTATTGACTATAAAGATCATTCAAGACGAACAAGTGGATTATCTTAGATGGTTAGTCATTATGGATCATACCAATTAAATTCAGTTCATCGAACCATTTTTTCCATGTGGATCATCCAGGAAGAAGATGGAATCGTCTAGAATAAATAATAATAATTGAGTAATATTTGCCGTTGGATGAGGGATGAATAGTGATTTGATCATATTTCCCAGGATGATGTGGTTCATCCAAAATAATGTGAACAAAAATTTTGATGGAATTCAATGATAGAGAGGGATGAACAGAAAGGATCCAACATAAAAAATAAATCAAAATACCATAAAACAAACAAAAATAAGATAAAAACTAACAATTAAAATAAAGACTTTTTTTGAATTAATCAATCACAAATAAATGATAAATTTCCCATATAAATAGATTAATAAATTAGTAAAAAAATTAACAAACACTAAAATTTAGAAAAGTTAGAAAATTGATCTTGTAACCCTAGTTCGGACTCCTTATAGGTTAAAAATCTTTTTAAACCAGAAATCTTATTCAGAAAAGAAATCAAATATGAAAAGTAATTTGTACAACATTCATTTTTGAAAAATATATGATATAATAATATTACAAAGGATTCAATCAAAATCTTAAGTTTCAAAAATTAAGTGTCTAAAGATTTTAAGTGGCACATGAATTCTTCAAAGATTTTAAAATTGAAAGAGAAGGAAGCTTATTTTTATATGCTCATTTTGTGCATCATTTTCAATTATTTGGAGCGCTTTGTTCATCTTTTGAGATTTGATACACATTATGTATCTTTCAATTATTTGGTGATCCTTGCATATCTTTTCAGATTTCTTTTGGGCTCATTTTGTGCCTCTTATTATTTTTACAAGCTTGCTTCCTTTTAAAATCTTTCAAGACTCTCATTTGTGAGATTATCTTCCAAACATAAGAGAAGATAACTCTCTCTCTCTCTCTCTCTCTCTCTCTCTCTCTCTCTCTCTCTCTCTAATATAAGGAAAAATAAATCACAAGTCAAAATCATATTCATATGATAAATGCAACAACTTGATAAAGAAAATTTCAAAGTGGTTTAATGACTTTGAATATTATTCATAATAGATAGATTACTGTATGAAGATAAAATATATCTCACTTTAAAGTCTAACTTTCAATTTGAAATAGATTTTGTCTTAAAAAGAAAAAATATACAACTAAAGGAGTTAGAGGAAGTGAAATAATCCTCGATATTTCTTCCTTTAACTGATTTAGAAAAGTTAATCACTGCTTACAAATTTCTTAAATCAAAAGCAAGGTAAAAAATGTCATTTAAGAAATCAATATTACAGGCGACCATTAATCTGATTCTTTTAAAAAAATTGAATGAAAAATAGGAAAAAGTGAAAACCATAAAATGGAAATACATAAATAAAAACAAACATGAAACTAAAACAAAATAAAAAAAATAGAAAGCAACAATTTCAAGCATTTTTATCTATTACACCTAATATGGTTCTTAAGATGCTGAAAGTTTCAAATGCCTGTAGTTTTCTAAAGATATTAGCAAGTTGGCTTTCAGTGACTATATGGTGTATCTCCATGTCTCCTTTGATAATATGGTCCCTAATAAAGTGGAGCCTTATGTCAATATGTTTAGTTCTGGAGTGTTGGATTTGGTTCTTTGAAATATAAATAGCACTAGAGTTATCACATAGGATTAAAATTGTGTCTATAGGTAATCCCAAATCCAAAATTTGTTTCTTTAACCAAAGGTCCTCGGCTATACAACCTCCTAAGGCTATGTACTCAGCTTCAACAATGGACAGGACAATTGAGTTCTAATTTCTATTGGACGTGGAGACTGAGGATTATCCTATAAATTAACATATCCCAGAAGTACTTTTCTTATCAACTCAATATCTTGCAAATTTTGAATCAGAATATCAAATAATTTTATAAAAGATTTTATTCCTATGATACCAAATTTCTAAGTCTTGCGTCCCTAAAAGATAACTAAAGATTCACTTAACAACAATCAAGTGGGACTCTTTTGGATTAGCCTATAATCTAGCATAAAGAGAAATACTAAAAATGGTATCAGATCAACTAGCAATTAAGTAAAGAAGGGATCTAATTATTCCTCTGTATTTCTTTTGATCAATAGATTTTCCACTTGAATCCTTATCTAACTAAATAGTGGAACTAATTGGAGTGTTGACTGACATGGATTTATTCATTTAATATTTCTTAAGAATGTCCTTAATTTTTTTTATATTACTATGGAAACTTCTATTATCCTTCTTCTTTATGCTAAATTTAAGAAAGTAGGACAAATCTCTCATCATACTCATCTCAAATTCCTTATTTTTTTGAGAATTCATAACACAAATTTTTATCAAAAGACCCACAAATTTTTATCAGAAGATCCAAATAGAATATCATCAACATTAATTTGGATAATAAGTAATTCTTTTCCTACCATTTTTAGAAATAAGGTGATGTCTACACCTTAACAAATATTCTTTCAATTAGAAATGTACTAAGACTTTCATACCATGCCCTAGGTGTATGTTTAAGTACATATAAGGCCTTTTTTAATTTAAACACATGATTCGAAAATTTGGTATTTTAAAAAATTGGGGGTTATTCTATAAAAACATCTTCTTTTATTATCCCATTCAAAAAGACACTTTGACATCCATTTGAAACTATTTGAATTCCTTAGAATAAGCAAAAGCTAGTAGCACCCTAATGGCTTCTAATCTGGCTACAGAGGAAACAGTCTCCTCAAATTTAATCCCTTCTATCTGATTAAACCCCTTAGCCACAAATCTTGCCTTATTTCTTACCAGTACACCAAAATCATTCATTATATTTTGAGCACTCATTTAGTTTTAACAACACTTTGATCCTTAGGTCTTTAAACTAGGTCCTAAACATTATTCCTAACAAATTAATTCAATCCTTCTTGTATGGCTAGGATCTATAATTCATCATAAAAGGCTTGGTTAATATTTTTCAGTTCAGTCAAGGCGGAGTAGTTTACTTCTTTTCTAAGTTCAAACCTAATTCTAACACATCCACATGGGTCTCCAAAGATTAGTTCTTTAGGATGACTTAAAGAATATCTACATTCTATAGGCAATGCATTTTCAAGTTCTACCCTCTACTCCTAATTTACAAATTCTAATACTTGGGTGACTTTTAAAATCTCCTCTTCTTCTACCTCAATAATTATCATATTCATCAAATACAATATGTGTGATCTTCTCAACTAGCATTTTTTTTAAGACTCTATAGTATTTCCAAACATTTGAGTAATCTAGGAACACTCTTTCATCAGATTTTAAGTTAAACTTCACTTGTTGAGACTTTCTATCATTCAAAATAAACACTTTACATCTAAACACATAAAGGTTATATAGGTTGGGTGTCCAACCCATAAGGATTTCATAGGATGTCTTATTCAGTTTGGATTTTGAAAGTTTGTTAGGGATGTTAAGCCATTATAAACTAGCCCAAGGCTAACCAAGAGGGGGGTGAATTGGTATTTTAAAAAAATTTCAATGAAAAACATAACCTCAAACCAAACCAAAATTCACCATAATGAAATTTAAAGTGCAGAAATTAAATGGGAAAAAAATAGTGGTAAAGAACATAGAATATTTTAGTGGTTTGATCAACTTAACCTACATCCACTCCTCAGAGGCGCCATCCGGGTATTGCAATAAACTCAGTGACCCTCTTTTTCCTTTTGCTGCCACATCAAGGTGGAGAAGCCTTTACAAAACCTCCTTTCACCAACACCGATGAGGCAAAGAACCCGACTCCTTTTGCTTCATACTGAAGCAGGTAGAGAACCTTGATCAATTGCTGAAGTAGACCTCCCTCGAACCCCCAAGGACAAGGGAAGATGATTAGAGAAGATGAATTGGATCCTTGCTTGGATCAACCTTTTAAACCCCTCACAAACTATTTCTCACAAGATCCTCACTCCCTCTCTCTTCCTCTCCTCTAAGCTCTCTCAGGTCAAGATAGCAACAATAGATACCCTCATGGGTAATATAAGACAGCTTATATAGGAGACCTTCCGAATATCTCTTAATTGCAACAAACCAACATTATCGTCCATGGAGATCTGGAGATTATTCTATATGATCAGTGCAATTTTAGCTCAATCAGTCAAGACAATCTTGGATGATTAGAAGAATTTTGTTCATATCATCCAGGATGATAGTATATCGTCCAGCAACAAAAGTATATCATCTTATACAATTAGTACAAATTGTTGAATATCCTCTAGATAATTACACTGAAAGGATGTTTAGACGATGGAAAAATAACTTGATCTTCCAGGCCGATCTCACGATCATCCTGGATGATTAGTTCGAAATCCATGAAAATCAATCAGAGCATCACTCTGAATAGCAGTTGGCTGATGTGTTATCGTCAAGGAAAAACTAAGGTTTTTGAATTAATCATCCCGGCCGATCCTGCGGTTATCCAGGATGATATGATAGAGCAATAAAACCTTAATTACTTTCTTTAATTACTGTATTAATTTAGGCATAATTGTGTTGCATCATCCAAGACGATGTCCTGGACGATGTTTAAAAATAAATAATACCTAAGTTGATTTGGCGGTTGATTCTTTCTGATTTGAGCATATCATCCCAACCGATAAAAATATCTTCCAGGACAATGAGCTTAATGACGACTACCTTAACCAGGATGTACTAATTAAAGATTCTATTTTTTAACTGATCATCCAAGATAATATTGAGATCATACTGAATGATGTGACCAAAAAAAGAGAACTCTAAATCAGACAGAAAAAAAAATCCTCCAAGTGTGTGTGTGTGTGTGTTTAAGGTTACTTAGCATTAAGAACCCCATCATTTATAATAGACTCAAGACGGGGAAAAGTTTACAACTAACTCAGACCTAGTCTACCCAATCTTGAGCTGGTTCAAATTGTAGTCTTGATCTTATGGACTTGAAATGTTTGAAGGCAATGCAGTCATAGAGAAAGTGAAGTGTTTGTTATCATAAAATTTCTATTTCTTGAAATCAAATGCATAACAAGCTTCCTCTTTATGAAGATGGCAAACACAAAAATAATTAAAACAGATCAAAAACAATTTAAAGGAAATAGTTAGAATAAACAAATACAGTTCAACTATACAATAATAGAATCAAACTATTTAGCAAATATTACAACTAACTACTCTCCCTTTTGACATCACAAAAAAGGAGGAAAGTTGAACAGACATTAAGTAGAGACCAAAAAATAGAAATAAACTATAATAAAAACAACATAAAAAATAGACTAATAAAAAGATGACCCCTGATCATCTGAAGGAGGTGGTGGTAGAGCTGGCACATGAAAGTAACTGGAAAGGGCGGCGAACTGCTCTACAAACTAGGCCATGTCCTTATTGGGCTATCGTTACTGATGTGCCACATAGGAGTCAAAGCATGCTATTTTCTCTGCATGTTATTGCTCCTGTGAAACATTGTAGTTCTCGAATTGTGCCTCCCACTGGTTGAATTGCTCCACCAGCTCATCTAGCTGAGAGTGCTGGCAAAGTAGAGAAGGTGCAGGAATAAGTGCGGGAGCCTCCTCCTCCTCAGCTCGCTTGCCTTCCTCATGCCCCGGGTGTTGATGAGTACTATAAAGAACATGGAAGGAGTTGTTGGAGTAAAAGACAGGATGAAAGTTTGGTGGAGCAGGATATTGGAGGTTACATTTTGATTCTAAGATGTAGGAAATGATATGTCCTAAGGAAAGATTGAGCTTCCTCCTATGTCCTGGGTCTCGAATAGTAGTCAGATGCTCACTATAGCGAAACATTAAATCAGTGGCATTTAATTTATGATGGGCCAAAATGTTAAAAGTGGTGATCAAAAGAAGAGGAGTGATATGAATGCGATCACCAGCTTTTGGAATAATGAAATTACGAAGGACATGTTGGATTTTCTTAGCATCTTTGAGTAAGGTGCTAGACTCTCAAACATTAAAGTGAGCATTGGTGTTTTGAAGAAAATGTTTGGCCGAAGCCCAGTCATAGTCAGGGTCAAAACACAGAGTGTGGAGTTTATCCCATGTGGTGGAAAGTTGCAAAAGTTCTTCACAGTCTTGATATGTGATTTTGACGGGAGGTCGATTCACATAGGACCCGAGAATAGTGAAAGAAGAATTTATGCGGAGGTTGACAAAAAATTCTAAAAGAAACTCAGAGTTGAAGGGGACAATGAGAGTGAGAAGGAAGGTTAAGGAAGTGTGTGCAAACAAATTAAGGTTAGGGTCGGAGAGAATTTGAGGATTGATTGTTCGAGATATAGTGATCCCGACTATTTTATACCTCATATAACAGCTTGGTCGCTTGCCTCGGTGAAGCGACGATCAAGAGTTGCCCTCAAGGAACTCATGAAAGGATGGTGAGAACAATAAAAGATCTTCCTTAAACAAGTTTGGGTTCTCCTTTTGGCAAAATAAAACTTAATGTATGCATGATTTGGCATAGTTTATGCATCTTAGGTCTCCACACTAAATGAATTTTTTTTGTGTAAAGTGTAAGTGTGTGCAATATGTCCACTCTTCCCACAAGAATAACATTTAACTCCAGGAAATGGGTTTCTCAATTTTCTATAATAAATATATCTCTTCTTGGTTTTAAAATTTTTGATCTCAAAATAGGATTAATAAAATTTTCATGTGTTGGGGGTTTCCTATTTTCCCCAAGAACTTGCACTTTCAATTTAAGAAATTTATTTAAGTCTTCTAACACTTTCTTGTTAAAATTCAAACAGTACTCTCTACTATCGGATTCATCCATAAAATCCTTAAAATCTTTTTCCAATTTAATATAGGAGGATTTTAAAAGATCATTCTTTTAATTCAAGTTATCAAACTCATCAAGTAAGCTCATGTGGTTGTTATCTATTAGTGCATGATCTTTCCTAAGGATTTCATATTCTTTTTGTAATTATTATATTTGTAGGTTTAGATTAGCATGTAATCTTAAGTTTTCTATATGCATCATGAATTCTTTTAGAAACTTCTAATAATTTGATATAGGTTAAGTCATATACCTCTTGTAGATCTAATTGGTCAAGATTAACTGCTATTAAACAAAAGTTGGTGACTTCCTCCTCCTTTTATGTTTCTGATGAATCCAAAGCTGAGTCCGCCCAAAAAGCTCTTTAAAATCTCTTGTTGCCCTTCTTCACATTTACTTTTCTCTTCTACCTTCTCTTTGTTAGGAGTGGCTTTTAAATTTGGGTAGTCCAATTTTATATGTCTACGTGTCCTACATTCATAAAAAATAACATCATTAGAAACCTGAATATTTTTATTGAACTTATCTCTGTTTCATTGATGGTATCTCTTCTGCTTCCATTTTAGAAAACTTTTGAATTACCTAGTCATTAAGGCAATGTCATCCTCATCCTCAGGTTATGACAGATCACTCTCCAATCCCTCCACATTTAGTGCTATATTCTTCTCTTTTTGCTGCTCACATGCATCAATTTGACTCACTCTTTGCTTGTAAGCAATAAGTGATTCAAGAAGATTATCAATAGAGTAAATATTGAAATCTTTAGATTCTATAATAGTAGTTATTTTATCATCATAAGCAGTAGGTACACAATGAAAAATTTTATTGATCATTTTAGCAATCCTTAGTTCCATACCTAATGCATGTAAAGAAGTGATTATTTGAGTGAATCTTGTTTACATGCCAGATATGGATTCATTTGGTTTCATGCAAAATAATTCATAGTCATGTAACAAGATATTTAATCTAGATTTATTTACTTCATTAGTTCCTTCATAAGTAATACAAAGCCTATCCCATATGTCCTTTCTACTTTTGCAAGTGGAAACAAGCTTGTAATCTTCTGACTTAAGTGCACACAAAAAACTATTTAAATATTTTTCATTTAGTTGTGCTAATCACATTCTTCTATAGTCCAGTATATAAAGGGTGTTTCAACTCTAATGCCATCAACTAATCTAGTCGGTCTAGAATACCCTTCTTGAACTAAAATCCATATATGATAATATAGTAATTATAAAAATGTAGACATGTGTGTTTTCAAAAAATCAAAAGGGATATTGTCAAATAACGGATGTCTAATGGTCGAATACCCTTTGGATGTGTTTCAATTTCCAAAATTAGCCAATCTCATTTTTTTAAAAAAACAAATGGGATATTGTCTAGTGATCTTCTCACGAGCAACTAGAAATACAAGAAGAAGAATGATAATCAAAATTACAAAGAGATCCTTATCTTTGAGTAACATTGTGAACCCTTCACATTCCACTTGCAAGAAATCTCTCTCAAACACTTTGTCATACTCTCTCTTTCAGTTCCCCTCAAAAATCTATAAGATAAGACTTTTTCACATCAGTTTTAGAGGACCTTTTATACTAAAGACACAAAAAACTGTCTACAAAACTAAAATTTTCAATTTTGAGCATACATGATTGCACAGTATGATCATATATTTGTATGTACGAATAGTTCAAAAATTGTTGTGTATGAACTTATTGTGAATCAGTACAAAATCATTTCATACACGATGATCGTCTGATACAAACCCAATTCATCCGGGACAAATAGGTAGAAAACTTTTTATTTTTGTCAGGATAAAGAGACCCCATAATTTTGTAACCTGCATGGCGTACGTACGATGATGACATCGTACGGTATGATCAGTTACAAAAAATTTCAAGTTCGTAAGGACAAAAATTTGGGACAAAAAGGGACCTCATAAATTTATACTCTAAAAGGCATATACGAATTGTGATCGTACAGTACGAGCTATACTAAAAAGGGACCCGAACATTTTATATTCTAGAAGTCATGTACGAATTAGGATTGCACTGTACGATCCATACTTAAAAAAAATCTTTTTGAATGAAATGGAACCCGTCCATTCCATACTCTGGAAGGTATGTACGAATCATGATCATACAGTACAATTAATACTTAAAAGAATTTATATTTATATTTGTTTGTCTGCTCAAAAGGGAAAATAACGGATTAAATCATAATGTATGAATATAAATTTTATAGTACGATCAGTTTAAAAATTATATATTTTAAATTCTCCCCCAGTGTGTGTGCACAGTTACTCAATTACAATCACACTATCTCAGACTCAATAAAATGAAAAATATAGACTTCATTTATAATAAACCCTAAATTGATCAAATTTAAAGTCTTCAATAATCTGGAGTATGATTTTTCTGAAATGTTAGTACAGAAGAACAACAAAATAATATATCCAAAATATGTTAGGAGAAATAATAATCAAACAAATAATATTTAGAATCATAAAAAACATACATATTGCAATAATATAAACAATCAAGAACTAAATTGCAACTATATCGACACTGCTAACTTTTGCATGTTATAAGAGATTTCAGCTTTTCTAAATGGATGTCAAGAGTTCCTTTTTAAATGGGATAATAAAAGAAGATGTGTTTGCAGAGCAACCCTTAGGTTTCAAGAATTTCTAATTTTTAAATTTTGTTTTTAAATTAAAAATGGCTCTGTATGGATTAAAACAGGAACCAAGGACATTATATGAGAGGCTTAACACATTTATACTAGAAAGAGAGTCTTTTAAGGTGAGCGTAGACACCACCTTTTTTAAAAGGAAAATAGGAGAAATAAAATTTAGTTGCCCTATTTACTGCTAAAGCTAAGTACATTATCTTAAGAAGTTGTATGGCCCAAGTTCTTTGGTTGAAGTAATAAATTTTAGATTTAGGATTACCTATAGGTATAATTTCAATTCAATGTGGTAACACTTGTGTTATCTATATCTCTAAAAATCCTATCAAACATTCTAAAACCAAACACATTAATATAAGACATCACTTTATTAGGGATTATGTTCCTAGAGGAGACATTGAGCTATATCATGTAGCAACTAAAAACTAACTAGCTAACATTTTTACTAAATCACTAGCCTTTAAAAATTTAAGTCTCTTAAGGACCAGATTAGGTGTCATAGACATAACTATATGAACTTGATGATTACTGAGCTCTAATTTTTTTGTTTTTTTATCTTTCTTTTATTTTTATTTATATGTTTATTTTTATGCTGCTATTTCCATATTTCATTTTTAAATTATTTTCTATTTCAAATTTTTGGTTACTGCTGGAATGACATTTTTAGCTTGCTTTTATTTCTAAAAAATATAAATAATGATTGACATCCCCAAATCAGTTAAATGAAGAAACCTATTGATTATTTCTCTTCCTTTAACTTTTTTAGCGATGTAATTTTCTCTTTGAAGCAAAAATCTATTTTAAATTAAAAGTTGGAATTTGAAATTGAGATCTTTTCTATTTTGTTATGGTAATATATCTCATATGAATAATATCCAAAGTCAATAAATTACTTTTAAGTTTTCTTGATTAGGTTGTTGTATTTGTCAAATAAAATGATTTTGATTTATTGTTTATTCTTCCTTATATTAGAAAGTGAGTATTTCTTCTCTATTACTTTAAAGATATTTTCATAATTGAGAGTCTGTGAAGGTTTCAAAAGAGAGCTAGCTTGCAAAAATGATAAGAAGCATAAAATGAGTCCAAATAAAAACTAAAAAGTTACGCAATGATTGCCAAATAATTAGAAGATACATAAATTGTATCAAAAATTAAAAGTTGCATAAAGTGCGCCAAACAATTAAAAAGAGGCACAAAATAATCCCATAAAGAAATAAACTTCATTCTTTTTGAATCCTTTAAATCTTAGAAGAATTTATGTGCACTTGATATCTTCGAAGACTTGATTCTTAAAACTCATGATCATCACTAATTACTTTGCTATATTATTTTATAAGATATTTTTCTAAAATGAAGTTTTGAACATATCATTTTTCTTATCTAATTTTTTTTTATTTAGATTTATTTTTTTAAAAGACTTTTATCTTAGAAGGAATTTAGCTGGGGTTAACAGGATCATTTGTTCTAATATTTTTTAGATTTCAGTGATGTTAATTCATTTCTTACTAATTTTTAATCCAATCACAAGGATTCATTTCCATTTTTTAGTACTGTTTGAAAAAAAAAATTCTATGCACTTTATTATTTTTTATCATCTTTTCATTGTGTTTTTATTTATTTTTGTATTTATTTTTTAGTTTTTACTTGTTTTTGTATTATATACTATTTAGTGGTAGTTTTTTTAATTTTCTCCTTTTTATTATGTCAAAAGGGGGAGTAGTGTTGGTGTTGTATCTTTTACTTTTTTTAGTAAAAAAAATTTAAATAAAAAATAAATAATATATTTTCAATATCCATTTGATTTGAAATTATCTAAAAAATATTTGCAATCATTAAAAAGGAGGGAATTATTATAAATCTGGATTCAAGTATTATAATTATGATGATAATAAACATTCATATTTCTCTACTACTATTACTATTGCACATCAATTTTAGTTGTCCTGCCTACTAACTTTTCTGGTCCACAATATCAATTGCAATTTAAGCTAGCTTAAGAATAGGTAGATTAGAACTGAGTTAGTATGTAATTTTAATTACAGTGGTTTTCACTTTTCTTGAGCAAATATAATAAGGTGGATCCTAATGCTAAGTAACCTTACACACATACACATGCTTAGAAGGAGAAATTTTATAAGCCATAGAGTTTTTTATTTTTGATCATATCGTACAAGATGAGCCAAAATCATCATGGACAATCAGTTAAAAATAAAAACCCTAATTAGGTCATCTGGGTCAAGTAAACTTGAAAAGCAAATTGTCCTAGAGAATCTTCCCATCGTCCTAGATGATATACTCAAATAAAAAATACTCAGCCACCAAACTCATTTAGACAAGATTTTCTTTTTTAAAATTTTATTCTAATCATTCAGGATGATTCAATATCATCCTGGATAATTTATGATAATCATGCCTAAATTACATCTAATGATTAAGAGAATAATTAAGTTTAGATTGATCGATCATATAATCTATGATGATCACAAAATTATACTAGGCAATCTATAAGAAAAGCCTTAGCTTTCTCTTAAATCTGCTTGAAGACCTAAACTATCTGCTAGATGATAATGTCTGATTTTATATGAATCTTATATGATGATCAGTTATATTTCTACATCATCTTGATTTATCTCTTATATTTCTCAAACTATATGTTGGATGATAATGTATGATTTTAAACAAATCATCCTGGATGATGTCTGCATTGTCTTGGATGATTTGTTATATCTTGGAATTATAATTATTTAGGAAGCCTAGATCATCCTAGATGTTCTTTTATGACAAGTTAAAAATTAGGACATTTTTTAATGTCTTTTATTTAAGTTATCTCAATTACTAATGATAAAATATTTTTCTAAAATTAAATTTTAATGGAGCTTAGAGAAAGAGAAGGGGAGGTTGAGTGAAAGAGAGAGAAATAATCTTGTGAGGGGGACTTTATGAGGTGGATCACAAAGTTTTCTCCAAACAAGGATTCATTCATCTTCTTCAAGCTTCATCCTAGGTTCCTTGGTGACTTTAGGGAGAAGATAATCAGTATCAGATCAGGTTCTCTGCTTACTCTAGGAGGGAGTAAAAGGATTCTAAGTTCTCTGCCTTCACTAGGAGGGTGAAAATGGATTTAAGGTTCTCTGCCTCACTGGGATGTTGGAAAGATTTAATAAGGGCTTCTCCACCTTACTGTGAGAGGAAAAAGAGAGTCACTAAAGAGTTAGTATAATACTTGGAGCGGGTTTCTCCAAGGAGTGGACGTAGATCAAGTTGAGTGAAACACTATAAATCTTGTGTTCATTCTTATTACTTTTTCACATTTTAATTTCCTTTAATTTTCTATGAATTATTATATGTTTAAAATTTCTAATCTATTTTATTTATTACTTCCGCATCAAGGGTTTCTTTTGCTTATTTTAAAATGTTTAAAAAGGTTTTAAAATGATTTTCTCTTTTTGTTTAAGAATTTTTAAAACTATCAATTCATCCCCCTCTTGGTTAGCCTTGGGACTAGTTCGGTCAATTTCCTTTAATTTTCTTCTCTAATCATCATTCCTTCTCCTTGGGGGTTTGAGTGAAGTCTATTTCAGTAGTCGATCAAGGTTCTCTGTCTACTTCAGGAGGAAACAAAAGGAGTCGGGTTATCTGCCTCATCGGTGTCGGTGAAAAGGAGGTTTTATAAAGGCTTCTTTGCCTTGCTTTGGGAGCAAAAGGAGAGTCACTGAGTTTAGTGCAATACTCAGAGGGTACCTTTGGGGAGTGGACACAGGTCGAGTTGACCGAACCACTGTAAATCCCTATATTTTTTATAACTATTTTTTCAACATTTAATTTTTGCACTTTAAATTTTATTGTGGTAAATTTTGGTTTGGTTCGAGGTTGTGTTTTTGATTGAAAGATTTTTTTTAAATACTAATTCACCACGCCTCTTGGTTAGCTTTGGGCTAGTTCATAAAGTCTTAACATCCCTAATGAACTTTCAAGTGGTATTAGAGCGGGATTTCAAAAATCGAGTTTTTGAAAACTTTTAAATTTTGATCGATGTCTAACTACAGTAATCATAATACGGTGGAAGGGTATTTAATTACCTGACCTCCTCTGTTTGATAATATTTCTTTTAATTTTTAGAAAACATGCATGTATATATTTTAACAATCGATTGACTATCTCATGTGGATTCATGTTAAAGATGGTTATACACCTCCGACTGGTAAACTTAATGGTGTTACTGTTCCACTTCCTTTTTCTTAATGAACTCTTGATGATAGGGATTTAGCTTAACTTAATGCAAAATATTTGAAGTATTTTTCTGTGCTTTAAAATTTGAAGATTACATGCATGTTTCAACTTGTAATACTGGTAAAGAGATTTGGGATAAATTATGTATCACTTATGAAGGAACAAATGAAATTAAGCAATCTTGATTAAATATTTTATTGCATGATTATGAACTTTTTTGTATGAAACATTCTGAATCAATTTCTAAAATGTATACAAGGTTTACTAAAATTTTTAACTCTTTGCATGCCTTAGGTAGAGAACTGAAAAGGTTAATAAAGTTTTGAGATGCTTTCTTTCTTACTTTGATGTTAAGATCACTGCAATCTATTAATCTAAAGATTTGAATACTTATTTGATTAATAATTTACTTTGATCACTCATTAATTACGAGCAAGGGGTGAATCAAAGAAATCTTAAAATAAGTGAGAAAAAGAAGGAGAAAATTATGACACTAAAGGCTAACAACACAGACACTCATTCTTCCAAGTCTGAAAGCGATGATGTCACCTTAATCAGATGGCAATTCAAAAGCTTTCTAAGGAAGATACAGAAGAACCATCAAAAGTGGAATAAAGGTAATGGTAAATTTTTTTTAAAAAATTCTAATAATACTATGTGTTTTGCATGCACGAAAATTAGGGCACGTTAAAGCTGATTGTCCAATACTTAAGGCTCACCCAAGCAAAGAGAAGGGTGAGGAGAAACCCAAGTTCAAAAAGGATAAAAAGAGGTTCCAAAAGGTGTTCTGGGCGGATTCTGCATTGGGCTACTTCGAGACTGAAACTGAGGAGGAGACAATAAAGTTATGCTTAATGGCAGACGATCATCTTGGTCAAAGTGACTAAGAAGTGATATATGAACTAACCTATGAGAAACTACTTGAAGTTTCTGAACCAATTTATACATCATATAAAATACTTAAGAAATCTCATGCTAGTTTAAAATTAGATTTTTAAATTTACAAAAAGTGCATGAAATTCTTCTTAAAGATCATTCTATAATTGATAGCAATCACATGTCCTTACTTGATGAGTTTGATGTATTAAACAAAAAACATACTAAATTATCTGATGCATGTGATTCTATGAAGTCATCTCTTGCTGAGTTAGAAAAAGAGTTTAAGAAATTAGAAAATCTCAAAGCTTTTAAAAATAAAAAATCATCATTGCATGCATCACATAACTTTAAAAAGAAGCATCACTGCCTGAGTAGATTAGTACAACCTTTTCATAGTGTTAGATGTTTTTCATGTGGCATGTTAGGACACCTTGCACACACTTGCAACATTCACCATAGTACACATTGGGTATGAAGACCCAAATTGCATGATTCACAGCATAACACACATGCATTACATTCTAGTTTTCATAAGAAGGGACACAAACATGTTTAGGTTCCTAAATCTGACATTTGAAGATTTTGTAAGCTCGCTCTCATAAAAGGCCTCATTAGAGTATGTGGTACCTAGACAGTGGATGCTTACGACACATGACTAAAGATGCTAATCAATTAATTTCACTGGAAGCTAGGATGGACGCAGGGTTACTCTTGGAGACAACACCGCCAGAAAAGTGGTGGACACATATATAATTGGAAACTCCAAGAACCTTTTGATTGAAAATACTTTTCTAGTAGATGGACTGAAATACAACTTCCTCAACATCAGTCAGCTTTGCGATTAGGACTTCATCATAAATTTTTTGGCTAATACGTATATTATAAGCTAAAATAAAAACACTATTTTATAGGGAAAGGGGATCAACAATGTTTACATGCTTGATTTAAATAATATTGAATGTGCTGCTTCATTTTCCTTGAAAACTGTTGATGATGATTCATGATTGTAGTACAAGAAGTATGTCATGCCAGTATGAAAACCCTTAGGATAGTGACCGAGAAAGACCTAATTAGTATCCCCAAGCTTAAGTTCTCAAAAGACCACCATTGTGATGCTTGCAAATTAGGAAAGCAAGTCCATTCATCTTTTTACTCTAGACGTTTACAAGTCCTTCACATGGATTTGTTTGGGCCCATTAGCACTATTAGCTTAGGACAGAAGGTCTATGGTTTTGAGATTGTCGATGACTACTCAAGGTTTTCTTGGATTATGTTTATGTCACATATGAATGAGTCTTTTAATGAGTTTAGATCCTTCTTCACCTGAATTCAGAAAAGCTAGGTTGTGAGAACTTGAATATCCATAGTGACCATGGGGGAGAGTTTGAAAATGAGAGATTTGAAGACTTTTGTGATGATAAGGGGATTATCCATAACTTCTCAGCTCTTAGGACCCCTTAGCAGAACGGAGTAGTTGAAAGGAAGAACTGGACCTTAGTTGAAGCCTCTAGAGCCAGGCTTGTTAAGTATTCTCTTCCAAAATACTTTTGGGCTGAAGCGATAAACACAGCTTGTTATGTGTTGAATAGGGTGAATGTTAGAACCAAACTTGATAAAATACCCTATGAGATCCTTAAGGGTAGGACACCCAACCTTTCCCACCTCCATGTCTTTGGTTGTAAGATTTTCATTCTTAACAATGGGAAGTCACACTTAGGGAAATTTGACCCAATATCTGATGGAGGAGTGTTTTTAGGATATTCAAGTGTGGGGAAATCATTTAGGGTGTTTAATAAGTGGATATTGGGGGTGGATGATACTAGTCATGTAGTATTTGATGAATATGATCCTAAGAAGTTTAGATTTAAAGATGATGATGAAGTTAAAATTTTGGAGAAGAGGTAAGAGCCCCAAAACAATAAAGGCGTTGGTGAGATTACCAAAGGTTTAGAAAATGTAGATCTGGAGGAAAGGGTTGAACCTAAACACACTTTGCCTAGAGATTAGAGATACTCTTCAAGTCACTCTAAAGAACTGATCTTAGGAGACCCTTCTGAAGGTGTTAATACTAGGCATGGACTTAGGAAGGAAGTGAACCACTCTACCTTTATCTCAATGACTGAACCCACCAACATAAATAAAGCCCTTTTAGATGAGTTTTGGATCCTAGCCATGCAAGAAGAGTTAAACCAATTTGTTGGGAATGATGTTTGGGAGCTTGTAGAAAGACCAAAGGGACAAAGTGTAGTTGGAACAAAATGGGTCTTTAAGAATAAGGTGAATGATTTTGGTGTAGTGATTAGGAAAAAATACAAGATTGGTGGCTAAGGGGTACAACCAAATAAATGGGATTAATTTTGAGGAGACCTTTGCCCCTGTAGCTAGATTAGAAGGAATTAAAGTGCTATTAGACTTTGCCTATTTTAAAGGAATTAAGCTTTTCCAAATGGACATTAAGAGTGCCTTTTTAAATGGGGTAATAAAAAAAGATGTGTTTGTAGAGCAACCTCCAAGTTTTTAGAGCTCCCAATTTTCAAAACATATTTTCAAATTAAAAAAATCCTTATATGGATTAAAGCAGGCACCTAGAGCTTGGTATGAGAGGCTTAGCACATTCTTACTAGAGAGGGAGTTTGTTAGGGGAGTGTAGACACCACCTTTTTTCTAAGGAGAGTAGAAGATGATTTACTCATTATTCAAATCTATGTCGATGATATACTTTTTGGATCTTCTAATAAAAGGCTATGTGATGATTTTTTTAAAATAATGAGTAGGGAGTTTATGATGAGTATGATGGGAGAGTTATCTTACTTTTGAGGTTTAGCATAAGACAATTGGATGATGGAAACTTTCCAAATCAATCAAAGTATATAAAGGACATCTTATAGAAATATGAAATAGATAAACCCAAGCTAATTATTACTCCTATGACCTCCAGTGTTTAGTTGGATAAAGACCCTAATAGAAAATCTACTGATCAAAAGAAGTAAAGAGGGATGATTGGATCTCTACTTTTCCTGACTACTAGCTACCTGAAATAATATTTAGTGTTTATCTCTATTCTAGATTTCAAGCTGATCCTATGAAATCCCACCTCATTGCAGTTAAGAGACATCTTAGATCTCTTAGGCACCCAAAACTTAGGAATTTAGTACCCTAGGCACAACACTTCTTTTGAGATCATTGAATATTCTGATTTTGATTTTATATGAAGTGGAGTGGATAGAAAGAAAACTTCTGGGATTTTTCAATTCATAGGATAGTCTTTAGTCTCCTGATCTAGTAGAAAATAAAATTCTGTTGCACTTTCCACTATTGAAGCTAAGTACATTGCCTTAGGGAGTTGTGTGGCCCAAGTCCTTTGGTTAAAGTAGAAAATTCTGGATTTAGGATTACCTGTAGGTACAATCTCAATCCTTTATGACAACTCTAGTGCCATCTACATTTCTAGGAATCATATCCAACATTTAAGGACTAAGCACATTAACACAAGACAACACTTTATTAGAGACCATGTGACCAAGGGAGACAATGAGTTACACCATGTGAAAATTGAGAATCAACTGGCTGATATCTTTACTAAACCACTGGCCTTCAACACTTTCAATACTTTAAGGACCAGATTAGGTGTGATTGACATAAATGCATGAACTTAATTCTTACAAATTTCTGATATGTTATCAGTTGTTTATTGTTCACTTCTATTATTTTATTTTTGTAGTTTTTTATTGTTTATTTTTTTTGTTGATTTATTTTTCTTTCGTATGTTATATACTTATTTTTAATCATTACTGAATTGATATATTATACCTTGTTTTTGTTTTTGGAAATTTATAAGTCAAAGATTGACATGTCTAAAATTAGTTAAAGGGGGAAACACTGTTGATTGTTTTCTTTCCGTTAACATTTTTTAGTGTTATTATTTTTTTTCTAAACAAAAGTATATCTCAAATCAATAGCTAGAGTTTGCAATTAAGATCTTTTCAATCTTGCTATAGCAATCTATCTTATATATATAATGTTCAAAGTCTTTATATTATCTTCAGATTTTTGTAATCTTGTCATTATATTTATCATATAACTTTTGATTCTATTTTGAGATTCTTTTTTTCTTATATTAGAGAGTGAGTTTTTCTTCTCTAATATTTGGAGGATATAATCAAAACTAAAAGTATTTAAGAATTTTGGAAAGGAATCTAGCTTGTAAAATTAAATGAAAAAAGTGGTCAATGATGTTAAAATAAAAAGATGCATAATGATGCCAAATTGAAAAAAAAAATACACAAAGTGTATCAGAAATCAAAAGATGCGCAAATAGCGCGAATTAAATTGACAAGGCATAAAATGAACCCACCAGAGGCAAGCTTCTTCTATTTCAAAATTTTTTAAACCATAGAAGAATTCATGTGTCACTAAAAATTTTACATAGGCTTGATTTCCAAATATATGATCGTGATTAATTATTTTGGATATATTATTATATAAAATATTTTTCTGAACAAAGTATTAAAAATATCTCTTTTTGTTATCCAATTATTTTTCTAATTTAGATTTTTGTTTTCAAAAGATGTTTTGCCCTGAAGAAGTCCAAGGTAGGGCTAACATGATTGGTTGTTCTACCATTTTTCAAATTTCGATGATGTAAACTCATTGATTCTTATAAATTTTGAATTCAATCACATGAAAAATTTATCATATTCAATCTTTGATAAAAAAACTTTTTTTTTGTATTTTATTTTTATCTTTTTTAGTTGACTTTAATTTTTTTGGGCCTTGTTTGATCATCTCCATCCATCCTTTATTTTAAACTTTTTATCTCATCGTGCTGGATGATCAGTTCAAATCACTTTTAAAATTTCATATGCTAGCTGTTCTGACATTTCTACTTCTTATTATCATGGACGATGCATTATTATACTGGACGATCTAATCATCTTCTTCTTCAATAATCTATGATCATCCTGGTTGATCCTTTCATCCTGGATGATGCTCTTACTCTTTGCTATATTATTGCTAATCAACTTATAATATCTACTTATTCATCCTAGATGATACGCATGGTACTACATTTAAACATTTTAAATTCAGCCAGTACGATCCATTTTTTTGCGTTGTCCTAAACGAATCACCTAATCGTCCTAGGTGATCTGCTTTTTTAACAATCATCTATTATGTCTCATCAGGATGATCGTTTGTGTCTTATCATCCCAGATGATATTATCACCTTTTTGACTAATCATCTCGAACACAATTATTGTATCGGATCATCCTAGATAATTCTGCGATCGTCTTGGATAATCCAGCCTATTCTTTAAAATTTGAGGATTCCAGACATTTTTTTCTCACACGCTCTTCTTCTATCAGCCTTATACTTCTTATTTCCTTATTATTCTTAATTATGGTAGGAGGAAAGCGATCTCAACATCCTTCTATGAGTTCCTTGAGGGCGACTCTTGACCGTTGCTTCATCGAGGCAAGCGACCAAGCTACTATATGAGGTATAAAATAGTCGGGATCACTATATCTCGGACAATCAATCCTCAAATTCTCTCAGACCCTGTACTTAATTTGTTTGCGCACACTTCCTTGACCTTCCTTCTCACTCTCATTGTCCCCTTCAACTCTGAGTTTCTTTTAGAATTTTTTGTAAGCCTCTGCATAAATTCTTCTTTCACTACTCTCGGGTCCTATGTGAATCGACCTCCCGTCAAAATCATATATCAAGACTGTGAAGAACTTTACAATTTTCCACCACAGGGGATAAACTCCACACCCTGTATTCTAACCCTAACTATGACTGGGCTTCGGCCAACCACTTTCTTCAAAACACCAATGCTCACTTTCATGTTTGAGAGTCTAGCACCTTACTTAAAGATGCTAAGAAAATCCAACATGTCCTTTGTAATTTCATTATTCCAAAAGCTGGTGATCGCATTCATATCACTCCTCTTCTTTTGATCACCACTTTTTACATTTTGGCCTGTCATAAATTAAATGCCACTGATTTATTGTTTCGCTATAGTGAGCATCTGACTACTATTCGAGACCCAGGACATACGAGGAAGCTCAATCTTTCCTTAGGACATATCATTGCCTATATCTTAGAATCAAAATATAACCTCCAATATTTTGCTCCACCAAACTTCCATCCTGACTTTTACTCCAACAACTCCTTCCATGTTCTTTACAGTACTCACCTCCACCCAGGGCATGAGGAAGGCGAGCGAGCTGAGGAGGAGGAGGCTCACGCACTTATTCCTGCACCTTCTCCACTTCGCCAGCACTCTCAGCTAGATGAGTTGGTGGAGCGATTCGACCAGTGGGAGGCACGATTCGAGAACTACAATGTTTCACTGAAGCAATAACATGCAGAGGAAATAGCCTACTTTGACTCCTATGTGGCACATCAGCAACGACAGCCCGAAAGGACATGGCCTAGTTTGTAGAGCAGTTCGCCACCCTTTCCAGTTACTTTCATGCGCAAGCACCACCACCACCTCCTTTAGATGATCAGGGGTTGTCTTTCTATTAGTCTATTTTTTATGCTATTTTATTATAGTTTATTTCTATTTTTTGGTCTCTACTTAATGTCTGTTCTACTTTCCTCCTCCTTTTTTGTGATGTCAAAAGGGAGAGTAGTTAGTTGTAATATTTTCTTTATAGTTTGAGTCTATTATTGTATAGTTGAACTGTATTTGTTTATTCTCACTATTTCCTTTAAACTGTTTTTGATCTGTTTTAATTATTTTTGTGTTTGCCATCTTCATAAAGAGGAAGCTTGTTATGCATCTGATTTCAAGAAATAGAATTTTGATGATAACAAACACTTCACTTTCTCTATGACTGCCTTACCTACGAACATTTCAGGTCCATAAGATCAAGACTACAATTTGAACCAGCTCAAGATTTGGTATACTAGGTCTGAGTTAGTTGTAAACTTTTCCCCATCTTGAGTCTTTTATAAACGATAAGGTTCTTGATGCTATGTAACCTTAAACACACACACACACACACTTGGAGGAATTTTTTTTGTCTGATTTAGAGTTCTCTTTTTTTGGTCACATCATTCAGGATTATCTCTATATTATTTTGGATGATCAGTTAAAAAATAGAATCCTTAATTAGGACATCCTGGTTAAGGTAGTCGTCATTAAGCTTATCCTCCTGGAAGATATTTTTATCGGTCGGGATGATATGCTCAAATCAGAAAGAATCAACCACCAAATCAACTTAGGTATTATTTATTTTTGAACATCGTCCAAGACATCGTCTTGGACAATGCAACACAATTATGCCTAAATTAATCCAGTAATTAAAGAAAGTAATTAAGGTTTTATTGCTCGATCATATCATCCTGGATGACCGCAGGATCGGACGGGACGATTAATTCAAAAACCTTAGTATTTCCTGGATGATGACATATCAGCCAGCTGCTATTCAGAGTGATGCTCTGATTGATTTTCATGGATTTCGAACTAATTGTCTGGGATGATCGTGAGACCGGCCTGGAAGATCAAATTATTTTTCCATCATCCAAACATCCTTTCAGTGTAATTATCTAGATGATATTCAATGATTTGTACTAACTGTACAAGATGATATACTTTTGCTGCTGGACGATATACTATCATCCTAGATGATATGAATAAATTTCTTCTAATCATCCAAGATCGTCCCAACTGATTGAGCTAAAATTGCACTGATCGTATAGAACAATCTCTAAATCTTCATGGACGATAATGTTAGTTTGTTGCAATTAAGAGCTATTCTAAAGGTCTTCTATATAAGCTGTCTTATATTACCCATGAGGGTATCTATTGCTGCTGTCTTGATCTGAGAGAGCATAGAGGAGAGGAAGAGAGAGGGAGAGAGGATCTTGTGAGGAATAGTTTATGAGGGGTTTCACAAAGGTTGATCCAAGCAAGGATCCAAGTCATCTTTTTTGATCATCATCCCTTGTCCTTGGGGGTTTGAGGGAGGTCAACTTTAGCAATCGATCAAGATTCTCTACCTGTTTCAGTAGGAAGCAAAAGGAGTCGGTGAATGGAGGTTTCGTAAAGGCTTATCCACCTTGATGAGGGAGCAAAAGGAAAAAGAGAGTCACTGAGTTTAGTGCAATACCCGGAGGGTGCCTCCGAGGAGTGAAAGTAGGTTAAGTTGATCAAACCACTATAAATTTCTATGTTCTTTACTACTATTTTTTTCCCATTTAATTTTTGCACTTTAAATTTCATTATGGTGAATTTTGGTTTGGTTTGAGGTTATGTTTTTTATTGAAATTTTTTTAAAATACCAATTCACCCCTCTCTGGGTTAACCTTGGGCTAGTACATAATGGCTTAACATGCCTAATAAACTTTCAAAATCCAAACTGAATAAGACATCCTAGGAAATCCTTATGGGTTGGACACCCAGCCTCTATAACCTTTATGTGTTTAGATGTAAAGTGTTTATTTTGAATGATAGAAAGTCTCAACAAGTGAAGTTTGATTTAAAATCTGATGAAAGAGTGTTCCTAGGTTACTCAAATGTTTGGAAATACTAAGGAGTCTTTAAAAAAAAATAATGCTAGTTGAGAAGATCACTCATATTGTATTTGATGAATATGGTAATTCTTGAGGTAGAAGAAGAGGCGATTTTAAAAGTCACCCAAGTATTAGAATTTGTAAATTAGGAGTAGAGGGTAGAACTTGAAAACGCATTGCCTATAGAATGGAGATATTCTTTAAGTCATCCTAAAGAACTAATCTTAGGAGACCCATGTGGATGTGTTAGAATTAGGTTTGAACTTAGAAAAGAAGTAAACTACTCTGCCTTGACTGAACCGACAAATATTAACCAAGCCCTTTATGATGAATTATAGATCCTAGCCATGCAAGAAGGATTGAATTAATTTATTAGGAATAATCTTTAGGACCTAGTTTAAAGAACTAAGGATCAAAGTATTGTTAAAATTAAATGACTGCTCAAAATATAATGAATGATTTTGGTGTACTGGTGAGAAATAAGGCAAGATTTGTGGCTAAAGGGTGTAATCAGATAGAATGGATTAAATTTGAGGAGACTTTTTCCTCTGTAGCCAGATTATAAGCCATTAGGGTGCTACTAGCTTTTGCTTATTCTAAGGAATTCAAATAGTTTCAAATGGATGTCAAAGTGCCTTTCTGAATGGGATAATAAAAGAAGATGTTTTTATAGAATAACCCCCAATTTTTGAAAATTCCAAATTTTCCAATCATGTGTTTAAATTAAAAAAGGCCTTATATGGACTTAAACATACACCTAAGGCTTGGTATGAAAGTCTTAGTACATTTCTAATAAAAAGAATATTTGTTAAGGAAAGTGTAGAGATCACCTTATTTCTAAAAATGGTAGGAAAAGAATTACTTATTATCAAAATTAATGTTGATGATATTCTATTTGAATCTTCTGATAAAAATTTGTGTTATGAATTTTCAAAAAAATAATGAATTTGAGATGAGTATGATGGGAGATTTGTCATACTTTCTTAAATTTAGCATAAAGCAGAAGGATAATGGAACTTTCCTTAGTAATATAAAATAATTTAAGGACATCCTAACAAATATTAAATGAATAAAGCCATGTCAGTCAACACTCCAATTAGTTCCACTATTTAGTTAGATAAGGATTCAAGTGGAAAATCTATTGATCAAAGGAAATACAGAGGAATAATTAGATCACTTCTTTACTTAATTGCTAGTTGACCTGATATCATATTTAGTATTTTTCTCTGTGCTAGATTTTAGGCTGATCCAAAAGAGTCCCACTTGATTGTTGTTAAGTGAATCTTTAGTTATCTTTTAGGGACGCAATACTTAGAAATTTGGTATCCTAGGAATAAAATATTTTATAAAATTATTTGATATTCTGATTCAAATTTTGCAAGATGTTGAGTTGATAATTAAAGTACTTCTGGGATATGTTAATTTATAGGATAATCCTTAGTCTCCTCGTCCAATAGAAATTAGAACTCAGTTGTCCTGTCCATTGTTGAAGCTGAGTACATAGCCTTAGAAAGTTGTATGGCCTAGGACCTTTGGTTAAAGAAGCAAATTTTGGATTTGGGATTACCTATAGACACAATTTTAATCCTATGTGATAACTCTAGTGCTATTTATATTTCAAAGAACCAAATCCAACACTCCAGAATTAAACATATTGACATAAGGCTCCACTTTATTAGGGACCATATTATCAAAGGAGACATAGAGATACACCATATAGTCACTGAAACCAACTTGCTAATATCTTTAGAAAACTACAGGCATTTGAAACTTTCAGCATCTTAAGAACCAAATTAGGTGTAATAGATATAAATGCTTGAAATTGTTGCTTTCTTTTTTTTTTTTTTTTTGTTTTAGTTTAATGTTTGTTTTTATTTATGTATTTCCATTTTATGGTTTTCACTTTTTGCTATTTTTCATTCAATGTTTTTAAAAGAATCAGATTAATGGTTGCCTGTAATATTGATTTCTTAATTGACATTTTTTTACCTTGCTTTTGATTTAAGAAATTTGTAAGGAGTGATTAACTTTTCTAAATCAGTTAAAGGAAGAAATATCGAGGATTATTTCACTTCCTCTAACTCCTTTAGTTGTATCTTTTTTCTTTTTAAGACAAAATCTATTTCAAATTGAAAGTTAGAATTTTAGTAATCTCTATTTTATCTTCATACAGTAATCTATCTATTATGAATAATATTCAAAGTCATTAAACCACTTTAAAATTTTCTTGATCAAGTTGTTGCATTTATCATATGAATATGATTCTGACTTGTGATTTATTTTTCCTTATATTAGAGAGAGAGAGGGAGAGAGAGAGAGAGAGAGAGAGAGAGAGAGAGAGAGAGAGAGTGTTATCTTCTCTTATGTTTGGAAGATAATCTTACAAATGAGAGTCTTGAAAGATTTTGAAAGGAAGCAAGCTTGTAAAAATAATAAGAGGCACAAAATGAGCCCAAAAGAAATCTGAAAAGATATGTAATGATCACCAAATAATTGAAAGATACATAATGTGTATCAAATCTCAAAAGATGAACTAAGTGCACCAAATAATTGAAAATGATGCAAAAAATGAGCATATAAAAATAAGCTTCCTTCTCTTTCAATTTTTAAATCTTTGAAGAATTCATGTGCCACTTAAAATCTTTAAACACTTAATTTTTGAAACTTAAGATTTTGATTGAATTTTTTGTAATATTATTATATCAGATATTTTTCTAAAATGAATGTTGTACAAATTACTTTTCATATTTGATTTCTTTTCTGAATAAGATTTCTGGTTTAAAAAGCTTTTTAACCTATAAGGAGTCCGAACTAGGGTTAACATGATCAATTTTCTAACATTTCTAAATTTTAGTGTTTGTTTATTTTTTTACTGATTTTTTAATCTATTTATAAGGGAAATTTATAATTTATTTGTGATTGATTAATTCAAAAAAAGTCTTTATTTTAATTGTTAGTTTTTATCTTTTTATTTGTTTGTTTTATGGTATTTTCATTTATTTTTTATGTTGGATCCTTTCTGTTCATCCCTCTCTATCGTTGAATTCCATCAAAATTTTTGTTCACATTATTTTAGATGAACCACATCATCTTAGGAAATATGATCAAATCACTATTCATCCCACATCCAACGGCTGATATGACTCAATTATTATTATTTATTCTGGACGATTCCTTCTTCTTCCTGGATGATCCACATGGAAAAAATGGTTCGATGAACTGAATTTAATTTGTATGATCCATAATGACTAACCATATAAGATAATCAACTTGTTCGTCTTGAATGATCTGTATAGTAAATAATCATCTAGGCTAACTCTTAGGATTATCGCCTGTGTCTTATCACCTTGGATGATATATGATTGTCCTAGATGATATGATTACCTTTTTGACTAATTGCTTAGAGGGAATTATTACACCTGATCATCCTAGATGATCTCGCAATCCTCCTGGATGATTTGGTCGATCTTATAAACATAGCCAGATTTGAACCCTTTTCTTCACTCTCAACTATTCAATCTCTCTTCTCTCTTACTCAAGCTCAAAAGTCTTGGAATGGCGGGTGGCAAAAGATCTAGAATGCTTGCTGGTAGCTCGCCTAGGTGGGATATTAATCTACGCTTTACTGAGGATGTTGATGAAGCAGCTTACAACCCATATAAAATTGCTGGAATTACTCCTTCAAAGATCATTGATCAAACTATTTTGACCTTTCAGGTACATGACTTATTTGCTAGAATAACTCTTAACTTCGTCCTTACCGTAGCCTTTCTTTTCAATTCTAAACTCTTATTTGAATTACTTGCCAACCTTTACATTAATACAATTTACAATTCCTTACAATCATATGTAAATCAAAGGCTTATTGAAATCACCTATGAGGCTTTTCATACCTTCCTTCACCTCTCTACCACTGGAGACAAGATTCATATCTTTGTCTCAGATCTTGATTATAATTGGACTCCTGCCAACAATGTCCTAAGGAAAACTATTGTCAACATCCATGTAGCCAAGGTAAACACCTTAGTTAGATATGCTCGAACTATCTATCACATTCTTTGTACCTCTATTATTCTTAAAGTCGGGGACTGGATTCATATTACTCATATTCTTTCACTCAAAACCTATTACATCATGGGTCAATGACAACTTAATGCTACTGATCTTCTATTTTGATACATTAAACACCTAACCAGCATTAGGCATCCCGACCACAAAAGAAAGCCAAGATTAGCCTTAGGACATAACATTGCCTATGTCCTAAAAACCAAATATAACCTTCAATATCCAGTCCCACCTGATCACCTCCCTACTTTATACTCTAATAGCTCTATCCATACCCTTCACAGTACTCATCATCATAATGTGCTTGAGAGGAGGAAGAACGTATTATTACACTTGTCCATATCAACCAGCAGTCTTAGTTTGATCAACTTGTCTAGAGGTTTGATTAGAGGGAAGCCATATTTGAGTCCTATATTACCGAGAAGCAGCACAAGCATGATCAGAATGCAACTTGATTTGATGTATAAATAGCCCAACAGCAGCAGCAGCATGACCATGATATAACCTGGTTTAGCAAGAAGGTTTTTTTCTCTTTACCGCTAATTTCAGCCACCACCATCGCCTCCTTCTGATCAGGATCCTTAGTGGTTTAAGTTTATTTATTGTCTATTTTTATAGTGTTTAGTGTTTCCTTGTTTCCTCCTATTTTGTGATGTCCAAAGGGAGAGTAGTGTTATGGTAAAATGTATTGTTGTAAAAGCTTGTTTGCTATACAATGTTTAGTTAATTTCCTACTTAGTACTTACTATTGTTTTCCTATTCCGTGTTTAATGTTGTTTTATTTTTCTCTTCAATATTTATATTAAAGAATTTTTTTCTCTTCCCTATTTTTCAAAGGATTAAAATAGTAAGGGGTAGTTTAGGGAATAACAAAACATACTTGAAAACCATTAACAATAATATTTGTCATCATAAAGAAGGGAGAGATTATTGTAAATTTGGACCCAAGCACTGTAATTTTTATAATAACAAACATTATTATTTCTCTTACCTTGCTAATTCTTATTGATTGAGTTTATTGCATATTTATTTTCTTTATTACGTGCTAATATTTTAGGACCTCAAGCTCACTTGCAAGCCAGCTTAAGATTGGGTACACTAGGATTGAGTCAGTCTGTAATTTTAATTCCAAATGAATATTTTACTTTTTCTTGATTCAAATGTATTGGGATGGATCCTAAAGCTGAATAACCTTACACACACACTTAAGGGAGTGAGTAAGTATGTTAGGAAAAATTTTAATTTTTTGAACTAATCATCCAGGATAATTTATATCGTCCATGACAATTTATATCTTCCATAATGATCCGTTTATTATAAAACCTTAATTAGGGAACCATTTCTTAAAATGAAATTTTTAAATAATCATACTAGATAATCCAGATTGTCTAAGATGATCAATTTAGAGGATTAAAATAAGCTAACAATCATAATTTAGTTAATTTTTAATTGACAAATTTTATTCTAATCGTATAGGATGATTCATATAATCCTGTATGATTCACATCATCCTAGATGATTCAAGATAATTATGCATAAATTGATTAGATGATTAGGTAACTAATTCTGGTTAAATTAATTATTCAGATCGTACAAGATGATCCACTCAAATAATCCTGGCCGATGTAAAATAATTATGCCTAAATTATTCCTGAGATTAGGGGACTAATTATGTTTGAATTATTCAATCAGATTATATAGGATGATCCACTCAGATCATCCAAGATAATATATTATATTTCATGGGATGATACCCATCATCCTAGATGAAAAGAATGGAATTTTCCTCTAATCATTCAGGTTGATCATCCAGGATATCCCGAGACTAGTTTGAGATGATCCATTGATCGCCACCCATCATCCCATATCGTACTAGATGATTCATTCTATATTTTAAACTAATCATCCCGGACAATAGTATAATTTCTAGGATGATCAATACAAATTCTTGAACTTATCATTTAGGATAAGGCTGATCGTATAGACTGATTGGGGTGTTTGAACTACTTTATTGGATGATGTTATGATCATCCTGGATGATCTTTGCTGCCAAGTTTAAAATGAGAGCTTTGTTGTGACCCATGACCCCAAGGTTGAGATTTTGATGATGCCAAATAATATTGCCTGAACTACTTTTCATTGAATATTATCTTGTTTGCTTTTGTCTGTGAGTACTAACATTTCAGGAAGATCACAAGCTACTCATGATGACAAGAAGAATAAAAAATGGCTAGATTAGGAGTATGAGTCAGACAATGTATTTTATTATTTCTTTTATTTTTACCTTCTTGAGTCTGGTCACAACTTATAAGAAAGTCTGAGCAATCATGCACACACATAGGGGGAGGGTTTTTAAGAGTAAGAAATATTTGTTTTCACTGTCTGGAGATTGTACTGTACGAATGTATTTCATACTGTATGATATCCTATTTTAAAACATATTATGTGTACATATCATACTGTACGAAGATGGTCGTATGGTACGATCTATTACAAACCAAAACCCTAGCCGTCATGTTGTCATGTTAACATAAGTAAGATATTTTGTGCCGTTCGTACCGTACAAAGTTCTTCATACTGTACGATTAATTTTAAATACTTAATTTAACTCGTGATTAGTGCAGGAAATCAAGGCTTAATTACAAATCAAAAGTCATAATATACGAACCTATTCGTACACTACGATAAACAGAGACGATGTTTGATCGTCCAGAAATTCATCCTGGACGATGCCTTGATTTTGTCTTATCGTACTGTATGACGTAGATCGTACAATACGATAAATAGAGATGATATTTGACCGTCCCGGCTATCATCTTGTACGAGCAGTGTGTTGTGTATCGTACCGTATGATATGATATCATACTGTATGATTAGTTTTTGAACTGTTCGTACACCTTCGTACTAGGACTAAGCTAGTTTGTACGTATCGTACTGTACGATAGTAACGGCTACTTTTTAAATCAGAGGGATTTTGGAGCCCATTTTAATGTGTTAAACTTATCATATTTTTGGAAGAGAAAAGAGAGGGAGAATGTGAGTAGAGAGAAACATCCTTTAGAGAGCTCTTGAGAAGTTTGAGGGGTTGAGAGAGGAAGGAGAAGGTGAGCTTGGGGAGGGAGAAGAGGTGTGTGGGAGATCACACGATTGCTCCGATCTTGCTGCAACTTGCTCCTCCTGTGGCCCGGGAAGAACTTGTTGGAGGCTTTCTAAGGGGGAGACTCGTCTACGTCAGTTGATCTCGAAGGTACTCTGCCTTCTCCAGGAGGGAGAAAAATGAGAAGGTTCTCTGCCGTCACTAGGAGGGTGAAAACAGCGTTTGGCACTCTGCCACGCCGGGTTGGTGAAAGAGAGTATTAAAAGGGATACTCCACCTTGCCGAGGGGGGAAAAAGAAGAGCTATAGTTGGTAGTGAAAATCCCGGAGCGGAGGACTCTGGGGAGTGGACGTAGGTCATGGTTTGACCGAACCACTATAAAAATCTAGGTGTGCTTTTTCCTTACTGCTTTTTTATTCTTGCGTGCACTTTTTTTTTCATTATATTTGCTTGGTGAAATATTATGATTGAAAAGTTTTATTGTTGCACGTTGAGCTAAATTGTTGTGTCTCAAAAGTTGTTTAAATTTTCATGTTAAAAATTTAAAAACATAAAAAATACTAGAACTCTTGTTTAGATTTTATTTATCGTTATAAAATTTTCACAATTCACCCCCCTCTTGTCCATCTTGTTATTTCAATGGGTATCAGAGCCTGCTTTCAAAAATAGTGTTTTAGAAAACCTTGAAAAAAATGATCATGTCAAATTTTGGTAATCGTATCACTGCGAAGGGTCATTCAATAACCCGTCCACCTCTTTTTGATAACTTCCCGTTTGATTTCTGGAAAATTAGGATGTCTACATTTTGAGAAAGTGATGCAGGTGACATCCTTGCATGCATTAGGTAGAGAGATTTCAAATTTTGAGAAAGTGAGTAAAATTCTTAAATGCTTACCTAGTTCCTATGATGCTAAGATAACTGCTATCACTGAGTCTAAAGACCTTAATGTTTATTCTATTGATAACCTCATTGGGTCACTCATTGCATACGAGCAAGGAGTGAGCCAAAGGCAAAGTGATGCAGGTGAAAAGAAAAAGGAACGAACGGTGGCATTAAAAGCTAGCAACTTAGAAAGTGAAAGTTCTGCAGGGGAGGAAGAGGATGAGATAGCACTGATGACCCAACAATTCAAAAATTTCCTTAAGAGAAAACAGAAGCGTCATCAGAATAGTTGGAATAAAGGTAAGAGCTCAAGAGTCAATAAGGTTTCATCTGATACGATTTGTTTTGAGTGCAGGAAGCCAGATCACCTTCGAGCCAATTTCCCCAATCTAAAGACCCAACCAGCTAAGGAGAAAGGTGATGACAAAGCCAAATACAAGAAAGGAAAAATGAAGACACATAAAGCTTTTTGGGCTGACTCTGCCTCAGAATCGTCAGAAGAAGAAGAAGAGGAGGAGGTAAAAAATTTGTGTCTTATGGCTAATGATAACCTTGATCAAACGGATAAAGATGAGGTATGTCAACTTTCATATAAAGAATTACTGCTTATCTCTTAAAATATCTATGACTCGTATAGGAAGTTGAAAAAGATGCATGCTAAGCTTAATGTTGAATTTATTTCTTTACAAACTGAGCATGCTAACTTAGTTAAGGAAAATTCTGATTTAGATAGAGATCATATTATACATCTTGATGAGTTTGATGCATTAAATAAGAAGCATATTGAACTAACTGAAATGCATGAAACCTTGAAAACCACTCATGTTGAACTAGAAGAGGCTTTTAAGACATTAGACAAACTTGCTTTAGAAGTAGATCATAGTGAGCATTTGGTGAAATGGGAAGTTCATGGATTGACATATTAAAACAATACATTCAAAGAAAGAATCAAAGAACTAGAAGAAAAAATTACATCACCCACATTAGCCCAACCTAGTCAACCCCCAACACAACCTGCATCACACCACTTTAGGAAGAGGCACCAACACCCACATAGGTTAGAAAACCCATTTCCTGGTGTTAGGTGCTTCTCTTGTGGCATGCTAGGTCACATAGCCCACACATGCACAATACACCGTAGGACACACTTAGTGTGGAGACCTAAACTGCATCCATCACAGCATAACATGCATACATCTCATTCATGCAAGCATAAAGAGGAACCCAAACTCACTTGGGTTCCCAAATCTAATCTTTGAATGAAATTATAGGGATGCTCTCATAAAACACCTAGTGAGAGCATGTGGTACCTGGATAGTGGCTGCTCGCGACACATGATTGGAGATTTGAAGAAGTTCATCTTACTGGAGACCAGAACCGGAGGCAAAGTGACTTTGGAGATAACACTACCAGGAAAGTGATAGGCTCAGGTATTGTTGGTAATGCTAAGAATTTTTTAATTGAAAATGTTTTATTAGTTGATGGTTTGAAGCATAATTTACTTAGTATTAGTTAACTGTGTGATAAAGGTTTTGATATTAAATTTCTGTCTGATAAATGCTTGATTCGTTTAAATGATAAACTTGTTTTAGAAGAAAAATGAATGAATAATGTTTACATGTTAGATCTTGATTGCATTGATAGTTCATATTCATTTTGCTTGAAAACAATAGTTGATGACTCGTGGCTATGGCATAGGAGACTATGCAATGCTAGCATGAAAATACTTAGAAACATCACTCAGAAAAACCTAGTTAGAGGCGTACCTAAGTTAGACTTTACTAAGGATCACTTGTGTGATGCTTTCCAACTAGGAAAACAAGTCAAATCATCCTTTCATTCAATTAGAGATGTGATCACCTCTAGGCCACTATAAATCCTACACATGGACTTATTTGAACCCGTTAGTACAGCCAGCTTAGGTGGAAAAAAATATGGATTTGTGATTGTAGATGACTTCACTAGATTCACTTGGATAAGATTCCTATCACATAAGAATGAGTCTTTTGAGGAATTTAAGTTATTCTCCACTTGGATTCAACGAAAACTAGGTTGTAAAATATCAACAATCCATAGCGATCATGGTGGAGAGTTCCAAAATGATAGATTTGAATCATTATGTCAAGATCTAGGAATAGAACACAATTTCTCAGCCCCTAGAACGCCTCAAAGAAAGGAAGAATAGAATTTTGGTAGAAGCTGCTAGGGCAATGTTAGCAGAGTATACCCTTCCTAGATACTTTTGGGTAGAAGCAGTCAACACAGCTTGTTATGTTTTAAATAGGGTAAATATTAGATCAAAGCTGAATAAAACTCCTTATGGACTCCTTAAGGGTAGGACACCGAACCTTTCACACTTACATGTCTTTGGGTGCAAGTGCTTCATATTGATAAATGGCAAACTTTCCTTAGGAAAATTCGATCCCAAGTCTGATGAGGGTGTCTTCTTAGGTTATTCTTCTATAGGTAAGGCCTGTAGAATCTTTAATAAGAGAACCCTAGTAGTAGAAGAGTCCTCCCATGTGGTATTTGATGAATCAGATAAGCCCTCTGAATTCAAAATTGAAGATGATGAAATAGAGGCAATTCAAGGAGTAGAGACTATGACCTTAGGAGAAAGTGTAGAACCTCAAGAAGAGTTGCCTAGAAATTGGAGATATTCTTCTAGTCATCCTAAAGAGTTAATTTTAGGAGACCCATCAGAAAGGTGTAAAGACTAGGTGTGGACTTAGGAAAGAGGTTAGTCATTCAGCATTCATCTCTATGATGGAATCTACAAGTATAGATCAAGCCTTATGAGATGAATTTTGGATTCTAGCAATGCAAGAAGAGCTGAACCAATTCACCAGGAATAATGTTTGGGAGTTAGTCAAGAGACCTAAAGAACAAAGTGTTGTTGGAACAAAATGGGTCTTCAAAAATAAGGTGAATGATTCAGGAACTATAATAAGGAATAAAGCCAGATTAGTAGCAAAGGGGTACAACCAAATTGAGGGAATTGACTTTGAAGAAACCTTTGCCCCTATTACTAGACTAGAATCCATAAGAGTGCTCTTAGCTTTTGCTTGCTTCAAGAACTTTAAATTATATCAATTGGATGTAAAGAGTGCATTTCTGAACGGGGTAACTAAGGAAGATGTCTATGTTGAGCAACCCCCAGGATTTGAAAGTTCACAATTTCCAAATCATGTATTCAAATTAAAGAAGGCACTTTATGGACTAAAGCAAGCACCTAGAGCATGGTACGAAAGACTTAGCTCATTCCTTTTAGATAGAGGATTTGAAAAGGATAGTGTACATACTACACTCTTTTTACAAAAGGTCAAAGAGGAAATTCTCATTGTTAAGATTTATGTAGACGACATTCTATTTGGATCTTCAGATAAATTATTGTGTGATGAATTTTCAAAAATAATGAGTAATGAGTTTGAAATGAGTATGATGGGAGAACTTAATTACTTTCTTGGCTTTAGTGTAAAACAAATGGATAACAAAACTTTTCTTAGCCAATCAAAGTACATTAAGGATATTTTGAAAAAATTTGAAATGGATAGTGCTAAACCCATGAACACCCCAATGAGCTCAACAATTCAATTAGACAAAGACCCTAGTGGAAAATCAATAGATCAAAAAAAATATAGAGGAATGATTGGATCCCTTCTTTACCTGACTGCTAGTAGACCGGACATAATGTTTAGTGTGTGCCTTTGTGCCTGTTCTCAAGCTGATCCTAAAGAGTCTCACTTAACTACGGTCAAGAGAATCCTTAGATATCTACTAGGCACACCAAACTTAGGAATTTGGTATCCTAGACACAGCACTTTCTTTGAAATCTTAGGGTACTCAGATTCTGATTTTGCAGGATGTAGGATAGATAGAAAAAGCACCTCTGGTACCTACCAATTCATAGGACAATCATTAGTTTTTTGGTCCAGTAGGAAGCAAAACTCAGTAGCACTTTCCACAGCCGAGGCAAAATATATTGCCGTAGGAAGTTGTGTTGCACAGGTATTATGGTTAAAACAATAAATTTTTGATCTTGGCCTACCTGTTGGAACCATCTCGATCATGTGTGACAACACAAGCGCAATTTGCATCTCTAAGAACCCAATTCAATATTCTCAAATAAAACACATAGATATTAGACACCATTTTATTAGAGATCACGTTGCTAAGGGAGCCATAGAATTGCATCACATCGCTATAGGAGATCAATTGGCAGACATATTCACAAAACCACTACCATTTGACACCTTTAGCACATTGAGGACTAGATTAGGTGTCATTGACATTACTGCATGAAAAAAAAATAAAACAAAACAAAACAAAAAAAAATAAAACAAAAAAAAAACAAAAAAAAGAAAAAAAAAAATCTCTTCTAAGGCTGCTCTTGATCATCACACACTCACTACACAAAAACTTTGAATTTGACATTTTATCATACTGTACGATACCCCATATCGTACTGTATGATATATCTCAATCCACACAACGTCTACCCACCAGCAAATTTCAGCTCTGTTGAATGTACCGTACGATCCACATCGTACTGTACGATCTACATCACACTGCTGGTAGTCATTTAATCTGTCTGGTACGACATTATTGCTCATCGTATGGTACGATATCTCCTCTTCGTACTGTATGAACCATGTCAGCAAACGGATTGGGATGAATTAACTTGGTTTTGTACGTTATTATTGGTGTTCGTACTGTACGATATATGCCTTTCATACGGTACGATCCACCTAAGCAAACGGATTAGGATGACATAAATGGCTTTGGTACATTATTAATGTCATTCGTATTGTACGATCCACCTATTCGTACAGTATGAAACTTTTGGTCAAAAGTCATCCTAACAACCCTCGGAACGAACGATATTCTACTGAACGTACTGTACGATAAGCATCGTACTGTACGTTTTGACCACCATTTCCTGGCACGAAACATCAGAATAATTATAGGCCTATCGTACTGTACAATCCTCAATCGTACTGTATGATAATGGAAATTTTCTATAAAATGGTTGGTTTGGAAAAATTCACTTCACTCAACTCACTCACTCCCTATCACATTCTACTCAGCCCCTACACAATATCTGGCTCTAGTAAGAGAGGTCGCTTGGAAGTTGGAAGCTTGTCTTCCTCTCACCGCCACACCGCCCGCTTCTTGAATGCCGAAAATGAAGATGCTTACCAGAAGTTTCAAACCTGCAAAATTACGCCATCCAGACTGCTGAATCAAGAGTCTCTTAACTTCGAGGTACTGAACCTCTTTGCCTCTACCACTCTACAATTCCTTCTCACCCTAGCCTTCCCCTTTAATTCTGAACTCCTTTTTGAATTCCTTGCAAATCTTACCTATACTGTCGACAATCTCACCTTCAATTCTTTTGTGTGTCGACAAAATGTCCAAATTACAAAAGATGACATCGCCCAATACCTTGGGCTATCTACTGAAGGGCCAAGGGTGCGTTCTTTTCTCATAAATGACTTTGACTGGAGTGAGGTTAATCAAGTCATTAGGAATGCCACATTCTATCAACACCAACCTCTAGTCCAATCACTCACTCGAAACTCTAGAATCATTTAACACGTCCTTCGAACCTCCATCATACCCAAAGCTGGCGACTGGGTTAACATGACACCAACTCTCTCTGTCGCTACCTATTTAATTATGACCAACACCAAATTTGATGAGGCCGATTTCATAATTGACTATATTCGCCATATGACCTTTGTTCGCCTCCTTACCACTCGCCGAAAACAAATTATAGCTCTTGGTCACCTTATAGGATATATCCTCCAAAACAAATATCAACTGACCTATCCTGGTGAACCCAATAACCTTCCAATCTTTTATACGGACGCCTCTTTTCGTATTCTATTCCATCGGGGACACGAGTCTGATGAACCAATTTTTGATGAAGAAGAAGGAGAAGAAGGCCCAGCAGTAGCTCCCGCTAGACCACGACGACATGCAACACCCCGAGCTCCTGCACCAGCTTACCCTCACGACGATTTGGTGGAACGTTTTGACCAACATCAGACCCGGCTCATTATGCATATTCAAGAGTAACATCAGCAACACGAGACTGACATGAACTGGTTTGGAGAACAATTAAATGCTATTGATCAACATTTTGACGCGATCCTTTACTACTTCCAGCCACACCCACCTCCACCTCCAAGTGATCATGATCCTTCTCTTTGACGTGTTCGTGTTGTATCTTTTCATTTTCTAGTGTTTGCTCCTCTTTTTGGTGCTGTCAAAAGGGGGAGAAGTTTGTTGTGTTTTGCTTATGTTAAATATAATGTTGCTTTTCCCTTTATTTCATATTGCACTTTTCTTTTCAATTTTTGTCTTGTTCTTAAAAAAATGAAAAAATAAAATGCTTGTCGAACTTGCTAACAACAAAATTATTTGACATCATCAAAAAGGGGGAGATTGTTGCGACCCATGACCCCGAGGTTGAGATTTTGATGATGCCAAATAATATTGGCTTAACTACTTTTCATTGAATATTATCTTGTTTGCTTTTGTCTGTGAGTACTAACATTTTAGGAAGATCACAAGCTACTCAGGACGACAAGAAGAATCAAGAATGGCTAGATTAGGAGTAGGAGTCGGACAATGTATTTTATTATTTCTTTTATTTTTATCTTCTTGAGTCTAGCCACAACTTGCAGGAAAGTCTGAGCAATCATGCACACACACAGGGGGAGGGTTTTTAAGAGTAAGAAATATTTGTTTTCACTGTCTGGAGATCATACTGTACGAATGTATTTAGTACTGTATGATATCCTATTTTAAAATGTGTTCTGTGTACATATCATACTGTACGAAGATGGTCGTACGGTACGATCCGTTACAAACCAAAACCCTATCCGTCATGTTAACATAAGTAAGATATTTTGCGCCATTCGTACCGTACGAAGTTCTTCATACTGTACAATTAATTTTAAATACTTACTTAATTTAACCCGTGATTAGTGCAGGAAATCAAGGCTTAATTACAAATCAAAAGTCATACTGTACGAACATATTCGTACACTATGATAAACAAAGACGATGTTTGATCGTCCAGAAATTCATCCTAGATGATGCCTTGATTTTTTCTTATCATACTGTATGATGTAGATCGTACAATACGATAAACAGAGACGATATTTGACCGTCCCGGCTATCGTCCTGTACGAGCAGTGTGTTGTGTATCATACCGTACAATATGATATCGTACTGTACAATTAGTTTTTGAACTGTTAGTACACCTTCAAACCAGGACAAAGCTAGTTTTTACATATCATACTGTACGATGCATAATCATACTGTTCAATAGTAACGGCTACTTTTGAAATCAGAGGGATTTTGGAGCCCGTTTTAATGTGTTAAACTTGTCATATTTTGGGAAGAGAAAAAAAGAGAGAGAGAACGTGAGTAGAGAGAAACATCCTTGAGAGAGCTCTTGGGAAGTTTGAGGGGTTGAGAGAGGAAGGAGAAGGTGAGCTTGGTGAGGGAGAAGAGGTGTGAGGGAGATCACACGATTGCTCTGATCTTGCTGCAACTTGCTCCTCCTGTGGCCCAGGAAGAACTTATGGGAGGCTTTCTAAGGGGGAGACTCATCTACGTCTATTGACCTTGAAGGTACTCTGCCTTCTTAAGGAGGGAGAAAAATGAGAAGGTTCTCTGACGTCACTAGGAGGGTGAAAACAGCGTTTGGCACTTCGCCACACCGGGTTGGTGAAAGGGAGTATTGTAAGGGCTTCTCCGCCTTGCCGAGGGGGGTAAAAGGAGAGCTATAGTTGGTAGTAAAAATCCCGGAGCGGAGGACTCCGGGGAGTGGACGTAGGTCATGGTTTGACCGAACCACTATAAAAATCTTGGTGTGCTATTCACGCTCCAAATGTTGGCAGAGAACCTTCCACGGTTCACACTCTCCAAGTGTAGATAGAGAACCTTCCGCTGTTCACACTCTCCACGTATCAGCAAAGAACTGCCATCCTTTTATACTCTCCATGTGTAGACAAAGGACCTCTGGCTGTTCACACTCCATAAGCATGGGCAGAGAACCAGATCTTCTTGAAAGATCTTCTCACAAAAAATCTAGAACGACAAGAGAAAAGAGTGAAGTAATCACAAATTACAAATTGAGATCCTTACCTTTGAGTAACTTTAACAAACCCTTCACACTCTACTAGTAAGAAATCTCCTTCAAACACTTTCTCTTATTCTCTTCTTTAAAATTCCTTTAGTATACACAAATACCAAATGACAAAAAGAATTTAAGATAGTCTAACTTTGACCTTTTATAGAAAAGACATGAAAAATTGTCCAAAAACTACATTTTTAAATTTCTAACCGTCCACGATTATCTCGTATGATCCCATTTCATACGTACGAATAGTGTACAAACTATTGTGTATAAACTTAATGTGAACTTGTATGAACTACCTTCATACCTGATCATCATCCTGTATGAACTTGGTTCGTCCGGTATGAATAATTTTTCTCAAAGTTTATTGGTATGAAAACCAGGATGAATTTTAAGTTTCCAGAATAGAAAAGATTGTCCTAGGATGAACCATAAATATCATCTGGATGAATAATTCATTTTGGCAAATCTAAAGCCCATCATCTTGGGACGAACAATAAATATCATCTAGTTGAATGCATCCAGAGTGCATCATCCTAGGACGGACGTTAAATATCATCTAGACGAACACATCTAGAGAGCATAGTCTTGGGAAAAATGATAAATATTATCTAGATGAACGCATCCAGAGAGCTTCATCCTGGGATGAACGATAAATATCATCTAAATGAACGCATCTCGAGAGCATTGTCCTGGGACGAATGATAAATATCGAATGGATGAACTATACTTAAAACAAAATTTTGCCCTCTCTATTTGTTCCATTGCTCATTTGGGAGCATAACTGACCATATCATCCTGTTCAAATATTGTTCATATTGTACGATCAGTGTTAAAAATTGTGAATTTTAAAGCTCTCCCCCGGTGTGTGTGCTAAGTTATTGAATTATAATGTCATTCTCTCAGACTCCATAAAATGAAAAATATAGACTTCAATTTACAAAATATTCTAAGTTGATATTGACTTGAAATCTTCAATAATATAGAGTATAATTTTCCCAAAATATTAGTCCATATAAGAGGAAAAATAATTCTTCAAATAATATGTTAGGAGAAAATTATAATCAAAACAATAATATTTGGAATCATAAGAAAATATACAATTTGCGAGAATATAAAACATGCAAAGCTAAGTAGCAACTCCCTCAACAGAAACTTCCTAAAAAGAGAAAAGACATTTTAATTAAATATTAGAACATTGACATCAGGACCCAGAGGATTTAAAAGAGAATTTGATTATTGAGTAGGTACTTGAATTGGATTAGTGGAAGTAACATATTTTCTTTTTCCTGGGGAGGAAGCCTAGGGGGTAAGACCTTGCCACCATGTAATTGTACTTGCACAACCTCATCAAAAGGATGAACTACTGGGGGGGGGGGGGGGGGGATCTACGCACTCCTTAGGCTACTGATTGTTATTTTCTGAATGGGAGTTTGAATCCGAAGAGTCAACCATAACAGGGCTCCCTTAAAAGTTAATTTTCAGGGTATCACCATCTAATAAGACATCAAATTTATTTCTCAATTGAATGGTCATATCTGGAGAGCAGAGTGTTTGAACTTCTTGACTTATCTCAGCCAATTCTTGATTATTTTCAACAGAAGAGTCATTTAAAATTACATTCTCAATATTAATCATCAAAATTTTGGCAGAAGGATCATTTATTTTATTTGATTTTTGACCCTTTGCCTTTAATGGGGTAAAATAAAAGTCAGTTGACATCAATGGGGATAGTGGTTTTGAGCCACCATTCACCACTTGTACACATCTCTCATCATAAGATTTCCTCTCCATAAAAATGTCACTTTTTTAATTTTAATTGATTACAGAAGTTCCTACAACTACTTGAGAGGAAACTATCCCAACATTCTCCTATAATACCTCCAAGTCAACCTCCTTGATCGGGCGCCTGGTGGTTCCACCTGTAGCGCCCCCACTAGACTGAAAGCGGGCAACTGATGCTCGGGTCTGACTGCCCATGCTCCTTTGCCTTATCCACCAATACTCTTTATCCTTCTCCCTCCAAAAAGTGCCTCACAAAACATAGAAGTGATGTTGTATTAGAGCACATTCTATATGATAAGAAAATAATATCAAAAAATGAAAATGCAAACTATATAAAAATGTACCATCTTAGTATTTGCACATCGAGTGGATGACTTGCCATTTGGGATTTCTAATTTTTGCAAGCATTCCTTTTTAAAGCGTAAATAAAGGACCGACAAAAAGATTAAAAGTAAAGCATGAGACAATTAAATGCAATACAAAGAAAATAATGAAAATAGAAAATAAAAGGAATGTAGGCATTTTTATTGTTGGGCACACTTCTTTGAAGTCAAGTGTGCCTCTAAAACGCCCTTCACCCCAATTCAATATGATATGAATAGGGAAGAAGGTGCTTCTAATGCCCTTTACTGTCCCCACAATCCAAACGAAGCACTTGATATATTTAAAATGACTAACCAAACTATTACCTAAATAAAATCCAAAAAACAACAAAAGGGGACAAGTTCCCAAAATCAAAACTCCAAATGAGCCTCCATCCCCATTTACCAAAAAAAAAACCCCACTTTAGAGGTGAACACTAGAGAAAGATAACTCAAATAAGCAAGGACTACAATGCTCCAAAAAGACAGAAAAAAGGCTTCCAACACAAAGCTACATATCACACTTCAAATCCCAAAATTTTACTTAAGAAATCTCCAAATGAAACAACACATAAAACCGCTTATCAAAAAGAAAACAAAAAACCAGAAAAAAAACTCTTTTTTGATGCAAAATCAACCAAGTGCTTTTTACATTTAGTGTGGGTAAAAAAAAAAAAAAAACCATAAACATTCTCTAATTGGAAAATTTTGTGAAACTTTTCATTATAAAACATCCGCAAAATTGTATATAAAACTCATCAGAACAAAACAACACAAGGTTTCGTAAAGTTTCCAACATGCTACACCTCCCAACATTCCAACGAAACACTCCAACCAGTTACATCTCTACTCGTGCAAAAAGACATAATGACAATGTAAAGTTGTCAACAAGGTAAGCCCCCAATAAGAATACTAACCCTAATAGCATAAGCTCACCCAAATCAACTTCTTTCATGGACCACAGAAAACTCCAACATGGACAGAATTAAACTCAGATTCATGACTGGCAATGTAAAAACCAATAAATATTCAAAGCAATACTAAGTCTCTACTGAGAAGCAATACTAATAAAATGAAGACAACCATCTATGGTCAGCCTTGAGAAAATAAAGAGTGGTCTTATTTTGCATCTGATACATTCATGGCAATCCAAGCAAACCAAAACTGCAATAATAATGCAAGCAAACCGAAACTGATCATAGTAGGTCTTTAAGAACCATGTAGATCTAGCACTTGGAATTGAATCTCATTGAACTGACAAGAAGCAGCACAAATAATTAGCTATGTAGCCCAGCCTCAACAAACCATCTCGGTCAAAGGAACAAGCAAACAATTATTCTTAAGAAACATTCATATTATAGCAACAAACAATTATTATTAAGGAGAAGCTTCCGATTTCCAAGTTCCGCAGTAATAAAACAGTGCGACAGTTGGATGCATGTTCAGGCACATGTTCATACCTTAAACTCTTTTTATTGGAAGTTAAATGACATGGAGAATTTATCACCCTTGCTTATTGAAAGCAATACTACCCATAAGAAACTTAATATTGTCCATCCAAGAAACACTGAAAGCGACTCTCAAAGAAATGAACCAACTGTAGAGTTGTCTAAGCAGCAAATCTAAGTAATCTTATGTAATGTGTTGTAAAACAACTCAGAAAAACTGCATATGGATCATTTCAAAATCAACTTGGGACAAAAAAATAGTGAAAAAACTGCATATAACTCGTTCTCGAGATAGTTTGGAACTCAAAACGATGAAAAAAATTGCATATAACTATTTCCCAAAACATTTTGGAACTCAAAACACATCAAAATTTGCACTTAATCCATTTCTTAAAAAACAAAATGTGAGAAAAACCATACAAAACATATAGGAATTTTCTCATGAAAGCAAAAGAAGGCTCCTCCTAAATGCTATAGAAATTATTGTGTAAAAATCAGTAAGAAAGCCACTAAAAAAAAAACTGCACTCATTTCTCACAAAAGTAGTGAGAAAAACTCCATAAAAGCTGTAGAAATTTTCACAAAGAAGTGATACTTGCCAATCATATCTTTCGCATAAATACCCAACAAGTGAAGAAGAAGCATGTTTCGAATAAGCATAGAGATATCTCATCATCCATCAACCTTGTAACTAAGCATGCTTCCCATGATATAAGTTGACAACAACTATGAAGCTCATGGTTGCTCTCCAACCAACTCTACATCATATGCTATCAAATGGTCTAAGAAAGCTTCCAGCTATTGAAATGTTTTTTTTTTTTTTTTTCACGAAATTTACATTCACAAGCTCACAAAGCCAAGAGGTAACAAGATTTCGATAATCATAAGGAAGATATACCAATGTCATAATTCACAAAGCAAAGAATCTCTGACAACCCTCATATTCTACTTTCCAACTTCCAAATCACTTAAGCCTTCTCCAAAGTACTTCATGAAAGAAAGAATGAAAGCATATGATTGTCTTAGCTAAGTGTCTTTTGTAGAATAACTGAAGCATTTAATAATATACAAGTGTATGCCAAATATCTATCTCATCTACTTATTCCAACTCAAAGTTTGTGTCGAATGGATTTAAGAAAATAAAGATTGGTTATTGCAACTTCAATCTTTCCATGAGAAGATATAACATAAGGCTCAAATCTCTACTTCCCTCTAAATAAACAAAATTTAATTTTAACATATGAATCTTTCAAAAGAAGAACAATTTTTGGCACCTAAAATCTTGGAAAGCAATATTCAGGGCTCTCAATCTTACATCAAAAGAAACAGAGAAAAGAGGCCCTCATATTTTTGTGCTTATATATATATATATATATATATATATATATATATATATATATATATATATATATATATGTATATATATATATGTATATATATATATATATGTATATATATACATATATATATATATATACATATATATATATATATATATGTACATATATATATATATATATATATATATATATGTACATATATATATATATATATTAAAGGGAAAAAAATGTTCGATCATTATAATCTATTCCATGAGAAAGAACACAAAGAACCTTGCTATTTCATTCCAAAAGAAATCGATCCAACAACTTCTCAATACTCAAAAAAAGGAGAACATATCACAGTCATTTAATGTGATTCATATTCTGTGAGCACTAAGGATGATGAACCACTAGATGAAACATTGTAAATAAAATAGAAAAAGAGTATAAAGAAATCAATTTAGATTCAAAATCTTATGACAGATTTTTATAGACTTAAAGGCCTGAACTCGTTAGTGAGGTTTGTTCCTCTCTTAAATAATGATAGCAGCGTTGTCTCATACCCAAGTAGATCTTAGTAGGTGGTAAGGTAACTTGATCGCCGCATCGCACTTTGTGTAGCACCAAGGACACAAATGAGGCAAAAAAATGAAATATAAATTGAAATATGGCAGGAACTGAATCCAAAATAGTCTTTTACCCTCTTGTTTGGTTGAGGAGAATTTGAGTGGAAAAGTATTTCTTCTTCTTTTTTTTTTTGCTTGGCTTGAAGGAAGAACCAAGAAAATGAATAATGAACACAATCTATTATTTGCAAAGTTCAATTTTAAGTAGATATGATAAAGAGAAATATGTGCATATTCTACTTTCTTGGTGAAACTAATTTTTATTTACTACAACTACACCAAACAAGCGAGATGTAAATATTAGGTAAATAAAAAAAATTTTATGCTTGATTCATCCAAACAAAGCAAAGCAAAATGGAAGACATTCCAAAAAGGAGAGAACAAGTATAAGGGAACAAGAATAAGAAGGATCAAATGATAGTGGAGTCCATCAAATAAGACAAACAGAGAATCTCTGCCTACTTCATCTGATATGCATATGCAAAGAATAATATAAACTTTAAAGAATTGATCCGATCCTGAAATATTGCAATGTGTATCTATCATGATAATTGAAGGGGTTTAAAGCAGCACACATAGCATGAACCTCCCCACATAAATAGGACTGTCCTATGAGATTCTAATACAAATGAAAGCAACCATGTTCCTCTTCGGTGGCTTTTTATCAATCACTTGATATGCCTATCCTTGCCAAGCCACACGAAACAAACTAGTAGGATATTCATGATTTATACACTCATGAGATTGATCGCACCCAACAAATCTACACAAGATCACTCATGATTTGGGTAATAATCATCTCAACAATATGCGTACATATAGAAGATAAAAGGAAAATCAATGGAAATATCATCTTGATTTTGTAAGGAGCTTAAACAATATTGCTCCTTCCTTTCTTTGTGAGACTAGCATGAAGATATGGGAATGAGAGGAAGGAAAAGGTATGTAGGCATACCTACAGTTAGCAAATTCTGCTCGGGTCGGCTAGGGTAGGTCATGAACCGGAGAGAGCAAGAAGGAGGATGATCTGCCCCTCTTAGGCTTACGTGAGAGAGAGAGAGAGAGGTCAGAGATCGTGGTCAGTCCAGGAAGCGTTGGACAAAGCCATGAGTTCGGTCTCCCCTAGCTCACGCTAGAGAGCGAGAGGGAGCAGCGGCTTCGGCCTTGATGGTCGCGTGCTAGGGAGAAAGGAACAAGAGCGGCTTCGTGTTGTTGCTCTTAGAGCCGTGCGAATGGAAAGGAGAAAAATATGGGACGGGGCCGATCTCCTCTGCTCTTTCTTAGCGTGAGAAGTCTGCCGAGAGAGAGAGAGAGAGAGAGAGAGAGAGAGAGAGAGAGAGAGAGAGAGAGAGAGAGAGAGCCAGTTGGTCTTCAAGGCCCCCATCCCTCAGCTCCTTCCGTCTCACACCTTTGTTCTTGAGTAAATACCCGTTATGAAAAAAGTTATTTAAGAGTTCCTAAACCGACCTCTAGTTACCTCATGGTAGAGGACAAAGCATCGTGGCCACGGGTAACTAAATGCCGACGGAATCCCTTATGAAAATTTATTAAAAGATTTGAAGTAGTAGAAAGAAGGTGGATATGGTTGGATTTGATAACCCAGGCGACATTTGCCACTCAAATGAAACTGGGAAACATAAATATAACAGGATTAATATATAAACAGAATTTATATATGGATAGTGGATCAACATTATCACTCCCAACCAACGTGGATTGGTATGGACCCAGTATTGCATATTTTAAGAGTTCAAGTTAATGGTTTTGATATCTTAGACCCCATTCAACTTGAGTGAACTAACTGGGGAGCACAATCATAATGGAATTAATTCAAGAATGAAATTTGTAAATAGATAGTGGATCAACATCACCCTCCCCAACGAATTTGGGTTAGTATGGACCCAACATCTTGTCTAAGAAAGAGGTTTAAATTTATAGTTTTGATATCCCAGACAACACCTTGGAATGCCATGTGAAACTGGGTAGCACAACTATCGTATCACGATCGATAGAATATAGAAATTTAATCAGAGACATTGGATCAACATCGCCACACCTGACTAATGCAGGTGGGCATGGACCCAGTATCACCTCTTAGAAATGGGTTTAAATTAGGGACATTTGATCGACATCACCACACCTAACGTAGGTGGGCATGGACCCAGTATCACCTACAAAAAATGGATTTAAATTATTGATTTTGATAACCCAGACCATACTTGGGGGTGCGAAGTTAAACTGGGAGAAAACTACTATCATATTACAACTGATAATAAAAAAAAAGATTTATATAGGGATATTGGATCAACATCACCATGCCTAACTAATGCAGGTGGGCATGGACCCAGTATCACCTCTAGAAAATGGATTTGAATTATTGGTTTTGATAACCCAGACCATACTTGGGGGTGCCAAATGAAACTGGGAGAAAACTACTATCGTATTACAACTGATAGTGAAAAAAGATTTATATAGTGATAATGGATCAACATCACCACGCCTGACTAAGGCAAGTGGGCATGGACCCAGGATCACCTCTAGAAAATAGATTTGAATTATTGGTTTTGATAACCCAGACCACACTTGGGGGTGCCAAGAAACTGGGAAAGAGAAAATCCTTTGAGGGACAAATCGAGGGTTTTGTGTGACCAGCGCTAATGTGATTAGTGTGGACAAACATAAGCATAGATATCCCTATAGCGTATTAGCATATTACCTTTAAGGATAGCCTTATACTTTTCATAACGAATTACAGAGGGGTATACGACCACACCTACCCCGAGAGATAGAGACGATCGCAGGCCTCCGCGCTCCTCACAAACAGTTCAATGGGAGGGTAGATTAGATTGTGCATACGACTGACCATTGAGGATAGCGGCTCTCACTAGCGCTCCCCGATGGGAAGTAATATGTACGACCTGATCAAAACAATGGGTTTCCCCCACTCGATACATCAGCTCGAGTGGAATTTATTTGTTGTGGAATTCCGTTTCCCACGGGTGCAATCCCCCGTTGTTAATTACATCTTGAGCCTAGGGCCCGAGAAAATTCTCGATTAAGGATCCAATATTATTATTCCCAAAAAAAGGGGATTGACACCCAAAAGGGGGACTAGGAAGTTCCTAACTCAAAAGGAAAGAAATAGGCTCAAATGGCTTAGTCAACATGCACGGCTCACACTGAACATCTAGAGGGACCAAGGCATCGAGAAGAGAGAGAAAACCAAACACCCAAAACATACAAAGAGAAAGGATGGAAGTTGCGCCATCTATGTGACACAGATAAGTAGGATTTATAGTCCCTGAAGAGAAGGGACATACCCATAATTTAGGCATACTACGAGACAACCGATGTAGTAGTCTTGAACCCTAAATCTAAGATGGCACAAATCCTAGAAAAATGTGTCACTAAGTTCTCTATGTTTTAAAGTCTATATCTTAAAAGGAGCATGCACCCTAAGTCTATGTTATCTAAGAATAGGTCTTTAATTTTTTTTCTTATGTGTCATTAAAGTTATAGAACAAAAGAGAAGTTTTTCTAACCCTTTGGATGTTTGTATATGTGTCAACAGGCTTAGGGATCTAAATAAAAGAAAGTAGCCCTAGTTATAAAATGAAGTTTTTATAGGGTCCTAAAGAGTATGGAGCGTACAATCAAGAGGGCCCCTAAAGGTTTTCTAAATTCAAGGAGACTTACAGCACCGGGGGCTATGACTTGGTGGTTCCACCTGTAGCACCCCCACCAGACTGAATGGGGGCGACTGATGCTCAGGTCCGACTGTCCATGATCCTTTGCCTTGTGTTCCAATGCTCTTTATCCTTCGCCCTCCAAAAAGTGCCTCGCAAAACACAGAAAAGATGTTGTAGTAGAGCACATTCTATATGATAAGAAAATAATAGCAAAAAATGAAAATACAAACTATATAAGAACATACCTTCTTATTATTTGCACATCGAGTGGGTCACTTGCCATTTGGGTTTTCTAATTTTTGCAAACATTCATTTTTAAAGCGTAAATAAAGGACCGAAAAAAAGACTAAAAGCAAAGCATGAGACAATTAAATGCAATAGAAAGAAAAGAATGAAAATAAAAAATAAAAGAAATGTAGGCATTTTTATTGTTGGGCACACTTCTTTGAAGTTAAGTGTGCCTCTAAAATGCCCTTCACCCCAATTCAATGTGATATGAATAGGGAAGAAGGTGTTTCTAATGCCCTTTACTGTCCCCACAATCCAAACAAACCACTTGATATATTTAAATTGACTACCCAAACTATTACCTAAATAAAATCTAAAAAACTACAAAAGGGGACAAGTTCCCAAAATCAAAACTCCAAATGAGCCTCCATCCCCATTTATGCAAAAAAAACCCCACTTTAGAGCTCAACACTACAGGAAGATAACTCAAATAAGCAAGGACTACTATGCTCCAAAAAGACACAAAAAAAAAGCTTCCAACACAAAGCTACCTATCACACTTCAAATCCCAAAATTTTACTAATGAAATCTCCAAATGAAACAACACATAAAACGCCTTATCGAAAAAAAAACAAAACACCAAAAAAAAATTTTTTTTGACGCAAAATCAACCAATTTCTTTTTACATTTAGTGTGGGTAAAAACAAAAAAAAAACATCAACATTCTCTAATCAAAAAATTTCGTGAAACGTTTCATTATAAAACATCCGCAAAATTTGATATAAAACTCCTCAGCACAAAACAACTCAAAGCTTTTGTAAAGTTTCCAACATGCTACACCTCCCAACATTCTAAAGAAACACTCCAACCAGTTACATCTCTACTCGTGCAAAAAGACATAATGACAACGTCAAGTTGGCAACAAGTTAAGCCCCCAATAAGAATACTAACCCTAATAGCATAAGCTCACCCAAATCAACTTCTTTCATGGACCACAAAAAACTCCATCATGGACAGGATTAAACTCAGATTCGTGACTGGCAATGTCAAAACCAACAAATATTCAAAGCAATACTAAGTCTCTTCTGAGAAGTAATACTCATAAAATGAAGACAACCATCTAAGGTCAGCCTCGAGAAAATATAAGTGTGATCTTATTTTGCATCTGATACATTCATGGCTATCCAAGCAAACTAAAACTGCAATAATAATGCATGTAAACCGAAATTGAACATAGTAGGTCATTAAGCAGCATGTAGATATCAACTACAACTACACCAAACAACCGAGATGTAAATATCAAGTAAATAATTTTTTTTATGCTTAATTCATCCAAACAAAGCAAAGCAAAACGGAAGACATTCCTAAAAGGAGAGAACAAGTATAAGGGAACAAGAATAAGAAGGATCAAATGATAGTGGAGTCCATCAAAGAAGACAAACAGAGAATCTTTGCCTACTTCATCTGACATGCATATGCAAAGAATAATATAAACTTTGAAGAATGGATCCGATCATGAAATATTGCAATGTGTATCTATCATGATAATTCAATAGGTTTAAAGAAGCACACATAGCATGAACCTCCCCACATAAACAGGACCATCCTATGAGATTCAGATACAAGTGAAAGAAACCATGTTCCTCTTCGGTGGCATTTTATCAATCACTTGATATGCCTATCCTTGCCAAGACACATGAAACAAACTAGTAGGATATTCATGATTTATACACTCATTAGATTGATCGCACCCAACCAATCTACACAAGATCACTAATGATTTGGGTAATAATCATCTCAACAATATGCATACATATAGAAGATAAAAGGAAAATTAATGGAAATATCATCCAGATTTTGTAAGGAGCTTAAACAATATTGCTCCTTCCTTTCTTCGTGAGACTAGCATGAAGATATGGGAATGAGAGGAAGGAGAAGGTAAGTAGGCATAACTTACAGTTAGCAAAATCTGCTCGGGTCGGCTAGGGTAGGTCACTATTCGGAGAGAGCACGAAGGAGGTTGATCCAGCCCTCTTAGGCTCACGTGAGAGAAAGAGAGGTCGGAGATTGTGGTCAGTCCAGGCTGCATCGGACAAGGCCATGGGTTCGGTCTCCTCTGGCTCACGCGAGAAAGGGAGAGGGAGCAACGACTTCAGCTTTGCTGGTCGTGTGGTGGGAAGAAAGAAATGAGAGCGGCTTCGTGCTCTTACTCTTGGAGCCGTGCGAATAGAAGGGAGCAAAATCTGGGAGGGGGGCCGATCTCCTCTGCTCTTTCTTAGCGAGAGAAGGATCCCGAGAGAGAGAGAGAGAGAGAGAGAGAGAGAGAGAGAGAGAGAGAGAGAGAGAGAGAGAGAGAGAGAGAGAGAGAGAGAGAGAGAGAAAGAGAGAGAGAGCCAGCGGGTCTTCAAGACCCCCATCCCTCAGCTCCTTTCGTCTCACACCTTTGTTCTTGAGTAAATACTTGTTAATGTCGGGAAAGGAAGCCCGCTAAAATTCTACTTAGCATTTCTTCTAAAGAGAGCACATCACGCGAGATCGAGGCAACAGGTCAATATTTGAATTTTTTATGAAATCTTCGTCATTGGTTTGCTTTTGGGCTTAATCGAACATGGTCGAGCCTAATTCGACTCAATTCGAGCTAATTCGAGCTTGAATTGGCCTCGACGGAGCTCAATCAAATCAACTAACGACCCTTGAGGGAACTCGAACGAAAATAGAGGTCAACATCTTCATCACCCTAAAGTAGTTTTTCCTGGAACTCTTATTGCCAAAGAGTGCTTTGGTGCTAGAAGATCCTTTCTCAAAATTTTTCACTTCAGATCCATCTGTAGGTTTTTGTTCTTTGTCCTCCTTAGTAGAGGGTACAATAGGTTCAAGGGTGACACCTGCCACAATTTCAAGAATGGGAGGAACGTCAATCCATGCCCCTACTGCTAACTCGACTACATGAGCATCATTATCCCTTCAATAACTAGGTTGAAGATTGTATTTCCATTTTTAGGTTCAGGGACTTAAACCATATTTCAAACTGGATTGCACTTATATGAATCAACTCTTTGACATTGAAGTTTTGGTCAATAGAGAAAAGCGGCTTTCCGGCTATTGCAAATGTTTGATTTTTTTTTCTGATATTTAAGAGAGAGGATTTGAATTAGAATCTTGAATTTAAAATTGAAAAGAAGTTTTTTATATTTAATCACGTTTATCGAATTATAAGAACTATAATCCCATGTGTAATGATAAAATATAAAGATTGATTTTGATTTAAAGAAAGTTTGAATTTCCCCTGTATATGTTTAATTACAAGAAAATGTTGTAGAAAAATATATATCAACATTAATCTATACTTGATTTGAATAGAGTTTGATAAGGAGTTTGAATTTTTTTAAATTTGAAAGAGATTTTCCTTTGGTCTCGAAGCTTCACATGTTAAATTTGCATTCAAGATGATGATTTATAAATTTTGAAAGGAAAACCAAGACATTTTGGATCGACTCTTTTACCCCATTGATTGATTTGGAGGTGAAATGTCAAAGTCTAAGTTGAGATTTAAAGTTACATTACTTGTGTTAGCTTACAAGAGGATGTTGTTGGAAATACAAAGCAATGATAATTGAAGTTGATTTGGTAAGTGTTTTGAATTTTTGAAAGATCATACGTGAATTTCGAAAATCAACATGTTGAGTGTGCACTCAACATGAAGGTTTAAAAATTTAGGAGGAAGATCAAAGAAACTCTGCTCGATTCTTTCACCTTGCTGACTGACTAGAGGGTAAAATGATGGAGCTCGAATTTGAGAAGAATTGAAATTTGAAGTTGATTTTGGAAAGGATTGAATTTGCATTGTCTATGTTAATCTACAAAATGTGTTGTAGAAAAATATATGACAATGACAACTGGAGTTGAATAATTTTGGTAGTAGATTTTAAAATTTGAAAATCTGACAGCATCTCCCTTTATTTTTGAAACTCAATATATTGAATTCACATTCAAAATAAAGGTTTATAAATTTTAAAGGAAGATAAACGAGTTTTTACTTGACTCTTTTACCTTTTCGATTGACTTGGGGATAAAATATCAGAGCATGGATTTGTTAGAAGAATTAAATCTTAATTATGAATTTAAAAGAAGTTGAATTCATATTACATATGCTAAACTATAAGAGGGTACTGTAGGAAAACATATGGCAATGAAGACTATATTATGAAAGGTTTTAGATAGATTTTGAAAATTTGAAGATCCGACACAGCCTCCACTTATTTTTGAAACTCAATATATTTAATATGCATTCAGCGTAAAGGTTTACAAATATAAAGGATATATTCTAAGAAATTGACTTGACTATTTCATCTCGATAAGCGATTCGAGAATGAAATGTCAAAGATCATATTTGCTAAAAGGATCAATCTCTTGAACTTAATTTGAAAAGGAGATCTATATTCAATCACATATATTGAATTATAAGGATTGTAATCAAATAAATAAGATAAAACATAGAGATTGATTAGAATTTAAAAGAGATTTAATTTCGTTAAGGAATTTGAAAGTTTGATTTTGGGATAAAAGGATCTTCTATAAGTTATGAAACTTAGCATGTTATTAATATATTTGAGCATGCAGGTTTCTAAAATTTATAAGAGGATTTTTGTTGGGTATTGCGTGACTCTTTTGCTATACCAATTAATTTGGAGGCAAAATGTCAAACCTTGATTTGAAGGAGGTTTCTTACACTCTTCTCTCTTTTAACATATCTTAATTGATGTTGGCCACACTCACATAAGGGAGAAATGGGTAGAAGGACCAAAAAAAAGAGGGTAGTCAAAATTATTGATGCAAAAAGAATTTACCATTGTTAAAGATGGAGTGATATTATTCTTCAGCGGAGTCACTATTTTTTTGTTTGATTGAAAAGTGTTATTTTGAAATTTTTATTTTCTTTCTGAGAATTGAATTTCTATGTTTTTAGATTTAAAATTGAATACGTCATTATGAATAATATATCATCTTGAGAGGCAAATATATCATTCCCTAATGGGTTCAAATTACAAAACTTTGAATTCATCCTAATTATCGTAGTTAAACTTAAGGAAGAATCAAATATGACCCTGGAGGGTCAAAATAAAATTTGATCGAGTGTTTGATCATATTATTCTATATAAAGTGATCATTAATTTCATAATTAAAATTACAATAATAATTGATATAATAATTGATATGATCATCATGAGTTGAACCCTCTCATTTTGTTGTAGCAAATATGAAGCACATATTAAAATCACGTACTGCCATGATATTTTGTGCAGGTGATTGCTGCGACTTGTATAAGGAATTTGATATTCAATAGAAATGTGGACGTCAACATGAGTTCCGTTAATGGCCCATATAGTCCTTGAAATTTGACATATGCCTCATATCATTGATAATCTATGCAGGAATATGACAAAATTATTTATCTTCTGGTACAATAAAATTGATTGCTAAATACACCAATGCACGAAGCCCCATAGAGAAATATTTGCTTAATATTTTTGTAGAATATGGAAATCTATTTGAGGTAGCTCTTATAGGTTCATTCTATCCTAGAATGAACAAATTCCAAGCACTTCTTTACAACTAGTTATATGTGAACCATGTAGCCAATGAAATGATTCGGTTGCATGCAGCTCTCTCATAGTAGTCTATTTGATAAATAGACTTCCATCACCTATGACACCTAACCTCTCACCCTATGAATTGCTATACAAAATGGTATCAAATGATAAGTTTCTTAAAGTATTTGGTTGCCAATGTTATCCTTTACCTCCACCTCATAAGCATTACATATATGTACCTAAAGCTATGCAATCTGTATTTATAGGTTATGCAAATGCTTCCAAAGGATATCTATGTTTAAATTTACTTATAGGTAAGGTTTGAACTTCAATTCCTATAATGTTCCAAGAATCTATTTTTCCATTTCAAATAATATCTCCCACCACTAATGTTTCAAACTCCACCTCAAATCCTTCTCATCCCCTCCTCTAACTCATGTGTCGACCATCCCACCATCTATTTCTTCAACCCTTTCATCACACATCTTACCAAACAACCAATCATCTCAAAGACATCTCTCAAATTCATCTCACTCAACTTATTCAACACCCTCTACAACTAGCCCTATACATGTCAGTTCTTCTTCCTCATCCTCTCTACATCTAACTACAACAAAACTCATCCTATGACTATCATATTTCAATCTAGGCATCTTAAACCTCGCTCTATTTTTAATCTTCTTCACTCTGCCAATACTTCATGTAGATGATATTTTGCTCATGGGAATTGACTCTAATATAATTTTTCAACTCTTAAAGGATCTTCAAAAGCCATTTTCATTAAAAGATATGGGCAACTGACATACATTTCTTAGCTTGCATGTTTAACTTTCAAAATTAGAAAAATTTTTCATCAATTAAACTATGATACGAATATTATTGACAAAGAAGACATCACTATGTGAAAAGCAGTACAAAAATCTTATTACAAGAAAATAAGATAATTCTCCCACTGCCTTACTACCATTTGATGTTCCTTAACTATACCGCAGTTTATCGGGATTGCTACACACAATCTTACTATCTCAAATCCAAACCACTCATTTTCCATTAATTATATTTGTCAGCATATGCACAACTCCCAAAATCTTCATTTTTGTACGATCAAAAGGATACTTTGCTACCTCAAGAGCACACTTCACTTGAGTTTACCAATCACTAGTGGACAACTTCAACTTTATGCATATATGGATGTCGACTAGGCTAGAGACATACAGGATAGGAAATCAATAATTGTATTTTGTGTATTTTTTTGTGTAAAAAAGTTATCAATGGTACTTCATTCCTCTATAGAATTTAAATATAGAGCGCTAACTTCAACAACAACAAAATTTGTATGGCTTAGAAGAATAATAAATGAGCTTCACATTTCAATTACTCAACCAACATCCTTATATTGTGATGATATTTCAGCAAACAATGTTGGAACTTGTTCAATATGAATTAGGATGTTAAGCCTAATTAAATGTCCCAAGGCTAACCAAGAGGGGGGGTGAATTGGTAATCTAAAAATTGTACTTCTACTCTTGGATTTTTAGAAAACCTTTTTAATTATTAATGCAAGTTAAATTTAAAGTTTAAAAATAAACTTTTCAACCAGAGTAAACAACTTGCAATTAAATTAAATGCGAAAAAAAAAATAAGACAGAACACACCAGATTTATAGTGGTTCAGTCAAACCTTGACCTATGTCCACTCCCTGGAGGCACCCTCCGAGTATTGCACTAATACCACAAAGTGACTCTCCTTTTGCCCCAAACGCAAGGCGGAGAAGCCTGTACAAAATCACTTTCACCTTTCCCGGTGCGGCAGAGTAGCCGGGTTCTTTGACACCAAAGAGATCTTCTTCTCGCCAAAACTTCCCTCAAGATGACCCTTGAATCTGATGGTACTAAGGTACAAGTTCGTTGGAGCAACCGTGTGAATATCTCCTCCACACACCCTTAAAAATCCATTCCAAGGATCTTCTCCCTCTCAAACTCCACCATTTCCTCTCTACCTTTCAAGTTCTCTCTTCTAGTTTTCTCCAAAAGAACAAAGATACAATGACGGTCAAATATACACTTTGTCGTCCTTTTACACTCTCCAAGTGTCGGCAGAGAACTGGACCGTGGTTGTTGAACTTCACTTGAGAGCCTTCAGAGGAGATGGGAAGAAACAAAGAGATCTTCCTCTTCAAGTAACCTTGTGAATCCCTCACAAACCCCTCACTTGATCTCTCACTCTTCACTCTTACAATCTCTCCCAAACACTCACACTCAATGATCCCTCTCAAGAGAAAACAACTCCAAAGGTACTTGTAATAGTTTCTAGGACTCCTTATATAGAAAGGACATGAAAAACCGTAAAAAAAAACTCCAAATTTCATGTTTTTCTGCGCAGTGGACAGTCCCGTACGAACCTGAGGTAGTATGGATGAATTGTATAAAAAACTGTCCTATACGAACCATTTGTGCATCAGTACGAACTAATTTCGTCCTAGGACGAAATAGGTTTGTCCTGGGACAAAAAATTTCATCCGAAACGAACAGTTATATCAAAGGTTGGTTCCAAAAATTGTAGAACATTGCCGGAAACTACCATAGTCTGTTCCCATCATCCTGGGACAAACATGACTTCATCTAGACAAAACTGTTTTACAGAGATCAACTCATTCTGGGACGAAAATGATTTCGTCTAGATGATTAGAACTTAAAAAAAAATTTCCAGTTCAGTTCCTATCCATTCCCTTTCTCTTTCAAGGAGATAACTGATCTGATCATCCCGTATAAACAATGTTCGTCCCGTACGATCAGTACAAAACTTTTTCAAGATCTCCTTTAGTACGTGTGAATTTATTCACTCTATTACAATCACTCCCTCTCAAATTTAATTCAAATAAAAAGTACATGCTTCAAATTCACAAAGTATCTCATGCTGAATTTGATTTGAAGTCTTCGTAGTCTCGAGTTCAATTTTCCTGAAATATTAGTACATACAAAAGAAAAAAAAAATCTTACAAAAAATGTTAGGAGATAACAACACATAAAATAATAATATTTAGAATCATCAAAACTATACAAGTTGCAAGAATGTAAAACATGCAAATACTAACTTTCCTAACAATCTCCCCGACCCTTTTTGATGATGTAAAAACAATTATTATTTTTATAATTTGAAATTCTAAGAATCTCCTAAACTCCTCCATAATTAATGAACATATGAATGAAAGTGATCAGATGACACTAGAAAGTGCTCTGATATCACTTGAAAGTGCTCTAATGGCACTAGAAAGTTTGTTAGGGATGTTAAGCCATATAGAACTGGCCCAAGGCTAAATAAAGAGAGAGGTGAATTGGAAAAGAAGAATCTTTAAATCAAAACACAAACCAAAACCAATATCACCACAATAAAAACCAAGGTGCGAAAATTAAAATGCGAAAGCAAATAATAAGAAAGAACACACCAGATTTATAGTGGTTCGGTCAAACCTTGACCTACGTCCACTCCTTGGAGGAACCCTCCAAGTATTGCACTAAAATAAGTGTCTCTCCTTTAGCCCCCACAGCTAGGCGGAGAAGCCCTTGCAAAATCACTTCCACCTTCCCCGATGCGGCGGAGTTGCCGGGTCCTTTGACACCAAAGAGATCTTCTTCTTTGGTGAACTTCCCTTGAGACAATCCTTGAATTCGACGGTATTAAGGTGCAAGCCTGTCGGAGCAATCGTGTGGAATCCCCTCCACACTCCCTTGAGTCTCCCCTCACAGGATCTTCTCCCTCTCTCAGACTTCACTCGTTCCTCACTCCCTTTCAAGCTTTCTCTTCAAGTTTTCCCCACAAGAACGAAGCTACAATGGCTGCCAAAGATACTTACAAAGTGCCTTGTCATATCTTAAATAGAAGAGCTAAAAACGAGCTCATTAATGCAAGTTGCCGACATTATCGTCCAGGATGATATGTATATCATCCTGACCGATCAGTATAAATTCAGCTCATCAGCCCGAGACGATTTGGGACAATTAGAAGAAAATTGGTTACATCGTCCTGGCCGATAACACGATCGTCCAGGCCGATTAGTTTAAAACCGATTTCACTCGTCCTGATCATTTCCTTGAATTCGAGCTGTCCGATGTAGATCGCCCAGGACATCGTCCCGACCGATCAGGCAATCATTCCGGACGATGTGATCGTATCAATCAACCATTAATACTTTCCGAAGATACCAGATCAATTTAGGCATAATTAAGTTAGATCGTCCTGGACGATAATAATATCGTCATGGCCGATTTCCTAAAATAAAGAATTCCTAAGTTGATTATGATGGATAATTCTTTCTGAATTGAGATTATCGTCCTGGCCGATACAGGTATCATCCAGGCCGATCCGTTAATGACGGCTGCCTTAATGAGGATGCCCTAATTATTATTTCTAATTTTGGACATATCATCCCGGATGATATAAATATCGTCCTGGCTGATATTACCAAAAATAGAAATCTAACAAGAAATCTTCCAAGTTACAAATCAATTGATCCCACACCAAATACAACAGACTCAAGAAAGGAAAAAGATTACAAATAGATTTAGACCTAGTCTACCCAATCTTGAGCTGATTCCAAATTGCAGTTCGATCGTGTGAACCTGAAATGTTAGTACATAAGACAGTCGTAGAGAAATAAAAATGTTTCTATCATCAAAATCATAATCTATTGATCCGCAACAATGAAAATAAGGAGGATGTCATTAACACAATTTCTTAAAGGATTCATGAATATGAAAATAAGGAGGAATTCAAATAAAAAAAATATTTTTGTTTTAAAAAATTTTATACAACACAAAACAAAATAAAATAAACACACAAAAATAAACAAAAACAATTGACACAACACAATAAATAATTTCTCCCCTTTTTGACAACATCAAAAAGTGAAGAAGAAAAAGACTAGAAATATAAGAAGATATATGAAAATCATTTGAAAATTTAACCTTTAAAGTGATTGACATAATGTATGCAAATAAAATTAAAACATTAGGCAAATCATAAAATTCATAGAATTTAAGAAGAGATATAACATAGAAACTAAAAAGAATTTATCAAAACATGAGTCTATTTAGACATTTAAGATAGAGAAAATCATTGTAAAAATGATGATATAAAAATTTTATATTTCAAATTTCAATATGGAATATAAATGTACATAAGATCAATTTGAATTAAGAGATTAAAAGAGTATGGAAAGAAATAACTACCACATGTGGCGCTTTGCGCATCTTTTTCAAATCTATGGCACATTTTTGTGCATCTTTTCATTTGGGCATATTTTGTGTCTCTTATTCACATTGCGAACCTTTGCGCATTCTTTTTGATTTTTGTACACTTGTACATTTTTCAAGAGTAATTGAATTCTTTTCAAAATCAATAATTTCAAATTTTAAATTTTTCTAAGTGCATAAATATTATTTGATAAGTGAAATACAAGATAAGAAAAACATCATAATTGCAATAATAATATAAAAAATTAATGTAGTCTAAATAATAGACATGAAATTGACAATCTTAATAATATCAAGTTATAAACACAAGTTAAATTTAAAAAAATTAGATTTTTCTAATGAATTCAATTTTATGTTGCAGTTCAAAGTATATCACTTGTAATATCAAAAATTTTAGGAATTTTTATATAGGCTAACAAACATTTCAAACACAAAACAAAATCACTTAAATATTTAAAAAATCTAAAGCAATACAAGTACAAAACACAAATACATAAAATATAAAAATCTTCATATCACATTCCAAATGTCTCACAGAAAGATTTATTCTCAACATTTTACCCGTATAGCTATTTATATGTGTATAAAAGAAGTAATACAAATCGTACAAGATGATTAGAAGATCGTACAAATATGATATGTATTGGAAAAATTAAACAATACGCAATCAGTCAAAACCAACTATCAATTTATTATAGAATTCATACAGTACAAAAATATTTTTGTCTAGTACGAATAGAATACTTAGAAAAATTTGCACGATCGATCTAAATCATAGAATCAGATGTGAAAACATTTTAAAATCATATAAAAATACTAAAAAATAAAGATAGAAAAATACATAAAACAAACTAAAATAAAAATACAATAAATAAAAAACATGTACACAAAAACACATAAACAAAGGGTTTAAACATTATTTTGCTCCTGGCCTGATGATTCAGAAGCTAGATCTGCCCAGGAGATTTTTTGCTTTTCATCGTTATCCCTTTTTACAATTTGCTTAGGTTTACCTTTTTCTTTAGCAGGAAGAGTTCTCAAATTAGGACACTGACTTTTTAGATGTCCAGATTTCCTACATCCAAAGCAAATGATATTTGGAGAAATTTGAACATTCTTACCATTTTTAACTTTATTCCACTTTTGTTGATGCTTATACTTGTGCTTTAGTGGACTTTTCAGTTTGCTTGTTAAGTCATCACTTTCCTCACCAACAAAGTCACTTTTCTCCATGTCTTCCGCTTTTAGCATTATTGTTTCACCTGCATCCAAAAGTCTTTGACCCAAACATTGCTCGTAGGCGATGAGTGAGCCAATCAAATTATCAACAGAATATTCATTCAAATTTTTTGATTCATAAATAGCAACAACTTTGACCTCAAACTTGTCAAGTAAACAACGTAGAATTTTATTGACTATTTCAAAGTTTGAAAATTCTTTACCTAAAACATGCAATGATGTTACAATTTGAATAAACCTAGTATACATGTCTAAGATCATCTCATAAGATTTCATGCTAAGGAGTTCATAATCATGCATCAAAAAATTCAACTTAGATTGCTTGACTTCACTAGTACCTTCATATGTAATGCATAAACTGTCCCAAATTTCCTTGCCGGTAGTACATGTAGAGATTCTCATATAATCTTCAGAATTTAAAGCATAGAACAAACAATTCATATATTTAGCATTTAATTCAGCATAAATTTGTTCTACTCTACTCCATTCAGAAAAAAGGGTCTCAGTTTTGATTCCATCTATAATACGTGACGGTACAAAATAACCAATTTGAATCATATGCCACATTCGATAATCTATTGATTGCAAGAAAGAAGACATTCAAATTTTCCAAAAATCAAAATAAATACTTTCTAATAAAGGTGGTCTAACAATCGAATATCCTTCTAATGTTTTACGGTTTCTAAAATTAGCCATACTAGTTTTTCAAAAAGTAGTCTAAATTTATGATTTTGAAACAAAGTTCTAATATCACTTGTTGAAACTTGTTCAATAAGATTTAGGATGTTAATCCTAATTAAATGTCCCAAGGCTAACCAAGAGGGGGCGGGGGGGGGGGGGGGGGGGGGGTGAATTGGTAATTTAAAAATTATACTTCTACTCTTGGATTTTTAGAAAACCTTTTTTATTATTAATGCAAGTTAAATTTAAAGTTTTAAAATAAACTTTTCAACCAGAGTAAATAACTTGCAATTAAATTAAATACGGAAGAGAAATAAGAAAGAACACACCAGATTTATAGTGGTTCGATCAAACCTTGACCTACGTCCACTCCCTGGAGGCACACTCCGAGTATTGCACTAATATCACAAAGTGACTCTCCTTTTGCCCCCAACGGAAGGCGGAGAAGCCTGTACAAAATCACTTTCACCTTCCCCGGTGCGGCGGAGCAGCCGGGTTCTTTGACACCAAAGAGATCTTCTTCTCGCCAAAACTTCCCTCAAGACGACCCTTGAATCCGATGGTACTATGGTGCAAGTTCATCTGAGCAACCATGTGAATATCCTTTCCACACTCCCTTGACATCCCCTCCAAGGATCTCCCTCTCAAACTCCACCCTTTCCTCTCTCCCTTTCAAGTTATCTCTTCTAGTTTTCTCCAAAAGAACAAAGACACAATGACTAACAAAGATACGCTTTGTCATCCTTTTACACTCTCCAAGTGTCGGCAGAGAACCGGACTGATGTTGTTGAACTTCACTTAAGAGCCTTCAGAGGAGATGGGCAGAAACAAAGAGATTTTCTTCTTCAAGTAACCTTGTGAATACCTCACAAACCCCTCACTTGATCTTTCACTCTTTACTCTTACAATCTCTCCCAAACACTGACACTCAATGATCCCTCTCAAGAGAAAATAACTCCAAAGGTACTTGTAATAGTTTCTAGGACTCCTTATATAGAAGGGACATGAAAAACTATCCAAAAAATTGCTAATTTCATGTTTTTCTGTGCAGTGGACAGTCCTATACGAACCTAAGTTAGTACGTACGAACTGTGTAAAAATTTGTCCCATACGAACCATTTGTGCATCAGTACGAACTAATTGTGTTCTGGGATGAAATAGGTTTGTCCTGGGATGAAAAATTTCGTCCGGTACAAACAGTTATATTAAAGGTCGGTTCCGAAAACTGCATAACGTTGCCAGAAACTGCCATAGTCGGTTCCCATCGTCCTGGGACGAACAGGACTTTTTCTGGACAAAATTTGTACAGAGAGCAACTCATCCCGGGATGAAAATGATTTCGTCTGGATGATCAGAACTTAAAAAAAAATTTCCAATTCAGTTCCTGTCAGTTCCATTTCTCTTTCAAGGAGATAACTGATCTGATCGTCCCGTACGAACAATGTTCATCCCGTATGACTAGTACAACACTTTTTCAAGATCTTCTTTAGTGTGTGTGAATTTATTCACTCAATTACAATCACTCCCTCTCAAATTTAATTTAAATAAAAAGTACAAGCTTCAAATTCACAAAGTATCTCTTGCTGAATTTGATTTGAAGTCTTCGTAGTTTGGAGTTTGTTTTTTTCTGAAATATTAGTACACACAAAAGCAAAAACAAATCTTCAAAAAATTGTTAGGAGATAACAACACATAAAACAATAATATTTGGAATCATCAAAACTATACAAGTTGCAAGAATGTAAAACATGCAAATACCAACTTTCCTAACAAACAATTCTATATTCCAAGCAATAAGTAAACACATTAACATTGACCTTCATTATATTCATTAATATATCAAATCTAGTATAATCATTATTCACCACATAGACATAGAAGATCAAACATACGACATTTTTACAGAAGGCCTTCCTAACAAAAGTCCATCTATATAGATACAAATTAACTCTTCTTTAATGAACAATTGATTCAAGAGAGGCTAATAATTGTTATGCTACAAGTAGGACCATAAATGATGACACGTCACTTTCCATACCATCGCCACCTTCCCTACTTACCATTTCTAGAAATTACAAAAACCAACTCTGTTGTCCAGAGCAGGTGTCTGTAGCTTCCATCACTCCCATTCTCTGATATTCCTCTCCAACAACTGGATATATATTGGCCCTTCTTCTCTACCATTTCGACATATATAAATCCCAATACATGGCTATATAAAGTGATGAGTAGTCTAATACTTTTCAATTTTTAATTTAATGCAAAATTTCTTTTCTCTATTTTATTATTTTTTAACTTAAGTTATATTAAGCATTTTACCACTAAGATTATTCATGATAATAAATGACATTCCTTCCCATGGAAAGAAATATAATTTATTATTGATCGCCTGAATAAGATGATAATGATCATTTTTAATTTTGATTTTTCTAAAGAGAATTAATTGATTTTTAAAATTGATCTGAGGTCTTAAATCTCCTATGAGTGCAAGTCCTCGTAGTTAATTACATCATAAGAAAGATGAGTTTCATATGAATACTCTCAATTAAAATAAAAATATAAATTCTATTTTTGATATTTTATAGAATAATATCAAAAGTGTGAAGTCAGAGTTTGAAATGGGATTGGATCAAATTTGAACATTTACTTTTGGAGGTCAATAGAGGTAGAGTAGGGGGGATTTTGATATAATTCAGAAATGCCTCAGTCTACCCTATGTGTTAGGCTCTAAATTTTGGATTAGGAGATATTTTAATTTGATTTGTTAATTTATTATAATATTGGGATTATATTTCTAAAGGTGGGGTCTTGTGATTTTGAGTCTTCCCTAAATCCTAAGTCTAAATTGGGTACAAAATAATAATGGCCCAAATTTATTTAATGCAATGCAAATATGGGCTTATCCCAGCCTGGATTATGGAACAACCTAACCACCTAACGCTTCAAAACTATGTGTCTTGTCTTTTATAAAAGATAGGTATGCTATTTTTTAAAATTTTGAGGAATTGAGGTTGACATCTTGAGAATGTCTTAAGTGACCCTTTACTTAAGCAAAGTGATTACTCTTTGAATGTAATAAAAATTTTAACTTTTAAGTTGGTTTCTAATGCATTGCATATTAATTGACCTTGAATACATAAATAATATGAAGTAGTATTAAAAAGACTTAGAATATAAATTTTCTTATAGAGATTGCATAACATCCCCTAGATAGAATTGCAAACTAATAGGTTATGTGGTATAACACAACCTACAAGTGGGGAGCGGGTAATAAGGAATAAAAACTTTTAATATGTGTGTATGGGACCCTTGATCAGCCCAAGATTACTTCTTAAAATTGATTATCTTTCTATGTTAACCTAAAAATTTTATTTAATTATGAGTAAAAAGTGATTTAGTCATTAAAGAATCTAAATGCTTCCAAGCAAAAGCAAAATGACATACAAAAGTAAGAGACCTAAAAAGATTATAGAATTCCTATTGTGCAAATTTAAACACATCAATCAAATCAAATAAGTGTAAGAAAAGTACATGTGGCAAGTGCCACTTAATTACAACCTAGGGTCTATAGAAATTAAAAGTGGTTAAGTACCACTTATAAAAACACAGATTCTAGTCCTAAAAATAAAGCAAGTGATTTTAAGAATGGGATCTTCTTGATGTCTATACTCCATCTTTCTCCCTTTTATGAGCTCTTTGTATTCGTCAGGTCCATGTATCCAAATGGAAAAGAACTCCCCAAAGATGTGTTTCTTTTCTCTTTGGATTTTTAAATCATCCTAACTTTGATCTCTAAATGAATGGATTTCTCCCATGGGGGATGTGTTGCAGATCTATTTTTATGTATTGTAATTTCGATGATAGCAAACCATTTTTCTCTACGACTAACATTTCAGGACAACAAGATCAGATAACAGTCGGAACCAGCTCAAGATTGGGTAGAATAAGTCTAAGTCAGTTTGTAATGAACTTTTTCTCTTTCTTGAGTCAATTGTAATCTCTATGGTATCCAATGTGAAGTAACCTTACACAGACAAACTTGAGAGAGATATTTTTTTGTTTAGTTTTTTTGTTTTTGACTCATATCGGCCTGGACGATGTTTATATCTGCCTGGATGATGTTTATATCGTCCTGTCCGATCTATTCAAAAATAGAAAACCTAATCAAGGAGCACTGTTAAGGCAGCCATCATTAGCCGATCGAACTGGATGATAGGCTCAAAATAGAAAGAATCAGCTTCCATGATCTATTTAGGTATTCTTTTTTTTTGGTAATCGACCAGGACAATCTTATATCGTCCGGGGCAATTTGGTACAATTATGCCTAAATTAGTCTGGCAATTAAGGAAAGCAATTAAGGATAATTGATATGATCACATCTTCCTATACGATTGTAGGATCGGCTGGGACGATCAGTTCAGAAAACCTTAGTTGCTCCTAGACAATCAATATCGGACAGCTCAAATTCCGGGCAATAGTCTGGACGATCTGGATTGGCCAGCTCGAATTCCGGGCGATGTTCTGGACAATTTTTCTCTGATTTGAACTGATCGGTTAGGTCGATCGTGAGATCATCCCGGATGATCAAGCTATTTTAGAATCATCTAGACCTCAATTCAGAGTGATTGTTTGGAAGATAATCTATGATTTGCACTGATCGGCCAGGACGATATATTATCGCCCTAGACGATGTGAACATTTTTCTTCTATTTGTCCTAGATCGTCCTGGCTGATGTGGATTAAATTACATGGATCGTACAAGACAATATGATTATCATCCTGGATGATAAAGTCGGCAACTTGCAATTATTGAGCTTTTCGAAGCTCTTCTATATAAGAGCTTTTGTTTGAATGTTTTGTATGATGTTTGGTTGTTATCTTGACCTGAGAAAACCTAGAGGAAAGAGAGAGAGAGAGGGAGAGATAGAGAGAGAGAGGATCGTATGAGGTGGAGCTTGTGTGGGGGTTCACAAGGGTTGCTCCAATCATTATTCCACTTCTTCTTCCACTAGAGTCTCTTGTCCTTGGAAGGGTTGGGAAAGGTAAGCTTCAACGATTGATCGAGGTTCTCTGCCTGCTTCAAGAGGAAGCAAAAGAAGTGAGGTTCTCTGCCTGCTTCATGAGGAAGCAAAAGGAGAGAGGTTCTCTACCTGCTTCAAGAGGAAGCAAAAGGAGTGGGGTGCTCTGCCTACTTCAAGAGGAAGCAAAAGGAGTGGGATGCTCTGCCTTGCCGAGGTTGGCGAAAAGGACATTTATAAGGGATTCTCCGCCTAGCTGTGGGGCTAAAGGAGAGTCATGATTGTAGTGCAATACTCAGAGGGCACCTCTAGGGAGTAGACTTAGGTCGAGTTGACCGAACCATTATAAATCTCTGTATTCTATTTTTCTGTGCTTCCACATTATTTATTATTTTGCACTTTATTTTCATTGTGGTGAATCTTTATTTGTGTTGTGCTTTGTTTAAAGAAATTTTTAAAATACCAATTCACCCCCCCCCCCCCCCCTCTTGGTTAGCCTCATGCTAGTTCTCAAGGGCTTAACATCCCTAACAAACTTTCAGGAAGTTACCCTTCTCTTTAGACTTCAAGTTGAATGATTAATATCCCATCTTAAAATTTAACTTTCATAACTTAATTAAATTAAAATTCAAGTCTCTACATAACCTACATTATTATCATAAGCAATTATAATCAAAATCACTAACATCATCTCAAGCAGTTATATAATTAAATTGCTTAAATTATAGTGTAAAATTGCTTTGCTATTCTTTCTAACTCTTAAGGGGGCATATAAATTTATCACCTCTACAAATTTATCAATTAAATTTATTTTTCCCTCTTGATTTTTTTTATTTTTCTTTGCATGAGCTTGGCTACCTATAACAAATTCTATAATTATCTAGATCATTCCTAACATAAGAGTAATCTAATGCCCATCACATTAATTCACATATATCATAATAAAATTAACACATTAATAAATATCATATCAATAAATTATAGCAACCAGCATGTAGTCAAAACCATAAAAAAATCTTAATACGTAAGTAGCATTAAAGGAAAAAAAGTAGCCTAACGTAAAACTAGAAGTGGTTGGATTAACAAATCATCTAAAGTGTGTGCACCATACTATGTTTATTAGATATGTCTTATTCTAGATATATAATAAAGTTTTCTTATGTGTTAATTATTATTATAGGTTAAAGGTTATTTTAAGTGTTGAATGACCTTTATTTTTATCGGGGCCGTGAAATTTATTTCACCTTCCTTAGAGCTAAGTTAATAGCCTCGTAGACACGAGACATCCAGAATTTGTGATTTTTAAATTAATTGTTGGGTTTTTGATTTGAGAGATTAAGTTAATTATGTTTGTCATCAATCAATTTTTGGCATTTTCATAGTGGGCTTGAGGAATATGACCTCCTTAAGATATGTAGCCTCACAATTGAAGGTAGTCTATCCTAAAAATTATATTGATATAGTTGAATTAAATATTTATTTTTACTTAAAGAATTAATAATTAATTGATCTTATGATTTTATAATCCATTAAGTCCATTGGTATCGTTGTCACATTGGGCCTAAGGAACTAGGTCTCAGTAGGACTCTTACCCTCGCAGCTTAAGGTAGTCCATCCTAAAAACATCATCGATGGAGTGTTAGATTAGTTATATAATTTTTGAAGATTAAGCTAATTGGATGAAGCTAATTATGTTGGCAATCAACTGGTTCATGGCGTTGTCACACTTGGCTCAAGGAACTAGGCCTTATTAGGATATGTAGCTCTATAGCACAATACAGTCCATCCTAAAAACTAGGTTGATGTAATTGAATTAAAGGTTTAATTTTGGTTAAGTAATTAATAATCAATTAACTTTAAAGTTTTATACTTCATTGAATTCATTTGTGGTGTTGTTACACTGAGCTCAAGGAGCTAGACCTCCTTAGAACACTTAGTATAATATCCTAAACTCTTAAGTTTCAGGATATTGTCCATTTTTGCCAAAAGGGCTCACATATTTTCCATTTTGGTGTTATTTCTAAGTAAGTTACCCATCCCATAATTACTTTGGGAAGAGCGCACTTAACTGTGGAGTTTGTTGAATGAAATTTCAACCATTACACCAAAAAGCTCTTTGATGTTTAAGAGTTTAATTTTTTTTTACTTAGGGGTTTAAAAAACTACACCATTTAAGTAACTGACATTCTCGTCAGCATCCTTATCCTAGAATCATCTAACAGACATATATGATTTTAGAAGTGGCTCCTAAGAGTTCAAGTGATAGCTCCAATCATGTAGCACTTTATCCCATACAGAGTTCAAGAGATGACTCGATGACAAATCACTCTGTCTTGTTATGTACTTAGTTCCCATGTTCTAATTGGTGTATTGCTCTGAGACTATTTATAATAACAAAATCTGTTAACTATCAAGATATTGTTGGTTTTAGCCAAAGGTCCTCAAGATTTTTCCCTATTGATATAATTTCTTTGTAGGTCACCCATCCCAAAATTGCCCAAAATTTTAGAGTCCTTCAAAAGGTTGAATTTTTACTTAGCTAATTTTATGATCTATTGGGCTTCAAATTCAATGAAATTTGAACCTAAGGTATAAAATGTTACAAAAATTAATGTTGTAAAATTTCACCTCTATTTGGTGTATAATGAATTTCCTAGAAATTTTCTATGTTGTCTAGACATTATTTTTAATTATTTTTTCTAGGTGTCACTAGTTTTTCAACAGGTTTAAAACTTTGGTCATGTAACCCTAAAATAAATACAAGCACACCACAATAAACAGACAGCCTTAGTATATCAATTTAAAGAGAAATGAATTTTTAAAGTTTTAGGTCCAAAATGGACTCATTACCTTATAAATTCACCCCACAAAATTTCAATAAGCTTCTAGACAAAAGAAAAATGCAAGGGATGCCTAAGATTCTAAAAAATATTTCACCAAAAGTTTTGACCAATTTGACCACTGGATTGTGAGAAAAGTATAAAATATTGATTTTAAATTATTATTAATAACTCATAATTCAGTGATCAAAATACTTTAAAATTAATTTTTATAAATATTAGGTTTTAATACCCTTCAAATGGAACTAAAATCATTCAATTAGGTGAAAAATTATATTTATTTTAAATTTTAGAAGTTTTTGAGCATTAAATTAAAATTTTAACTATATTTTATGTTTAAAATTGCGGCACGACCATCTTAGGTGCTGACATGTGTTAGGGACACGTGGCCCATCGAAATTATAAGTGTGGTTTCAACTTAATCATGTTAGTGCTACTTTTTTGCCATCCGATCCAAGACATGGCACATGGAGGGACGGGATGGAGTTGCGTCACCTGCACCGTTCTAATTGAGGACCCACATTCAAATCCTAAGGCCGACATGAACGTGATTTTAATATGAGCCATCTGATCAAATGATCGGATGGCTCAAATTGAAAGGAATTTTAGTTCAAAAGTAATTGAAATTAATTTTGTTTACTCATAAGTTTTTAAATAGTCATTTAAATCTGATGAAGTTTGATACATAAGCTCATGATATTACATATTTTCATTGCTTGGAGTTTGGAGGCTCCGTGCAATTAAAATATTAAGTAGTTTTAAATTGAAATTTAACCAAAAAGATGAGATATCTCACCAACAGTGGATAAATTTTTGAATTCTTGGGCTCCTAGTGAAGTCCTTTCCAAATTTACAAAAGGCTCCACAAATAGATTATACCTAAATTAAAAGTTGTTAAGCAAAACCCGCTTTCTTCCACTACCACCCGCTCTCTTTTCAACAAAATGGTGTTTTTAGGCTTAGGTTTAGTGGAGAAGGTTGCAAATCTTGACCTAAGCATTGTGATTTTGATAATAAAAAATAGTTTTGTTTCTCTTACCTTGCTAATTCCTATTGATTGAGTTTATTGCATATTTGTTTTCGTTATTATGTGCTAACATTTCAAGATCTCAAGCTCACTTGTAAGCAAACACAAGATTGGGTAGACTAGGATTAAGTTAGTCTGTAATTTTAATTCCAAATGCATTTTTTACTTTTTCATTAGCCATAAGACACAAATTTGTTACCTCCTCCTCTGCTTCTCCTTCTGATGATTCTGAGGTAGAGTCGGACCAAAAAGCTTTTTGTGTCTTCATTTTTCCTTTCTTGTACTTGGCCTTGACATCGCTCTTTCCCTTAGCTGGTTGACTCTTTAAGTTGGGGCAATCAGCTCGAAGGTGACCTGGCTTCCTGCACTCAAAATAGATTGTGTCAGATGAACCTTTATTAAAATTAGATCTTTTACCTTTGTTCCAGCTGCTTTGATGACTCCTTTGTTTTCTCTTTAACAAGTTTTTGAACTATCGGGTCATCAAGTCTATATCATTTTCTTCTCCCCCTGCGGAGCTGTCACTTTCTGAGTTGTTTGCTTTTAATGCCACCATTCGCTCCTTATTTTCACCTGCATCACTTTGCCTTTGACTCACTCCTTGCTCGTAGACAATGAGTGACCCAAGGAGATTATCAATATAATAAACGTTAAGGTCTTTAGATTCAGTGATAGCTGTTATCTTTGCATCATAGGAACTAGGTAAGCATCTAAGAATCTTATTTACCTTCTCAGAATTTGAAATCTCTCTACCTAATGCATACAAGGATGTCACAATTTGGATGAACCTAGTGTATATGTCAGATATTGTTTCGCTAGGTTTCATACGGAAGAGTTCATAATCATGCAATAGAATGTTAAGCCTAGACTATTTTTCTTTACTTGTTCCTTCATATGTAATGCACAGTCTATCCCAAATCTCCTTACCAGTAGCACAAGTAGAAACTCTCATATAGTCCTCCGACTTTAATGCACAAAAAAAACAATTTAAACACTTAGCATTTAAATGGGCTAATTCCCTATCCTCATTGCTCCATTCATTAAAAGGTACTGGAGTTTTAACTCCATTTACAAATTTAAAAGGTGCAACATATCCATCATTGACTAACATCCACATGCGATATTCAATAGATTGAAAAAAGGTAGACATTCTAATTTTCTAAAAATCAAATGGAATGTTATCAAAAAGAGGAGGATGGGTTATTGAATAACCATCCGCGGTGTTACGATTACCAAAATGCGACATGATCATTTTTCAAGGTTTTCTAAAACACTATTTTTGAAAGCAGGCTCTGACACTAATTAATATTACTAGATGGATAATAGGGGGTGAATTGTGAAAACTTTATAGCAATAATTAAAACCCAAGCAGGAGTTCTAACTTTTTTTAATGTTTTTAAATTTTTAACATGAAAATTTAAACAACTTCTAAGATAAAATAATTGAACTCAACGTGCAACAATAAAATCTTTTTCTTTCACATGTTTTCACCAAGCAAATATTATGAAAATAAAAATGCACGCAAGAATAAAAAGCGATAAGGAAAAAGCACACCAAAATTTTTATAGTGGTTTCGTCAAACCATGACCAACGTCCACTCCCCGGAGTCCTCCGCTCTGAGATTTTCACTACAAACTATAGCTCTCCTTTTTCCCCCCTTGGCAAGGCGGAGAAGCTATTATAATACTCCCTTTCACAAACCCGGCGTGGCAGAGTGCAAAGCGCTGTTTTCACCCTTCTGGTGACGACAGAGAATCTTCTCTTTTTTCTCGCTTCTGGAGAAGGCAGAGTACCTTCGAGGTCATGAATGTAGATGAGTCTCCCCCTTAGAGAGCCTCCCACAAGTTCTTCCCGGGCCACAGGAGGAGCAAGATGCAGCAAGATCGGAGCAACCGTGTGATCTACCTCACACCTCTTCTCCCTCACCAATCTCACCTTCTCCTACCTCTCTCAACCCCTCAAAACTTCTCAAGAGTTCTCTCCCAAGGATTTCCTCTCTCATCACGTTCTTCTCTCTCTATCTCTCTCTCAAAATATGATAATTTTGACACATAAAAATGGGCTCCAAAATCCATGAATTTGCAAAGTAGTCGTTATAATCGTAAAGTACGATTCTTAATCGTACAGTACGGTATGTATAAACAAGCTTCATCCTGGTACGAAGTTGTACAAATATTTCAAAAAATATTTGTACAGTACGATAATAAATCATATGGTATGATCCACAACACTACTGCTCGTACAGGATGATAGCCGGGATGATCAAATGTCATCTCTGTTCATCGTATGGTATGATCTACATCGTATAATACAACTGGTTCAAATCAAGGCATCCTCTAGGAAAAATTTTGGGATGATCAAAAGTCATCTCTATTCATTGTATGGTACGATGTACATCGTACAGTATGATGAGACAAAAATAAGGGATCGTCTAGGACGATCTTCGGGACGATCAGAATTCATCTCTGTTCATCGTATTGTACGAAGGTGTTCGTACAGTATGATTTTTAAATTGTAATTAAGCCTTGATTTCTTTCACTAATCATGGGTTAAATTAAGTAAGGATTTAAAATAGATCATACCATACGAACGTCTTCAAACTCTACGAACAGCATAAAATAACTTACTTAAGTTAAATCGACGGCTAGGGTTTTGGATTTGGAACACATCGTATAGTATGATAGTATTTGTACAGTACAATTTGTTCATAGAATACATTTTGTAATGTAAAATCGTACAGTACAATATAAAGTCATACAGTACGGTTACCAGAAAAAGAAAAACTATATTTTTTACTTTTAAAAACCCTCTCCCCTGTTTGTGTGCATGATTGCTTAGTCTTACATGCAGTTTGTGACCAGATTCAAGAAAATAAAAAATAAAATAAATAACAAAATACAGTTTCAGACTCGTACTCCTAATCTAACCAGTCTTGAGTCTTCCTGTTATCCTGAGTGGCTTGTAGCCTTCTTGAAATGTTAGTACTCGTGGACAATAGCAAATAGTAAATGATATTCAATGAAAAGTAATTCTTATGACATTATTTGTCATCATCAAAATCTCAAACTCGGGTTCATGGGTCGCAACATTCTCAGGTCAAGACAGTAGCCAAAGATCATACAAAATGTTTGAACAATAGCTCTTATATAGAAGAGCTTTAAAAACCTTGTTGCAAATCTGTTTTCATGCCTTATGTTTTGATGATTGACAAACATCTGGACTGCTTGTTACTTCTAACTTTTCAGGAATCGAAGATCGGACCAACAAACGGAGCTAGTTCAAGATTGCGTAGGTTTAGGGTTGATTCAGTCTGTACTTTATTTTTTCTCTTCTTGAGTCTATTTGTAATGGTCAAAGAGATTGATGCTAAGTAACCCTACACACACACACTTGAGAGAATTAGAAATTCTATTTTTACACATATCGGCCAGAACGATATTTACATCATCCTAGACGATCAGGCTTAAAATAGAAAGTCTAATTAAGGATTTTTAATTAAGGCAGCCGACATTAATAGATCATCCTGGATGATACATGTATCGGCCAGGATGATAAGCTCATAACTGAAAGAAGTTGCCGCCATAGATAATTAAGGCATACTGTATTTTTAAATTATCGGCCAGAATGATCATTGATCGACCTGGACGATATTCACAATTATGCCTTAATTAATCAGGACAAATCAAGGAAGTAATTAAGGATGATTGATACGATCACATCGGCCTGGACGATCTTAGGATCAGTCAGGACAATATAGTCAAGATCCTTAGTTACTCCTCGACGATCGTGATCGGCCAGCATGAAAATAGGGCGATGATCAGGAAAATTTTCCTCTGAATTGAACTAATTGGCCTAGACGATCGTGAGATTGGCCAGGACGATCAAGCCAAATTTCAATTGTCCAGCACCCAAAACAGGGCGATGCTCAGGCCGATCTTCTGAGTTTTGTACTGATCGGCCAGGACGATGTCAATATTGGCCTGGACGATATAGTCGGCAACTTGCAATTAATGAGCTCCCCTGAAGCTCTTCTATTTAAGAGCTCTTGTTCAAACATTTTGAATAACCTTTGTGCTACTGCCTTGACTTGAGAAGGCCTTGAGGAGAGAAAGAGAGAGAGGATCTTGTGAGGGGGAGCTTGTGAGGGGATTCACAAGGGTTGCTTCAAGGATTGCTCTGCTTCTTCTTCGTCTAGAGTTTCTTGTCCGTGGAAGGGTTGGTAGAGGTAAGGAGTTAGCTTTTTGGTTGTGGTTCTCTGCCAGCTTCAGGAGGAAGCAAAAGGAGATAGGTTCTCTACCTTGCCAGGGTGGAAAAAAGGAGGTGCTTTTAAAGGCTTCTCTGCGTAGCTGTGGGGGCTAAAGGATAGTCACGTTTGTAGTGCAACACTCGGAGGGCGCCTCCGGGGAGTGGACGTAGGTTAAGTTGACCGAACCACTATAAACCTCTGTGTTCTTATTTTCTTGCTTTCGCACCTTTATTTCCACATTGTTTTTCTCATGGTGTGATTTTGGTTTATATGTTTTTATTCTTTGTGAAAAGAAATTTTTTAAAATACCAATTCCCCCCCCTCTTGGTTAGCTTGGGCCAGTTCTATAGGGCTTAACATCCCTAACGAACTTTCAAGTGGTATCAGAGCAGGATTCAAAAATTTAGGTTTAAAAACTTTTTGAATTTATCCATGGCTCACCTTGGGAATCGTAACACTACGGAAGGGTATTCTATTACTCGACCTCCCCTGTTCGATAACCTACCTTTTGATTTCTAAAAAAACCCGGATGTCAACATTTTTACAATCTACTGATTATCGTATGTGGATGCTTATCAAAGAAGGTTATTCTCCACCTTCTCGTGAAATTAATGGTGTTAAAACTCAAGCTGCTTTTACTGAATGGACTTTCGATGAATGAGATTTAGCTCAATTGAATGTAAAATATTTGAACTGCTTTTTCTGTGCTTTAAAATCTGAGGATTACATGTGTGTCTCCACTTGCAAAACTGGTAAAGAGATTTGGGATAAATTGTGCATCACCTATGAAGGTACTAATGAGGTTAAACAATCCTGTTTGAACATTCCCTTGCATGACTACGAACTTTTTCGTATGAAACCTCATGAATCGATTTCTAACATGTACACTAGATTTACTCAGATAGTTACTTCACTACATGCACTAGGAAAAGAACTTTCAAACTATGAAAAAGTAAACAAAATTTTGAGATGCTTGCCTTTGTCAGATGATGCTAAAATCACTGCAATCACTAAATCTAAGGATTTGAACACTTATTCCATTGATAACTTATTTGGCTCACTCATTTCTTATGAGCAAGGGGTGAATCAAAGAAATCTTGATGCAGGTGAGAAGAAGAAGGAGAAAACAGCTACATTAAAGGCGCACAAATCGGATTCTGAATCTTCCGGGTCTGTAAGCGATGAAGTTGCCTTCATCACAAGGCAATTCAAAAGATTTCTAAGGAAGAAACAAAATCATCATCAAAATTAGAGAAAAGGTAAGGATCATAAGCATTTTAAAGGATCTTCTAATATTGTTTGTTATGAATGCAGGAAACCAGGACATGTGAGAACTGATTGCTCGACACTTCAAGATAACACAAGCAAGGAAAAGGTTATGGAGAAACCTAAGTTCAAGAAGGAAAAGAAGAGAATCCAAAAGGCTTTCTGGGCGGAATCTGGTACTGACTCCTCTGAGACTGAACCAGAGGAAGAGACAACAAACTTGTGTTTAATGGGAGAAGATACAAGTGATGAGGAAGAGGTATGTAAACCAACCTATGATGAATTGTTTGAGATTTGTGAGAAAATACATGCATCATACAAAAAACACAAAAACTCATGCAAGCCTAAAATTAGAACATTCGAATTTACAAAAAGAGCATGAAGTTTTTCTCAAAGATCATGCAACAATTGATTCAAATCACACGGCTCTTCTTGATGAATTTGATGATTTAAACAAAAAGTATTTGGAATTAATTGATGAAAATAATGCATTAAAAGTTTCACACACCTCACTTAAATCTGATCTTAAGAAATCTAAAGAGATTGAGAAAAAGTTGAGGATTGATAATGATACATTAAAAAGAACTAACTTGAGGATTCAAAATGATTTTGATATATGTAAGAAAAATCAGATGACATCTACTTTTGATCCTAAGCCAGAACCTAGGAAGAGGCATTATAACTCAAACCATTTATGAAAACATCTAACTCCAGGAAAGAGCCCAAACCTGTTTGGGTTCCTAAATCTGACGGTTGTTGAGTTTTGCAGGAGTGCTCTCACCAAAGACCTTGTGGGAGCATAGGATAACTTGACATATGAAGGCTTGTAGCTCATAAATGCTCAAACCTGATGCTTCAATAATTCCTTGAAATGTGTTTTGTTTCAGTGTGTTTTATTTCTGCTTTGTTTGTATTTTTAATGTGCTTTGTTTTCACTTTGCTTCTAAAATTGGCTTTCCATATGTTGTATCTTTTCAAGATTTTAGATTTTGGAGTTTTGAAGAATGTGTTTAGCTTTTCTAAAAATGGTTAAAGGAAGAAACACCGTTGATGGTTTCCCTCCTTCCGACCTTGTTTAGTGGTATGACTTTCTTCTCTAAAACAAAAGCCTAACTCACTTTAGCCAATGGTTTTTGAAACTAAGATTCTTTCTATCTTGCTACAAAAAAAATCTATCTTATGCATAATATCCAAAAGTTCTTATATATCTCTCAAGTTATTTGAGATCTTGCCCTTGCACTGATCATATGATTCTTTAGTTTTGTTTTGTGGGTTATTCTTCCCTATGTTAGAGAGAGAGAGCTCCTATTCTCTAACATTTGGAGGATATACTCACAACTAAGCTTCTTTTAAGAGTTTGCAAAAGAGCTTTTAGCTTGTAAGAATTAAAAAGGAATGAGGCCAATGACGCCGAATTGAAAAAGAAAAATATATACACAAATGTGTATCAAAAATCAAGATGCTCAAAGAGCCAAATCAAAGATACAAGAGGCATAAAATAAGCCCACTAAAAATCAAGCTATCCTCTCTTTTCAAAACTTTTAAAACTTAGAAGAACTTATGGGTTATATGAGATTTTCAAAGACTTGATTTTAAGTTCCATGATTGAGAAAAATTACTTTATTTTATTATTTATGAGATATTTTTCTTTGTAAATGAGTTTTGATTGAATCTTCTTTTTGCCCAATTTGGTTTATTCTGAGTTAAGCACTCTTGTTTTTCAAAAGAAAAACTGTACCATAAAGAACGTCTGATCTAGGGTTAATAGAATCGGATATTTTTCCTTTGACTGATTAGGATTGGCTAAACTCCCTGATCTTGTGGAACTCTAAAGTTTAATTTTTTGAGAACTTCTCATATAATACCTCCATAAAACAAAAAAAATAGAAAAATTAAAATTCAAAAATATTCATTTTTTTATTTTCGTTGTGTTTTTGCTTTTCTTTTACTATGTTTTTGTCTGTTTTTCTTTTTGTTTTATTTTTTGAGGGCCTTGATCATCACCATCTTTTCTTTGGTTTCAAATTCTAGTCACATCGTCATGGCCGATACTTTTATCGTCCTGGACGATAGGACAAAATTTCCTCAAATTCCATCTGCTGGTCTTCTTTGTGCTTGCTATAACTCATCATCCTGAACGATACCATATCATCCTGGACGATCTGATCGAACTCTGTTGCAAACATGATGATAGTCCTGGCCGATATAATATTTTGTCTAGCCGATGCATTTTATGTGCATCGTCCTGGCCGATACATTGGATCGTCCCGGACGATCCACGTGTCAACACATTTGAATCTTTAAAATTGTCCCCGGATGATCCATTATTGGACAATCGTCCTGGCCGATCCATTGATCGTCCTGGACGATACACGTGGCATAGATTTAAAATGTTTTAACTTCGACCGGTACGATCAATTATTATGCATCATCCTGGGCGATACACCTAATCGGCCCGGACTATCTACTTTTTCAACGGTCGTCCGGCTTGACTCGTCGGGACGATCGCCTGTGTCTAATCGTCCTGGCCGATATCTGATCAGCCCGGACGATCGGACCACTTTTTTGACCAATCGGCCTGTACGCAATTATTGTGCCATGTCGTCCTAGACGATTTTGCGATCGGCCTGGACGATATGGCCGTTTCTTTAAATTCTGGCCGATCTAGCCATATTTTCCACATCATCCCTGTGACGACCCCAAGATCCGTGTAGCGAAAGGATTCATCTGATCGTTCTATTGCCTCTTTTTTTTTTTTTTCTTTCTATCGATTTTCATATATGTTGTTCATATCAATCCATACATACATATATCCAGAGCCAGAGATAATTACATTACAGAAAAGAAATAGCAGCGGATACTATAATTCACATATAGTACAACAGTCAGAGTACAGCCAAAAGAGTCCAAAAGAGAAATCTACACTAGCCGTACAGGCTACAAAAGAAAGCCTACCAAGGCTACAAAAGAAAAAGCTACAGAACTCGGCAGAAAGATCTTCAAGCTGAAGGCCCTGCACCTGAAATCATTAACCACATATAATGAGCTTACTAGCCCAGCAGGTCACCAAAGCCTACAACTGAAATCAAAGCACACTGAAAACAATATGCAGATCAATCAAATCAAGTCAATCAATAAGCTATGATCAATGAATTTATGCAGATATGGAAACCAGATCAAATCGAATCAAATCAAATCCATAATCAATGCAACGGTAAAAACATCGATAAATCAATACGCCACAATAATCAAATCAGTAAGTGCTTCCAGTCAGTATCTATCCATCGTAGCAATGTCTATCAATCAATACTATCAATTCAATCAATCGTGTCGTCTACTCAATTCATTGTATCTATAACATTTGTCAAATCGATAGAATATCTGTATCAATCAATAGCAATCAATAGCATCAATTAATTCGTGTCAGAACGTACTCTTGCAAATCAGTCAATCCCATTATTCAATACGAATTGCTCGATATCAATATACAATATTCAATAACACCACGGCAGCGAGGATAATTCAATAATGATGACGTACGATGCTACAATCGGGAAATCATCTCAATCAATAGAGCACTTTTCAATCAATTATATCTATCAACATGGAAAATCCATAGAACGATCAAATCAATAACATCAGAATAATTGAAATCAAATCCATACAATGAAATCATCAGGTCAATTGAAGTCAATACAATCAGCTCCATAAAGAATTCTATCCTACGATAAATCAAATCCATACGACAATAATCAATTCAATCAATCAATCGATAATCGGCACGACGAATCAATGTATCAGTATATCAATAACATGTCAGGATCATTCGTATCAATAGTATCCATATGTCAATATCATAATCCATATGTCAATATCATAATTCATATCGATGTCGATGTCGGTATCTATCAATCAATCCAATCTATATCCATGTCGCTGTCGATATCTATGAATCAATACACAGAATCCATATCAATATCGGTGCCATTATCTATGAATCAATACCTTCCATATCCATAATCCATAGTCCATAGTCCATAGTCCATAATCCATAATCCATTGCATCCATAGTCTATAATCCATAAATCAAGTCGATACGATCGGTAGCAAAGAATCAATACAATAAGATAAATCCATCGATGAAATCAATATGATATCAATAAATCCAAAGCAAGATCGATAAATCAAATCAGTACAATACATTAATGCATATTAGGAAATCCATACGATGCAATATCATATACATACAATTCCATACAATGGTCTAACTGGACAAGCACAAATACTAGATATGATCAATAGTGCTGTTGTAGAAATCCATAGTTCAAGCAGGTTAAACACTGACTATTATCAATAGTGCTGTTGTAGAAATCCATAGTTCAACCAGGTTAAACACTGGCTATTATCAATAGTGCTGTTGTAGAAATCCATAGTTCAACCAGGTTAAATACTGGCTATTATCAATAGTGCTGTTGTAGAAATCCATAGTTCAACCAGGTTAAACACTAGCTATTATCAATAGTGCTATTATAGAATCCATATTGCTGTTGTAGATATCCATACGTTGGTTTCTATAACCAACGTTCAACCAGGTTTCCACTTGTCTTTCAGTATCAATAATCAATTCAATAGTCAATATAAGAACAATGCAGAGCAATCATATCAACATTCATATGCATACCAACTAAATCTATCCATTTCAGACAAATCAGAAATCATACGAAAATCGGGCAGAGCAACGGCAGTCTACAGAATTTACACAGAAATCTCCAAAAATTATAATTCACCAAATTAATACAGAACGTGCACAGTAACATTATAAGACTATTCTTCTACTGCTCAAACCAATTCGGACATCATAATAAATTGCAGTCAAAATAAAACTCCGCAGAACCAAAACGGACCGGACGAAATCTGTCAGAAAATAATCAAAACGTGCAGAATAATCACATCTACAACATACCAAAAGTTATGCGGTGAAATCTTCGCCAGTACCAAACCGGGTACGAAAATCACTTACAAAAACACAAATCTGAGCACCAATTTACAAAACCTCAAAATCTTCGAAAACAGAAGTAGGGTTCGGAGTCCTTACAGCGAGACAAACAAAATATCCAACAGCAACGAATGACGAAAATCGCTCCGCGGGCCCCGAAATCGGACTTCTTCCTTTGCCTTTTCCTCTCTTTCTCTCTCTTCAAATTAGATATTTTATGTTTAAAATGATTTCTCTCTCCTCAAAACGAGCTGATTTTCTTATAACATAAGTTTGATCGGCCCGGCTGATCGACACATCGTCCTGGCCGATGTGAACAAAATCCAATCGGCCCTGGACGATTTCTCAGGACGATGCGCTCGGGATTCTTGTCGTATCTGATCGTCCCAGGACGATCCAAAACGTCCTGAACGATCCAGTCCAGAAATCACTCCAGAAATCATTCAGAAATCAGCCGTTTCAATGCACTGATCGGCCTGGACGATCTCACCATCGTCCCGGCCGATTCTGGGGAAAAATCACTTTTCCCAGCAGCTACAGCAAAGGAACGAGGTCTCACAATCTCCCCACCTTAGAAAAATATCGTCCCGACATTTCCCTAAGGGTACAGAGCAAAAACAAAAGCAAAACGAAATAAAACAGAGCTAATCCAATCAATCAGACAATCAATAAATTGCACAAATCACAACAAAACAGACGATAAATAAAAACTCGTACCAGTCACATTTGCAGGCATTTCTGGTGCATCCTCCTCCATCTCTTGCTCATTTCCAATCAGATCAGTCGGGACAGTCGGAGCAGTCGGAACCATCGGAACAGGTCCTTGCTTAAGTTCAGAACTTGGGCATTCCGTCATTCTATGTCCATATCCACCACATCGGAAGCATTGCCCAGTCTTCCGATAACATTGTCCCGAATGTCTTTTCCCACAACATATACAAACATTAAACCTTGCTCTGCTACCTTCCCCACTTTTCTTGCTACGGCCAGAGCGTTTTGCTAACTTGTCGCTCACCATTTGAGTGACCATGTCAGCAAACTTATTCATATTTGCAGATGTGAGTGGGAGATCAGTAGCAGACTCAACTTTCTTTCCTTTCGGATCCATTGTCCTGATCAATACAAATCATTCAAACCGGATCAAATCACAGAGTCAAACACGTAAAACAAAACGAATCAAATAATGCAATCGTCAACTCTGGATATAATCAAATCCTTTTCACTACACTCGCTCTGATACCACTTATGATGACCCCAAGATCCGTGTAGCAAAAGGATTCATCTGATCGTTCAATTGCCTCTCTTTTTTTTTCTTTTCTTTCTATCGATTTCCTTATCTATTGTTCATATCAATCCATACATACATATATCCAGAGCCAGAGATATTTACATTACTGAAAAGAAACAGCAGTGGATACTATAATTCACATATAGTACAATAGTCAGAGTACAGCCAAAAGAGTCCAAAAGAGAAATCTACACTAGCCGTACAGGCTATAAAAGAAAGCCTACCAAGGCTACAAAAGAAAAAGCTATAGAACTCGGCAAAAAGATCTTCAAGCTGGAGGCCCTGCACCTGAAATCATTAACCACATATAATGAGCTTACTAGCCCAGCAGGTCACCAAAGCCTACAACTGAAATCAAAGCACACTCGAAACAATATGCAGATCAATCAAATCAAGTCAATCAATAGGCTATGATCAATGAATTTATGCAGATACAGAAACCAAATCAAATCGAATCAAATCAAATCCATAATCAATGCAACGGTAAAAACATCGATAAATCAATACGCCACAGTAATCAAATCAGCAAGTGCTTCCAGTCAGTATCTATCCATCGTAGCAATGTCTATCAATCAATACTATCAATTCAATCAATCGTGTCGTCTAGTCAATCCATTGTATCTATAACATTTGTCAAATCGATAGAATATCTGTATCAATCAATAGCAATCAATAGCATCAATTAATTCGTGTCAGAATGTACTCTTGCAAATCAGTCAATCCCATTATTCAATACGATTTACTCGATATCAATATACAATATTCAATGACAACACGACAGCGAGGACAATTCAATAATGACGACGTACGATGCTACAATCGGGAAATCATCTCAATCAATAGAGCACTTTCCAGTCAATTATATCTATCAACAGAGAAAATCCATAGAACGATCAAATCAATAACGTCAGAACAATTGAAATCAAATCCATACAATGAAATCATCAGATCAATTGAAGTCAATACAATCAGCTCCATAAAGAATTCTATCCTACGATAAATCAAATCCATACGGCAATAATCAATTCAATCAATCAATCGATAATCGGCACGACGAATCAATGTATCAGTATATCAATAATATGTCAAGATCTGTCGTATCAATAGTATCCATATGTCAATATCATAATTCATATCGATGTCGATGTCGGTATCTATCAATCAATCCAATCTATATCCATGTCGCTATCGATATCTATGAATCAATACACAGAATCCATATCAATATCGGTGCCATTATCTATGAATCAATACCTTCCATATCCATAATCCATAGTCCATAGTCCATAGTCCATAATCCATAATCCATTGCATCCATAGTCTATAATCCATAAATCAAGTCGATACGATTGGTAGCAATGAATCAATACAATAAGATAAATCCATTGATGAAATCAATACGATATCAATAAATCCAAAGCAAGATCGATAAATCAAATCCGTACAATACATTAATGCATATTAGGAAATCCATACGATGCAATATTATATACATACAATTCCATACAATGGTCTTACTGGACAAGCACAAACACTAGCTATGATCAATAGTGCTGTTGTAGAAATCCATAGTTCAACCAGGTTAAACACTGGCTATTATCAATAGTGCTGTTGTAGAAATCCATAGTTCAACCAGGTTTAACACAGGCTTTTATCAATAGTGCTGTTGTAGAAATCCATAGTTCAACCAGGTTAAACACTGGCTATTATCAATAGTGCTGTTGTAGAAATCCATAGTTCAACCAGGTTAAACACTGGCTATTATCAATAGTGCTGTTGTAGAATCCATATTGCTGTTGTAGATATCCATACGTTGGTTTCTATAACCAATGTTCAACCAGGTTTCCACTTGTCTTTCAGTATCAATAATCAATTCAATAGTCAATATAAGAACAATGCAGAGCAATCATATCAACATTAATATGCATACCAACTCAATCTATCCATTTCAGACAAATCAGAAATCATACGAAAATCGGGCAGAGCAATGGCAGTCTACAGAATTTACACAGAAATCTCCAAAAATTGCAATTCACCAAATTAATACAGAACGTGCACAGCAACATTATAAGACTATTCTTCTACTGCTCAAACCAATTCGGACATCATAATAAATTGCAGTCAAAATAAAACTCCGCAGAACCAAAACGGACCTGACGAAATCTGCCAGAAAATAATCAAAACGTGCAGAATAATCACATCTACAACATACCAAAAGTTCTGCGGTGAAATCTTTGCCAGTACCAAACCGGGTACGAAAATCACTTACAAAAACACAAATCTGAGCACCAATTTACAAAACCTCAAAATCTTCGAAAACAGAAGTAGGGTTCGGAGTCCTTACAGCCAGACAAACAAAATATCCAACAGCAACGAACGACAAAAATCGCTCCGCGGGCCTCGAAATCGGACTTCTTCCTTTGCCTTTTCCTCTCTTTCACTCTCTTCAAATCAGATATTTTGTTTTTAAAATGATTTCTCTCTCCTCAAAACTAGCTGATTTTCTTATAACATAAGTCTGATCGGCCTGGCCGATCAACACATCGTCCTGGCCGATGTGAACAAAATCCAATCGGCCCTGGACAATTTCTCAGGACGATGCGCTCGGGATTCTTGTCGTATCTGATCGTCCCAGGACGATCCAAAATCGTCCTGGACGATCAAGTCCAGAAATCACTCCAAAAATCTTTCCAGAAATCAGCCGTTTCAATGCACTGATCGGCCTGGACGATCTCACCATCGTCCCGGCCGATCCTGCGGAAAAATCACTTTTCCCAGCAGCTACAACAAAGGAACGAGGTCTCACAATCCCTTCTTCTCTTGTGTCTCCTTGCTAATCTCTTTTCTATGGCTGGTGGGAAACGTGTTCGATAGGCTTCTAGGAGTTCCTCAAGGGCCACTCTGGACCCTCGATTCAGGGAGGCAGAGGATCAGGCTGCCTACCATCGATAAAAAGAATGTGGGATTACTGTCTCCAGAATCATCAATCCTACCAACATCTCATACCCAGTAATGGATCTTTTCGCTCACACCTCCCTTTATTTCATTTTGTCTCTTGCTTTTCCCTTTAATACCAAGTTTCTTCGAGAATTCTTTGCAAACCTTCGCATTAATTCTACCTTCACAATCTTGACCTCCTATGTGAATCGACGCCCTGTCGAAATCACATATCAGGACTGTGTTGAACTGTTACAGCTATCCACCACCGGGGATAAGCTGCTCTTAATCGCTTCAGGTCCTGACCTTGACTGGTCCATGGTGAATCACTTCCTTTGCCAGACCAATGCACCTTTTCATGTTGGAGAGACTAGCTCTTTAGTCAAAGATGCTAGGACAATCCAACATGTCATTCGCACCTCCAAAATTCCAAAAGCCAGGGACCGAATCCACATCACCCCTCTACTTTCTCTCACTACTTTCTACATCATGGCACGTAGAGAATTCAATATTGCGGTGTTAATTTTTCGGTACATTGATCACTTAACCACAATCCGCGATCGAGGTCATAAGAAGAAACCCAATCTAGCCTTAGGACACATCATAGCCTATGTCATTGAAACTAAATACCAACTTCAGTATCCTATTCCACCTAACCTCCCAACTCCCTTCTATTCAAATAGTTCCTTCAGTACCCTTCATAGTACTCGTCTCCACCCAGGAGATGGGGAACCTCGGGGGTCTGGAGAGGAGGAGGCTCCTACTCCCGCTCCCGTTCCAGATCCTGTTCCTCTCCACCAGCACTCACCGATTGATCAGTTGATAGAGAGGTTTGATCGTTGGGAGACCCGCTTTGATGCTTACGTTGTTGCACAGGAGCAGCAACATTCTGATGACATGAACCGCTACAAGCAGAACCGCGTAGAGGGATTAGCCCTCTTTGACAGTTACATGACTCACCAGTAGCAACAGCATGACTAGGACATCGCTTGGTTCAATGCTCAGTTTACTTCACTTACCAGCTACTTTCAGCAGCCACCTCTACCACCTCCATCCGATGATCAGGGTCCCTTATTTTTCTAGTCTGTGTTTTCTATTGCTTTTTCCTGCTTTCTGTAGGTTGCTTTTTAGTCTAATTTTTGTCTCTGTTGTGTTGTTTTCTTTTGTATATCTGGACCCTCTTTTTGTGATGACAAAAGGGGGAGTAGGTTGTGGTAGGAAAAATGTTATGTAACTTTGAATTTTTAATGAACTATGTTTTTTAGTTTTTCCTACTTGTGTTTGCCATCATCAAAAAGGGGGAGATTATTGCAAATCTATTTTCATGGCTTATGTTTTGATGATTGACAAACACTTGGACTGCCTATTACTTCTAACTTTTCAGGAATTGAAGATCGGACCAACAAACGGAACCAGTTCAAGATGGCGTAGGTTTAGGGTTGAGTCAGTCTGTACTTTGCTTTTTCTCTTCTTGAGTCTATTTGTAATGGTCAAAGAGACTGATGCTAAGTAACCCTACACACACACACTTGAGAGAATTAGAAATTCTATTTTTACCCATATCGGCCAGGACAATATTTACATCGTCCTGGACGATCAAGCTTAAAACAGAAAGTCTAATTAAGGATTCTTAATTAAGGCAGCTGACATTAACAGATCGTCCTGGACGATACGTGTATCGGCCAGGACGATAAGCTCAAAATAGAAAGAAGTTGCCGCCATAGACAATTAAGTCATACTGTATTTTTAAATTATTGGCCAGGACGATCATTGATCGGCCTGGATGATATTCACAATTATGCCTTAATTAATAAGGACAAATCAGGGAAGTAATTAAGGATGATTGATACAATCACATCGGTCTGGACGATCTCAGGATCGGCCAGGACGATATAGTCAAGATCCTTAGTTACTCCTGGACAATCGTGATCGGCCAGCATGAAAACAGGGCGATGCTCAGGACAATTTTCCTCTGAATTGAATTGATCGGCCTGGACAATCGTGAGATCGGCCAGGGCGATCAAGCCAAATTGCAATCGTCCAGTACCCAAAACAAGACGATGCCCAGGCCGATCTTCTTTGTTTTGTACTAATCGGCCAGGATGATATCAATATCGGCCTGGACGATATAGTCGGCAACTTGCAATTAATGAGCTCCCTTGAAGCTCTTCTATTTAAGAGCTCTAGTTCAAATGTTTTGAATAACCTTTGTGCTGCTGCTTTGACTTGAGAAGGCCTTGAGGAGAGAAAGAGAGAGAGGGAGAGAGAGAGGATCTTGTGAGGGGGAGCTTGTGAGGGGATTCACAAGGGTTGCTTCAAGGATCGCTTTGCTTCATCTTCGTCTAGAGTTTCTCGTCCGTGGAAGGGTCGGTAGAGGTAAGGAGTTAGCTTTTTGGTTGTGGTTCTCTGCCACCTTCAGGAGGAAGCAAAAGGAGATAGGTTCTCTGCCTTGCTAGGGTGGCAAAAAGGAGGTGCTTTGTAAAGGCTTCTCCGCCAAGCTGTGGGGGCTAAAGGAGAGTTACGTTTGTAGTGCAATACTCGGAGGGCGCCTCCGGGGAGTGGACGTAGGTCAAGTTGATCGAACCACTATAAACCTTTGTGTTCTATTTTTCTTGCTTCCGCACCTTTATTTCTGCATTATTTCTCGTGGTGTGATTTTGGTTTATGTGTTCTTATTCTTTGTGAAAAGAAATTTTTTAAAATACCAATTCACCCCCCTCTTGGTTAGCTTGGGCCAGTTCTATAGGGCTTAACATCTCTAACGAACTTTCAAAGCTCAATAATTACAAGTTGCCAAATTTATCATCCAGGATGATAATAATCATATCATCCTATACGATCAATGCAATTTAAGCCACCTCAGCTAGGATGATCTGGGATGAATAGAAGAAAAATGTTTATATCATCCAGGACGATAATATATCATCCTGGACAATCAGTACAAATCTCATAGTATCAGCTAAACAATCACTCTGAAATGAGGTCTGGATGATTCTAAAATAGCTTGATCGTTCGGGACGATCCCATGATCAGCCCGGCCGATCAGTTCAAATCAAAGAAAAATCATCCAGAACATCGCCCGGAATACGAGCTGACCGATCCAGATCATCCAAACTATCGCCCGAAATTTGAGCTGTCCGATATTGATCATCCAGGAGAAACTAAGGTTTTTGGTGCTAATCATCATGGAAGATCTTGCTATCATCCATGACGATGTGATCGTATCAATCATCCTTAATTGCTCCCTTGATTGCTGGATTAATTTAGGTATAATTGTCTCAAATCGTCCAGGATGATAACATATCGTCCTGACCGATTTCCATAAATATAGAATACCTAAATAGATCATGGCGACAGATTTTTTTTATTTTGAACTTATCGTCCTGGCTGATACTTGTATCATCCATGCCAATACAGTTAATGACGGCTACCTTAACAATGATCTTTGATTAGGGGTTCTGTTTTGAACCCGATCGTCCAGGCTGATAAAACTATCGTCCGGGATGATGTGAGTAAAAAATAGAAATCCTAATTAAAAAAAAAATCACTCAAATGTGTGTGTAGGGTTACTTAGCATCAGAACACTTCAATGGTTACAATAGACTCAAGAAGGGGAAAAGAAAATTACAGACTAACTCAAACCTAGTCTACCCAATCTTGAGCTGGTTCTGTTTGCCTTCTAATCTTGTGTCCCTGAAATGTTAGTAAAAAAAGATAATCATGGAGAAAAATGGTTTGCTATCATCAAAAACATATTTCATAAAAATAGATTTGGAACACCAACAACATCCTCTTGTAAGTAATGTAACTTTAAATCTGAACTTAGACTTTGACATTTCACCTCCAAATCAATCAATGGGGTAAAAGAGTCGAGCCAAAATATCTTGATTTTCCTTTTAAAATTTGTAAATCATCATCTTGAATGAAAATTTAACATGTGAAGTTTCGAGACCCAAGGAAAATCTCTTTCAAATTTCAAAAAATTCAAACTCCTTAGAAAATTCTATTCAAATCAAGTCTAGATTAATGTTGATATATATTTTTCTACAACATTTTCTTGTAATTAAACATATACCGGGGAAATTCAAACTTTCTTTAAATAAAAATCAATCTTTATATTTTATCTTTACACATGGGATTATAGTTCTTATAATTCAATAAACGAGATAAAATATAAAAAATTCTTTTCAATTTTAAATTCAAGATTCTAATTCAAATCCTCTTTCTTAATTATCAGAAAAAAAATCAAACATTTGCAATAGCCGAAAAGCCGCTTTTCTCTATTGACCAAAGCCTCAATGTCAAAGAGCTGATTCATTCAAGTGCAATCTAGTTTGGAATATGGTTTAAGTCCTTGAACCTAACTAAAAATGGAAATACAAACTTCAACCTAGTTGTTGAAGGGGATAATGATGCTTCTGTAGTCGAGTTAAAAGTAGGGGCAGGGACTGACGTTCCTCCCATTCTTGAAATGATGGCGAGTTTTATCCTTGTACCTATTATACCCTCTACTAAGAGTGCTAAGAAAAAACTTCTTTAGGGTGAGGAAGAAGATCACTAAGTCAAGGAAGATGACCGAGTAGAAGAATTTAACTATAATTAAACCTAAGGTTGCCGAGGAGCTGTCGATTCTTGCCTCTTCTCCACTCTTAAAAGTGAGTCATTTTTTACCCTCTTACAGCTACTACAGGGGAGGAGAGAGTCACCAAGATAGCTAGTACTCTGCCATGCCCGGTGGATTACAGTGTCAAGAGGACTCCTAGGAGAACAAACTCTGAAAGCTAGGATATTGAGAAACATCATCCATACCTTGTTTTACCAAGCAGGCCAGACTAAGGAATATTACATAAGACACCTGAAGGGCATGATCTCACAGAAGCTTGGAAAAGAAGTTCTTAATGAAGAAAATTCTGAAGCCACAAATTTGACTCTTTAGCTAGTGAGGATGAAAAAAAGGTTTGTTAAGTAGCCCACCACCACCTCCCATCTATAAAGACAGAGGAAATAGTCATAAAAGAATCTAGAAAGGGTTACCCTCAAAATGGTATTCCGCCATTTCCCCCTTCAAGACTATCAAAGCTATCCCCTGTGAAAGCTAGGTCTAAGGCGAAGTTGAAGATTTGAGCTTTCTGGATGTTAAGGGCAAGAGGCCCACGATACAAAGTGAGTCTTATGTACCAAAGAAGTTAATTAGATTTATGATAATTCATATCAAAGATAGTCAAGTCCAATTTTTAGTTGATATCCCTCGACTTACTATTTAGGGATGTAAGGATTCTATTCTTTTTTATGATGGAGTTCTCATTGTTCAAGCGCTATTATCACTAGTCAAGATGGATATCCCTCACCATACTAAGGATGTCACCCTCACAGCTTCTGACCGAAGAGTAGTCATAGGGGAGGGGATAGTTCCAAACATCAATGAAGAGATGCTAGACCAGCTAGCATCGAAAATAGTTACTGAGGAAGATATTAAGATCGAGAAGATCCTCTCCAAATTGAAAGGAGAAGAGCTTGATCAAGTGTTTGAATTCAAGGGATACCTACCAATCGATACAAAAGAAATTGAGAGAAAACCGATCGATAAAGTGGTTCAAGATCCGAGAGATCCTTAAGCGGAAGATATCGAAGCCTTCAACCCACATTTTGATGATTTGTTGATAGAAGATACCGCTTGTAACATTTCTATGGTCGATACCATGCATCGGCTAGAGATACTGAATCTTTTAAATTCCGATTTGGTAAAGAAGAGGATTTGATAACACTAAATTTAGACTCAGATGGCTCAGATTGGTTAAATGATAAGAATGAGTATGTCAAGAGTATGTAAAGTAAAATTGAGTAGATGATGTTAAATCAATAACAAATACAAAATCATCTTATTAAAGCTCAATAATCTCAACCCGAGCAATTGCAAACTACAATTTAAATAGTGGGTGAACACAACATGAAAGCATATTCAAACCCAAAGATTCTAGAGATTATTTCCCTAGTGTCTCCAGCATACGAAGATATTCTCCAGAAGATTAAGAACCAGGTAAGAGAGGCCCTATCCCACTCTTAAGAGATTGTATCTATTCCAAAGGGTTTACCTTACCTTGAGGAATAGGATGTAGTCCCTTATCCAAAGGTTTTTGTTCCACCTTATTTCAAAGTGTTCAGTGGTTTAGAAAACCCAAGAAAACATCTAGCCCATTTTGAGCGAGCTGTTGTAATACAGAAGGGTCAGATGCTCTACTCTTTCATCAATTTATGAGTAGTTTATTCGATATAGCTTTTTAGTGGTATGTAGATTTACCAAATGGTTCAATAAAAACTTTCATAGAGATCGAGGGTCTATTCTTAAAGAGATTCTAAGGAGCTCAGCTGTGCGTAACTATTGGTGATCTTATCTTAAAAAAAAAATCGAGCAAGTCTTTGGTTAAGTACATCTTGGGGTAGTGAAACATCTTGATGAAGTTTGAACCCTGATTATAGGAGCAACATGCAATGGAGATTCTTCTAAAGAATTTCCACGGGGCTATTACCTTTTTATTGGGTTTACAATCAAAACCATTGAAAATTTTCTCAATAAATCTAGTAATTTACATGGAAAGGCTTTTAAAATGTTATTCCTAAAGGATTCTACTAAAGTAAAGAAAGCTAGCAAATCGTTGAAGTTTTTTAAAAAGTTAATAGAATGGTTTTAACTATTGATAAAGGGAAGAAACCTGTAAATACTCAATCAAGAAATTTGGCAGTCCAACAAACTCAAAAATCTAAACCTTTTTAGGTAACTTATCAACCTACCAGGGATCCTTACCTAATTTCTTTTATAGAGAGATTGGCTCTTATGTATCCATTTATGAGGAAATCATTAAGGAAAATATTCAAGAGTTTTTAAAAGAAACTAGATTTTTTAATTATTGTAGGCCAAGAAGCCAGAAAAGAAAAATAAAAAGGATGATCCTAACCTTTTCCCCTACCATTGCATATTGGGCCACACAATCAAAAACTACATTGTCTTCGAGGACTAGCTCGAGAAAAATTTTCATCATGGTAACATTATATTTCAAAAGGAGTTTCTTGTCAATCCAGATCAAGGGTCTATCAAATCAATCTAATGTAAAAATTCTAATCTTTCTTTATCCATTGAAGATGGTAAGGATATAACACTATCCCGTGTATTTAAAAGTCGATTAAAAAATCCTTTCATCTTTTTCAATTGTTATCGATGAGAGCCGAAGGCCCGATCTAGGAGGTTGACCTGGAGGCATTATAGGAGGATGTTGGGATAATTTCCTCTCCAGTAGTTGTAGGAACTTATGTAATCAATAAAAATGAAAAAAAGTGACATTTTTATGGAGAGGAAATGTTATGATGAGAGATGTGTACAAGTGGTGAATGGTAGCTCAGAACCACTATCCCCATTGATTTCATCTGACTTTTATTTTATCCCATCAAAGGAAAAGGGTCAAAAATCAAATAAAATGAATGATCCATCTGCACAAATTTTGATGATTAATATTGAGAATGTAATTTTAAATGACTCTTCTGTTGAAAATAATCAAGAATTGGCTGAGATAAGTCAAGAAGTTCAAACACTCTGCTCTCTAGATTTGAACCTTTAAATAAGAAATAAATTTGATGTCTTATCAAATGGTGATACCCTAAAAATTAACTTTTATAGGAGCCTCGTCATGGTTGAATCTTTGGATTCAAAGTCCCATTAAGAAAATAACAGTCAGTAGCCTAAGGAGAGCGTACATCTCCCCCATAGTTCATCCTTTCGATGAGATTGTGCAAGTACAATTACATGGTGGCAAGGTCTTACCCCCTAGGCTTCCTCCCCAGGAAAAAAGAAAATATGTTACTTCCACTAATCCAATTCAAGTCCCTACTTAATAATCGAATTCTCTTTTAAATCCACCGGGTCCTGATGTCAATGTTCTAATTGTTGATTAAAATGTCTTTTCTCATCTTAGGAAGTTTTTGTTGAGGGAGTTGCTACTTAGCTATGCATATTTTATATTCTCGCAACTTGTATATTTTTTATGATTCCAAAAATTATTGTTTTGATTATAGTTTTCTCCTAACATATTTTTGAAGAATTATTTTTGCTCTTATGTGCTTTAATATTTTGGGAACATTATACTCCAGATTATTGAAGACTTCAAAATCAAGATCAACTTAGAATATTTTATAAATTGAAGTCTATATTTTTTATTTTATTGAGTTTGAGAGAATGAGATTGTAATTGAATAACTTAGCACACACGTCGGGGAAGAACTTTAAAATTATAATTTTTAAAACTGATCGTACAGTATGAATAACATTCGAACAGGATGATATGGTTAGTTATACTCCCGAATGAGTAATGGAATGAATAGAGAGGGCAAATTTTTTTTTTTAAGTATAGTTCGTCCATACGATATTTATCATTCGTCCCAAGACAATGCTCTTTAGATGCGTTCATTCACACGATATTTATCATTCATCCCAGGATGAAGCTCTCTAGATGCGTCATCCAGACGATATTTATCATTCGTCCCAAGACTATGCTCTATGGATGTGTTCATCTATATAATATTTATCGTCCGTCCTACGACGATGCACTATAGATGCATTCAACTAGAAGATATTTATCGTTCATCCCAGGATGATAGGCTCTGGATTTGCCAAAATGCACTATTCATCTAAACGATGTTTATGGTTCGTCCCAGGATAATCTTCTCTATTCTGGAAACTTAAAATTTATCTTGTTTTTTCATACCAACGAACTTTGAGAAAAATTGTTCGTACCGGACAAACACAGTTCATTCTGGATGATGATCTGGTATGAAGGCAGTTCATACAAGTTCACATTAAGTTCATACATAATAGTTTTTACACTGTTCGTACGTACAAAATGGGATCATACGAGATGATCGTGGATGGTCAGAAATTGAAAAATGTAGTTTTTAGATGATTTTTTGTGTATTTTCTATAAAAGGTCCAAGTTAGTCTGTCTTAAAATCTTTTTGTCATTTGGTCTTTGTGTTTATTAAAGGAAATTTGAAGGAGAGAATGAGATAGAGTGTTTGAAGGAGATTTCTTACTACTAGAGTGTGAAGGGTTTGTTGAAGTTACTCAAAGGTAAGGATCTCATTTTCTAATTTGTGATTACTTCACTCTTTTCTCTTGTCCTTCTAGATTTCTTGTGAGGAGATCTTTCAAGAAGATCTGGTTCTCTGACCACGCTTGTGGAGTGTGAACAGCCAGAGGTCCTCTGCCTACACTTGGAGAGTATAAAAGGATGATGGTTCTCTGCCAACACGTGGAGAGTGTGAACAGCGGAAGGTTCTCTACCTACACTTGGAGAGTGTGAACCGTGGAAGGTTCTCTTCCAACATTTGGAGAGTGTGAACAGCGGAAGGTTCTCTACCTACACTTACAGGGTGTAAAAGGACAACGGTTCTCTACCGCACCGGGTAGTGGTGGAAGAGAGTTTTTATGAAGGCTTCTCCATTTACTGTGGGGGAAAAAAGAGAGACACTAGTGGTAATAGTATAATACCTGAAGTGGGAGACTTCAAGGAGTGGAAGTAGGCCGTGTTTGACCGAACCACTATAAATCTTGTGTCTTCTATTTTCTGCTGCTTTTTATTTTTTCAGTGTTGTTATTATCTGTGGTTGAAAAATTACTTTTATAATTTTGAAAATAATTTTATAATTTTTTCAAAATTAAAATAAGAGAAAAATTTTAAAATTACCAATTCACTAACCCCTCTTGGTTAGCCGTTGGGACAAAAATTTAGGTCTAATAACCTAACTCATATTTAACAAGTTTCAACAAGTGGTATAAGGGCTTAGTTTTAAAACCATAAGTTTAGACTACTTTTTGATTAATGACCATGGCTACATTTATAAATTGAATTACAACCTGAGGATCAAGAAAACATCACGTTGATGACTAGACAGTTCAAAAGCTTTCTGAAGAGGAAGCAAAAGAGACATCAGTAATAAAATCGAAGTAAGTTTAATATGAATGTTACTGTTTCAAAAGAAGTTATTTACTATGAGTGCAAGAAATCTGGACACATTAAGTCAGACTGCCCAAAACTCAAAGCCACTCCTTAAAGGGAGAAGATAGAGGAGAAACCAATTATAAAGAATGACAAGAAGAAATTCCAAAGAGCTTTTTGGATGGACTCAGCTTCAGACTCGTTAGAGACTGAAAAGGAAGAGGAAGTCACCAAAATGTGCTTGATGGCTGATAAACTTGATCATTCAGATCTAAAAGAAGTATGTGACTTGACTTAAAATAAACTTTTAGAAATCTCTAAACGTATACATGATGCATATAAAAAGTTAAATAAAATACATGTTAGTCTAAATTCAGAATTACAAGAACAACAAACAGAACAAGAAATCCTTAGGAAAGATCATGCATTAATTGATAAAAACCACATGAAATTACTTGATGAGTTTGACAGTTTGAATAAGAACTATGAAAATTTAAAATCATTCTATGCAGAACTAGAAAAAGAATTTAAAACTTTTAAAAATGAATCAAAAAACATAGAGCACTGTATGAATTATGACATAAGAATCTATAAGGACATGAACATATATTTGAGATTGAAAGTGGAAGCTCTCGAAAAAAAATAGGAAATCCCCAACATTTAAAGATTTTACAAATCCTATTTTATATCCAAAGTTTTTAGAACTCAGTAGGAAATAGAACAATTATAAAAAATTGAGAAACCCATTTCGTTGAGTTAAAAATTTTAATTATTGCATGATTAGACACATAGCACACACATGTACTTTGGATAGAAAAAATCATTTGTTGTGGACGCCTAAGATGCATAAAAATAGACATATCATACATGCATCTATTTATAAGTTGCCAAAAGGTGAACCCAAACTTGTTTAGGTTTGGTGGTCTGACGTTTGATAATTTTGTAGGTTCACTCTCATACAAGGCCTTGTAAGAGTATATGGTACATTGACAGCAATTTTTTAAAGCATATGACTGGAGATACTACACAATTCGTATAACGAGAACCTAGGAGTGGAGGCAGGGTTACACTTAGAGATAACACCACAAGGAAGGTGGTAGGATCAGGTATTTTTGGGAACTTGATAAACTTTTTTGTAAAAAATGTTTTGTTTGTAGAAGCTTAAAGCATAATCTTCTGAGTATTAGTCAGCTATGTGACAAAGGATATTGTGTTAAATTGTTTCCTACTAGCTGCATATTAAGTTTGAATGGTAATGATGTTTTACATGATATAAAGGTAAATAATGTTTATATGCTAGATTTAAATTATATCAAAACTCATACTATTTTTTTGTTCATAAACTATTTATGATGAGTCATGGCTATGACATAGGAGACTATGTCACTCTAGCATGAAAAACCTTAAGAGGATTTCCCAAAAGAACTTAGTTAGAGGTATATCAAAACTAGACTTTATTAAAAATCACCTTTATGAAAGTTCGTTAGGGATGTTAAGCCCTTAAGAACTGGCCCAAGGATAACCAAGAGGGGGGGCGGGTGAATTGGTGTTTTAAAAAAAAATTCAATCAAAGCACAACACAAACCAGATTCACAACAATGAAAACAAAGTGCAAAATAATAAACAATGTGGAAGCACAAAACAGAACAAAAAGATTTATTGTGGTTCAGTCAACTAAACCTACGTCCACTCTTCGGAGGCACCCTCCGAGTATTGTACTACAATCGTGACTCTCCTTTAGCCCCCACAGCTAGGCGGAGAAGCCCTTAAAAAACCTCCTTTTCATCAACCCCGACGAGGCAGAGAACCCCACTCCTTTTGTTTCCTCTTGACGCTGGCAGAGAACCTCACTCCATTTGCTTCCTCCCTAACCAGGCAGAGAACCTCAATCGATCACTGAAGCTTACCTCTCTGAACCCTTCCAAGGACAAGAGACTCTAGTGGAAGAAGAAGAGGAAAAATTCTTGGAGCAACCCTTGTGAACCCCTCACAAGCTCCCCCTCACAAGATCCTCTCTCTCTCTCTCTCTCCCTCTCTCTCTCTCCTCTAGGTTTTCTCAGGTCAAGACAGCAGTAAAGGATATTCAAAATGTTGCTCAAGAGCTCTTTAAATATAAGAGCTTTGAAAGAGCCCATTAAATGGAACTTGCCGACATTATCGTCTAGGATGATATACATATTGTCTTGGTCGATTAGTTCAAATTAATCTTAATCAGCCAAGACAATCTGGGACGAACAACAGAATTTTGGTCGTATCGACCAGGCTTATTAAAATATCATCCTAGATGATTAGTTCAAATCACAAAATATCATCCTGAACATCGCCCTGATCGTGCTTGGGCCGATCTTGATCGTCTAGAAGAAATAAAGGTTTTTGAACTGATCATCCGGGCCAATATCACGATCGTCCCGGCCGATTAGTTCAAAACTGCCAAAATTGTCCTGGACATCACCACGAATGTGAACTGGCCGATGTTGATCGTCCAACCTATCGTCCTAGCCGATCCTGAGATCGTCTGGGCCGATGGGATTGTATCAATTAAACCTTAATTGCTTTTATTAATTATCAGATCTATTTAGGCATGATTGTGTTAAATCATCCAGGATTATGACATGTATCGTCCTGGCCGATACTATAAAAAGAACATTGCTTAAAAAGATCTGGAGGCTGGTTCTTTTTGATTTAAGCTTATCGTCCTGGCTGATATATGTATCGTCTAGGCTGATATTCTTGATGATGGCTTCCTTAAGATGATTCCCTAATTAGGGTTTCTTTTTTTTGAACAGATCGGACAGGATGATATAAACATCGTCCAGGCTGATATTAGTAATAATAGAAAACTCTAAAAAAAAATCTCTCTCAAGTGTGCGTGTGTGTAGGGTTACTTCACATAGGATACCCCATAGATTAGAATTGACTCAAGAAAGAGAAAAAGTTCATTACAAAGTGACTTAGACCTATTCTACCCAATCTTGAGCTGGTTCTGACTGTCGTCTGATCTTGTGGTCCTGAAATATTAGTAGGCAAGACAGTCGTAGAGAAAAATGGTTTGCTATTATCATAATCACAATTCATGAAAATAAATTAGCAACAATCTCCCCCTTTTTGATGATGACAAATACTTTTATGATCACTTCTAAGTAATGTACTGAAAGCAGTGCAAATCATAGAAAGGTTTTTTAAAATTTCATCAGATTGGACAAGTAGAAACACTCCTCCCCCTTTTGACATCTCAAAAAAGAGGAAAAATAACCACATACTAAAGCACCTAAAGCTGAAAAGAAAATACATAAAAAAAACAAACTGAACACAATCAAAAAAATGAGGGCTCCTGATCATCTAAAGGAGGAGGTGGTGGTGGTGGTGGTTGTTGGAAGTAACTCGCCAGGGCAGAAAACTGTGAACCAAACCAGGCCATGTCCTGGTCGTGCTGCTACTGCTGGTGTGCAACATAAGCATCGAACTAGGCCACATCCTCAACGTGCTGCTACTTCTAGTGGGCAAAAAAAGTCTCAAAACAGGTCTCCCACTAATCAAACTGCTCCACCAACTGATCCAGCTGAGAGTGCTCGCAGATCAGAACAGGTTCTAGAACAGGTTCTGGAGTAGGAGTGGGAGCTGCCTCCTCCTCGGCCCTCTGATCTTCCCCATCTCCTAGGTGGAGACGAGTACTGTGAAGTGCATTTAAGGAACTATTCGAGTAGAAGGGTGGCGGGTGGTTGGGAGGAGTTGTCAAATGATCAATGTAATTAAAAAGCAGGTTAGTAGCATTAAATTCCCATTCAGCCAGAATATAAAAAGTAGTAAGGGAAAGAAGTGGGGTGATGTGGATTCGATCCCCAGCCTTAGGGATAATAGATATGTGAAAAACATGTTGGATTGTCCTAGCATTCCTGAGTAAGGAGCTAGTCTCTCCAACATGAAAACGAGAATTTGTATGATGAAGAAAATGATTGGCAGTGCACCAATCAAATATAGGATCAGAGACAATAGTATGCAACTTATCCCAGTGGTGGATGGTTGCAACAGTTCAGCACAGTCCTGATATGTGCTTTCGACAGGGCGTCAATTCACATAGGAAGAGAGTGTAGTAAAAGAAGAGTTTATGCGAAGATTTGCATAAAACTCAAAAACAAGTTCAGAAGAAAAGGGTACTGCCAATGTTAGAATAAAGCAGAGCGAGGTATGGGCAAAGAGGTCTAGTACCTGATAAGAAAGGAAGGTAAGATTGATCATCCAGGAGAGGGTGATCCTGCACTCTTTATAGCGAAGGTAGGCGGCTTGGTCATCCGCCTCACTAAAATGAGGGTCCAGAGTGCCCCTTGACGAGCTACCAGAGGTGTGACGATAGCGCTTTCCAACAGCCATAAGAAATCAGTGAGTAAAGAATTAAGGGAAGGAAAGAATTGTGAGAAAATCAGTGGCTGTAGGCCTGAATATAAAGGATCGGCCAGATCGGCCTGGTCGATCTCAAAATCGGTTAGGCCGATTTGGCACAATAATTATGTCTATCCAATTGGTCAAAAATTGGTCATATCGGCCAGGCCAATCGAGATCATTCTGGCCAATTAGACACAGGCGATCGGCCCGAGGAGTCAGGCCGAATGACCGTTGAAAAAGCATATCGGCCGGGCTAATTAGGTGGATCATCCATGCCGATGCGTAATAATTTATCGTACCGACCAAATTTAAAATATTTTAAGCATGTGCCACATGTATCGGCCAGGCCGAAAAGTGGATCGGCCTGGCCGATTATCCAAATATGGATCATCCCGGGCAATTTTAATGACTAAAAATGTACTGACACGTATATCGTCTAGGAAAATAAGGTGTATCAGGTAGGACGATGTTAATTAGATCTTCGGCCAAGACAAAAATTAAATCGGCCAAGACAATCAAAATGTTTGTAGTAGATGACGATCAAAGTCCGGGTCGATAATGGATCGGCCAGGACGATCAAGTTCAGAAAATTCAGAAAATTCCAGTAGGTGGAATTATAAATCGATGATCATATCGTCCAGGGCGATATTAATATCGGCCAGGACGATTTTAGAAAGATTTTGAAGTTTTCAAGCAAAGATGGAGATGATCAGGGAGAGTCCCAAAAATAGAATAAAAAAAAAATAACAACAAAAAAAAATCAAAAACAAAAAACAAAAAAAAATTGTGTTTTAAATTTTTTTTTTTTTTGAGTTATGCATATGATAACTTGCCCGAATAATTAAATTTTAGAGATTTGTAAGGCCAATGAGTTAACAGTGTTAAAATTTGAAAATGGTAGAACATCCGATCCTGTTAACCCTAGCTCAAACTTCTTTCAGGGCACAAACCATCTTTTAAAAACAAAAGGCCTAACACATAACAACCAAATTAGGTAAAAAAAGATCTGTTTAAAACTTGGTTACAAAGAAAATATCTTATGTAATAATATATAAAAGCAATTTGTCTCAATCATGAAATATTATATCAAGCCTATGAAAATATCCAATAACCTTTGAGTTCTTCTAAGTTTAAAAAGTTTTAAAAAGAGAGGACTCCTTGCTTTTAGTGGGCTCATTTTATGTCTCTTGTCACTTTGAATGGCTCTTTGAGCATCTTTTGATACACTTTGTGTATAAAAAATTTTCTTTTTAATTTGGCATCATTAGACATTCCTTTTTTTGGCAAGCTAGATTCTCTTTAGCAAACTCTTAAAAAAGGTTGTTAGTTATGAGTATATCTTCTAGATATTAGAGAAGAAAACCTCACTCTCTAATATAGGGAAGAACAAGTCACAAAACAGAATAAAGAACATGAGATAAATGCAATGGCAAGATTTCAATTAACTTGAAAAATATATAAAAGCTTTGAACAATATATAAGGTAGATTATTGCAATCGTGACTCTCCTTTAGCCCCCACAGCTAGGAGAATAAGCCCTTATAAACCTCCTTTTTGCCAACCCCAACGAGGCAGAGAACTCGACTCCTTTTTCTTCCTCTTGAAGCTGGCAGAGAACCTCACTTCTTTTACTTCCTCCCGAAGCAGCAGAGAACCTCGATCGATCGTTGAAGTTTACCTCTCCCAATGCTTCCAATGATAAGAGACTCTAGTGGAAGAAGAAGTGGAACATTGCTTAGAGTAACCCTTGTGAACCCCCTCACAACCTCCCCCTCACAAGATCCTCTCTCTCTCTCCTCTATGTTTTCTAAGGTCAAGACAACAGCCAAGGATATTCAAAACATTGCTTAAGAGCTCTTTAAATAGAAAAGCTTTGAAAGAGCTCATTAAATGCAACTTGCCGACATTATCATCCAGGCTGATATACATATCATCCTGGCCGATAAGTTCAAATTAATCTTAATCAGCCGAGATGATCTGGAACGAACAGTAGAATTATGGTCGTATCGGCCAGGCCGATTAAAATATCGTCATGGCCGATTAGTTCAAATCACAAAATATCATCTTGAATATCGCCCTGATTGTGCTTGGGCAGATCTTGATCGTCCAGAAGAAACAAGAGTTTTTGAACTGATTGTCCCGGCCGATCTCATAATCATCCCGACTGATTAGTTCAAAACTGCCAAAATCAACCTGGACATCGCCCTAAACGTGAACTGGCCGATGTTGATCGTCCAACATATCATCCCGGCTGATCCTGAGATCGTCTGGGCCGATGGGATCATATCAATTAAACCTTAATTGCTTTTCTTAATTATGAGATCAATTTAGGCATGATTGTGTTAAATCATCCAAGATGATGACATGTATCGTCTTAGTCGATAACATAAAAAGAACCTTGCCTAAAAAGATTTAGCGGCTGATTCTTTCTGATTTAAGCTTATCATCCTGGCCGATACATGTATCGTCCAGGCCGATATTCTTAAAGACAGCTGCCTTAACATGATTCCCTAATTAGGGTTTCTACTTTTGAACAGATCGGCCAGGATGATATAAACATCATCCAGGCCGATATGAGTAAAAATAGAAGACTCTAAAAAAAATCTCTCTCAAGTGTGTGTGTGTAGGGTTACTTCACATAGGATACCCAGAGATTACAATTGACTCAAGAAAGAGAAAAAGTTCATTACAAAGTGACTCAGACCTATTCTACCCAATCTTGAGCTGGTTCCGACTGTCGTCTGATCTTGTGATCCTAAAATATTAGTAGGCAAGGTAGTCGTAGAGAAAAATGGTTTGTTATCATCAAAAACACAATTCATGAAAATAGATTTGCAACACTTTGCGATGCATGTTAATTAGGAAAATAGGTGAAGTCATCTTTTCAGTCCAATAAGAATTTTAATAGTAGTCAGCCTTTGGAGATTTTGCATATGGATCTTTTTGGACTAGTTGGACCTATAAGTCTAGGAGGGAAGGTATACAGATTTGTGATTGTGGATAATTTCTTTAGATTCACATGGGTTAGATTTTTATATCATTAGAGTGAATTAGAAATTTTTAAACTTGGATTCAGAGGAAACCAGGATACGAGATTTTGATAATTCAAAGTGATCGTGGAGGAGAATTTAAAAATGAAGAATTTGAGGATTTTTGTAAGGACAAAGGATTGATCACAATTTTTTTGCACCTAAAATCCCTCAACAAAATGAGGTAGTCGAAAGGAAAAATAGAACATTAATAGAAGCCGCTCGAGACATGTTGGCAGATTATTCAATTCATAAATATTTTTGGGCTGAGGCGCTTAGCGACATGTTATATTCTGAATAGGGTGAATGTTAGGTCAAACTTGAATAAAACACCCTATGAGTTACTAAAGGGAAGAACACCTAATTTTTCATATTTGCATGTTTTGGGATGTGAGGTGTTCATTCATAATAATGGAAAATTTTGCCTTAGGAAAATTTGATCCAAAATGAGATGAAGGAATTTTTATTGGATACTCAAGTGTTGGAAAATCTTATAGAGTATTCAATAAAAGAACTTTGGTAATTGAGGAGACCACACATGTTGTATTTGATGAATATGGAATTTTGGAAGAACTGATTGTTGAAGAGGATGAGATAGAGATTGACTCCTAAATGATTGAGAAAATAAATTTGGATGAAAATTTGTAGTTAGAAAACCCCTTGTCTAGAGATTTGAGATTTTCTAAAAATCACCTAAAGAAATTGATTATAGGTGAACCTAATGAGGGTGTTAGGACTAGGCATGGACTGAGCAAAGAAGTCAATCATTTAACCTTTATTTTTATCATAGAACCACAAATATTGATCAAACACTTTTGGATAAATTTTGAATTTTGGAAATGCGAGAAGAATTAAATCAATTTGAAAGAAATGAAATATGAGAATTAATTACAAGGCCAAAAGATCAAAGTTTAGTTGGGACTAAGTGGGTATTCATGATTAAAATGAATGACTTAGAAGTAGTCATTAAAAATAAGACTAGATTAGAGGCTAAGAGATATAATCAGATTGAAGGGATTGATTTTGAGAAGACTTTTAGAGTTTTATTAGCCTTTGCCTGTTTTAGGGGATTTAAATTGTATCGAAAGGACATTAAAAGTGAATTTTTAAATGGGTTAATTTAAGTGGATATGTTTGTAGAACAACCTCAAAGCTTTGAAATTTAAAAATACCTAAATCATGTGTTTAAGTTGAAAATGGCATTGTGTGGATTGAAATAGGCACCTAGGGCTTGGTATGAGAGGTTGAGCACCTTCCTACTTGAGAGATCTTTTTAAAAAAGAATTGTGGACAAAACTCTCTTTTTAAAGAAATTGAAAGATGATATACTCATTGTATAAATTTAAGTTGGTGACATCATCTTTGGATCTATTGATAAAAATCTTTGTGATGAATTTTCTAAAATAATGAGTAGTGAATTCGAGATGAGCCTAATGGGAGATTTGAGTTACTTTCTAGGCTTTAGCATTAAGCAAATTGAGGAAGGTATATTTCTCAGTCAGTCGAAATATATTAAGGACATCTGAAGAAAGTAAGAAATGGACAATGTTAAACCTGTTAGTACACCTATGAGTTTCTCAGTTTAGTTTGATATGGACCCTAAGGAAAAATCTATTAATTAAAAGAAATTTAGGAGAATTATTAGATTTTTGCTTTACTCGATAGCTAGCAGACCCGATATTATGTTTAGTGTTTGTGTGCTAGATTTCAATCAGATCCAAAAGAATCATATTTGACAGCAGTGAAAAGGATTTTGAGATATCTCTTTGGAACTCAAAAATTAGACATTTGGTGTCCTAAGTTTAGGTCTTCATTTGAAATAATTGAATATTCAAATTTTGACTTTGTAGGTTGTAGGGTTGATAGAAATAGTACTTCAAGAACATATTAAATTATTAGAAATTCTTTAATCTCTTGGTCTAGTAGAAAATAGAATTTTGTGGCCCTATTTACTGCTAAAGTTGAATACATTGCATTAAAAAGCTATGTGGCACAAGTACTTTAGTTGAAATAATAGTTGATTCATTTAAGATTAACAATATGCATAATTCCTATTTATTGTGATAACACTAGTGTCATTTATTTCTAAAAATCTTATTCAACATTCAAGGACCAAACATATAGACATCAGGCATCATTTCGTAAGGGACATGTACCCAATGGAGAAATTGAACTCAATCATATTTTAACTAAAAATAAACTTGCAGACATTTTTACTAAATCATTAGCCTTTGATACTTTCAGTATATATTAAGAACAAGGCTTTTTTTTTGAAAAAAATGTAATTTATGCATTAAATTTATTAAAAGAAAAGGAGAAAGAACTAGCCAATGCCCACAGATTCTTCCTTTAGTATATAAATAAAAAAGGAAGGAATCTTATGAAAGTTAAGTCTTCCCAAATAAAGAAACTAAAGATTGCATAATTAGCACATAGATCCGCTAATTATTTCAATTTCTATCAATACAATTAAAAATAATGTTATTGAAATAAAAAAAATAAAAGTCCAAATCATTTTTTCCTCTGAATTGGAAAGATTGAAGAAACTTAATGATGTTGTAGTTGTCACTTTCAATTATAATTCCTTTATATAGCTATACATCCAATCTTTGATGACTACTTTAATAGTTTGGATAGCTTGAATTTAAAGTATTGAGATATCCCAATGAGTACAGGATTTTCCAAAAGCCAATAAGAAACGACCTTTGCAATCTCGGAAAACACCTGCAATTTTTCCTTTATTAGTTTTTAATAAGGAAGCATCTACATTAACCTTTATCAAATCTAGTGGAGGGGGATGCCAATGATTATTCAACAGCAGGTGATGCTGGTTAGCAACCCATTTACTAGATTTAAATCCATGATTGATAGCAGAGTAAGAAGCTAGACAGATAGCTTTGGAAGCAATAAATAGTGATGAATAATCCTTTCCTTCATGAACTAGTTTGTTCCTTCCTTTCCAAGAGAAGTAAGTTACATTCCAAAACAAATTGATAGTCCAGGAATTTTGAATAGAAATCCAAGCCAAGCAATCCTCCATAGAATTGAATGTGGGAATATTGAAACCACATTTTTCTAGATTTTGAAAAATGCTTACCAGTTTAGAGCATTTGAAAAGAACATGTTCAACATCTTCATGCATATTATAGTTTCTGGGATAGCCATTGTGCATAAGTAATCTTCTGTAGCAAAGAAAATCAAATGTTGGTATTGCTTTGTTGAACAATCTCCACCAAAATCCTTCAGCACGTGGTAGTAATTTGGCTCTTTTAATCCATTTCCAATAAGTAACATGATTGGATTCTTGAAGTGAAGCTTTAAAAGATAATTTGGAAATAGATGTTCCAGAGAATTTATACAAAAGATCCAATTTATCAGCTTGGAGATCAGAGTTGATGGGAATTTTACAAATTAGATCCACCAGCTCTTTACCAAAGTAAGCATTAAGTTCAGCAAAATTCTATAAGTTTCCAGAAACAAATTTATCCACATTGGTGTATTCAGAAAGTAACGAATTAACAAATGTAGGCCATTTGTTTAGACATTTGTCCAGTATCCAATTGTCATTGTAAACATTTGTAAGACTTCAGTTAGCTATCTCCCATCTCAAAATTGGCTTAAGAGAAGCTCCTCCATCTTTAATTATTTTCCAAGAAAAAGAACCTGAAGTATTTTGGAATCTGTAACAAAAAATATGACCATATTTTGGAAACAAAATTTTGTGTAGAATAGATTCTTCTTCTTGATTATATCTCCAAGCAAGTTTGGCTGTAAGTGGTCCAACTTTATCTATGCAATAGTGTAGATCTCGTCCTCCCAAATCAACCGGTAAGCACAAAGTATCCAGTTTACATAATGTAATCCAGATTCACCATTAGATTTTTTTTTTTTGAAGTAATGCATCAATTGCATTAAAATAACAGCAAAAGAACTACATACAAGTATTCAAAATATCACATTCCTTCTTGATTAAAGTCATCAAGACGGAAGGGATACTATCAAAGGAAAAACTATCAAAGGAAAAACTATTTTCCAATGCCAAAGTAGCACAACAATTAGCTACTTTATTACAAGATCTATAGGCATGATGGAATACAACTTTATTAAAATCATTTAAAAACAATACCTCCTTTGTAGACCAACTATTTAAAGGCCATTTATTCTTCTTCAAAGAATCTTGAATGAAATGGATAATGTTGACATTATCACTCTCAATGATCACCCCCTTGCATTCCATCATCCAGCTTTTAAGAAAATCCTTCACCGTAATGATTGCTTCCATTTCCAGTTGTGCCACATCCCAATGAATCTTCTTCTTGCCAAATGCAGTAATCAGACATCCTTTATGATCTCAAAAGACCCCACCAATACCCCCAAGATTAGAGCTAAGTAAAGAAGCATCTAAGTTGATCTTAATACACTCTTTCGGTAGAGGGCACCAAGTATTTGAACACTCCCTAAGGAGGTTAGTACCCCAGCTAGAAAGATAAGGACTAGACTTGGAAACAGCTAAGAACAATGCATTGGAAGCAACCAAAGACGCAGGCAATGCATCTTTACCATGCTTCGCATAGTTTCTGTTCTTCCAAGAAAGATATATCACCGAGCAATACAGCTTTGCAATTCCAGAATTAGACGTTGAAAGCCTTTTAAGTTCACGTAGACATTCCTCCAAAGAGTTAAAAACAGGGATCATAATACCCCATTCGCGTACCTTCATGATGATCTCCACCATATACTTACAATGAACCATAATATGTTCATAAAATTCAACCACTTGGCATCCTCTCTCACAACTATCCAGCAATGAGATTCTATGATTCTTAAGAAAAAGATTAGTTGGAATTGCAGCTTTACCTAGCCTCCACCAAAAAATTTCAACCTTCTTGCTGAGTTTGAGCTTTTGCAGCCATTTGAAGTACTCTACATCATCAAAATTGTATATGTTAATCAGCATTTGTTCATAAACTAGTGCAGAAACTGTTTTCCCTGAACACCATTTCAGCAACTCTATATTATCCTCCTCCACATCCTCGATTTGGATTTGAACAATCAACAAAATAAGCTCTGAATGAAAGGCCCTTTGAAGCAATTCAGAATTCCAATCGCCATTAAAAGTCAATAGCTGCTGAACAAACATCCCCTCCAGCACATTACAGTCCACATAAGTTGGCCATCGATTGATGCTTTTATCCATCAACCAAGCATCATTCAAAACACTGATTTTATTTCCCATACCCATCTTCCAAGCACTAGACGTGACTTTCTTCTGATCATCCTTCATAATCTCATCTCCATATTTTGCCTTCAGAGATCGATGTAACAAAGAATCCTGTTTTTGAATGAAGCTCCAAGCCAATCTAGATCTCAAAGAGCCAATTCTCAATAAAGGAGATTGTAATCCCAGCCCACCCATACTTCTCGGCTTGCAAATTTCACTCCAAGCAACATAATGCATACCTTTAGAACCATCACTCTTATGCCATAAAAAACTTCTACATAGTTTTTCTAGCTCATGCAAAACTCTTTTAGGAACCAAAGAGTGAGTGATTAAGAAATTTGGCATAGAAAGTAAAGAAGTTTCAATGAGAGTGAGCTTACCTCCCATTGATAAGGACTTCTTACCCCAAGAATTGAGTTTGTCCATGACCATACTCAAAAGTTCTTAAAAATCCGCCACTTTGCTTCTTCCAAGTGAGATCTTGACACCTAAATACTTCATCTCCTTGACCTCCTTAAAACCAAGGATTCTGGTAATCTTCTTCTTCAAAGGGTAGCTCACCACCTTACCAAATAAAATCTGTGATTTGTTGATATTGACTCTTTGTCCTGTCCACTTGCAAAACTCCTTCACAATTTTCTTCAATTCTTTGGCTAAAGTAATAGAAACATGAGACAAAATCAACACATCATCAGCATAAAGGAGATGTGTGATCCTTGGACCTCTAGGTGAAATCCGAATACCAAGATCCTTCCCCCTTTTCTCCAAAGAATTAAATAAGAGTTACCATTAGATTTGTTACATATCATATTCCTACAAATTTTATCTAAAAGACTAAGGAGACTTTTAGGAACCAATGAGTGTGTACAGTGATGGATAGAGTAGGAAAGTAGAACAGTTTAGAGCCCCATATAGTGGACATTTTAATGGCTTTATCAATAATGCATTGAAAGTCATCTCCAATTAGTCTTCTCAAAATAATTTTCGAACCCGGGTAAGTAAGTTCTTTGATTGCCTTTAATCTCGCTATCCTGGAAACAAGTTTTTTCTTTCTTCTTCTAATGTGTTTTCCAAACAGAATGCAGGATTTGTCTTCATTGATATTAAGGTCTGTCCATGAGAAAAAATTATCCATAGTGCTCTTAATCTTCTTGACATAAGAGATATTGGCTTGAGAAAAAACTATAATGTCATTAGCAAAAAGCAAATGGGAGATTTTTGGGCTATCTTTGTTGATCCGGACACCAATACCTTCTCCATTTTTATAAAAAGCATTAGTAAGAAGTTGAACACAAAGAATAAACGTGAAAGGGGATAGGGGGCATCCTTGCCGAAAACCACATTTGGCTTCAATCCATCTAGAATAAATCCCATTGTTTAAAACAGAGAATTTGGGATTCTTGACACATTCAAGAATCAGATTGGATATTGTTTGAGGAAAATCAAAGTATAGCAATTCTTTTTCCAATATTGGCCAACCCATTGAATCAAAAGCTTGTTCCATATCATATTTAAAGGAAACCAATCCCTCAGAGGCTAAAATTTCATGTGCAACAAGAATATGATCCGACATGGATCTATTTTTTAGAAAAGATACTTGTTCTATAGATATGATTTTACGCATGATGGAAGATAGTATATTGACAATACTTTTGGTAGCAATCTTATAAATCACATTACAAAGACTAATTGGTCTATAGTTAGATGGAGTTTTAGGATTGGATACCTTAGGGATGAGTACCACTATAGTATCTTTCCAATTAGAGTTCATGATCCCAGTTTTGAAAAACTGATTTAGAGCATTCCATAGGGCAGCCTTTACAATGTCCCAATATGCCTTAAAGAAGGAATAGGTGATGCCATCAAGTCCAGGAGCTGTGAATTGCCTTCTTGCATGAAAACAATTTCCAATTCCATGATGTTGAATTCTGTATTAACGCTGATAGCGTCCTCTCATTTAGTTGAGAAATTGGATTGGGCCAACCATTCAAGTTGCAAATCCTATCTCTTCATTTGGTTTCAAAAAAACTTATAATAGATTCTTTAATTTAGTGTTGGTCTTCAACCAGCTGGCCTTTGTTATTAATAATAGAATCAATGAAGTTGGCATTCTTCCTAGCACTTGCAAAAGTGTGAAAGAATTTTGTATTGCTATCCCCTTGTGTTGCCCATTTGATTTTAGCTCTTTGTCTCCACCAAGTGTTTATTTTGGCTAAACAGAATTGTATTCAAAAACTTTGGATTTAAGGAGCCAAGAATCTTCGTCTGATAAGAATCAGTCTTTGCATTCTTTGTCTTGCAATTCCAGGATATCACCAAGGGTAATCTCTTTAGAGTTAAGCAGACTTTTGTTATTCTCCTTATTCCAGTAAAAAAGAGCTTTCAAAGTTTTTCTCATTTTCAGATTAAGGATTTGACTATAATCTCTAGCTTTATGCTTCATCCAAACCTTCTTAACCAATGTAGAAGAGGCTAGATTTGTGATCCAAATGTCTTCAAAACGTATCCATTTTTTGAATTCAGCTTTACATTTAAAAAGGTTGAGTAGGATTGGGCATGGATCTGATGCTATCCTAGTCAAGTGCTTGACCAATATGCGATGAGGGGAGCAAAGAACCATAGAATTAAGATAACAACGATCCAATCATTTTAGAATTATGTCAACACCAGATTTATTGTTGCACCAAGTGAACTTGGGGCCAGCATGACCCACTACATGAAGATCATTGGAAGCCAAGAAAAGATTCATTTCTCTTGAACCCAAGGAGTAGAAGAATCTCTTACCACCTTTTTTGTCTTCCTTATTGAGAAGGAAATTAAAATCACCACCAATCACCATATGTTTATCTAAAGAGGAGTAAATTTGCAATCTATCCCAAAGAGTTCTCCTTTTGTAGAATTCTTTATTGGCATAAATAGAACCAATTCTCCAGATGCATTTATTGAAAATTACAAGATCTCCAACTATAAATTGTTGATTTGATTCCAATACTTTGAAATAAGCATACATAGATCTCCTATGATTAAGATCCTACCAGAAAGGCCTTTCGAAGGGACTAGGAAGTAGTCCCAGTCATCACCAATTAAAGAGTTAATTTCCAATCTATCAAAAGTAGTTTTAGTTTCAAGTAAAGCAAAGAATAGGACACCATTATCTTTCATAAACTCCATGATGTATAGAGAAGCTCTTGTTCTACAGTTCCAGAAGCATATAAAAGAGATCATTATAAAATGAGGGGATGATTCCTCATTTTGTCTCTAGCTTTATTTTTAGATTTTCTACTCCTTGTAGTAATATTAATAGGACCTAAATCTTAGAGTTGTTTAAGTCCTTTCCTTTTAGTTTCAGAGCCATTCTCAATAGCAGATCCAACATTCTTAGAAAAAGAATTGGGAACAGATAAATCAGGCAAGACTTTATCTTTCTCAAGAATTGATAGCTCTCCTTCTTCAAGACCTTCATCCAACACTTCGAATTTGCTATAATTACAGGGGATAATAGAATTCAAACCCAAGTCATTGACGATGATATTTTGATGTATAGAGACATCTCGAGTAGATACAAGGTTGGGATTGGCTTCTTGGATAACAGCTTTGTCAGGTGGATTACTGATAACAGAGTTATCAACAGGTTTAAAAAGTTTCTTATAAATTTGAGAAGAATTGTTATTCCTGCCAGCAAAACTTGGAGCCTGAGTAGTTGAGTTTTTCTTAACTTTCTAGAGAGTTTTGTTCCTTCTGAAACTCACATTAAGGACAAGGCTTGGTGTGATTGATTTGAATGCTTAATTAAATGTTTCTGCAAAATTGAAATGTATTTTCGTAAGTGTGCTTTTTAGTTTTGTATTTTTTTTTTTTGTGTTTATTAGTTTTTGTGCATGTTTGCTTTTGTTATTTTGTCTGAGTGTTTGGTGTGTTTTCAAAAATATTTTTACAATCAAAATCATGATTTTCAAGTAATCATACAAATTTCCTATTGTGAATATTGTCTGTATGAAATTAATTTCATATTGGACAAATCCTGTAGCGTATTAATTGATTGGGTTAAATCAAATGCATACAATTTTTTAGTTTTTAATACAGTTCATCTGTACGATCGTCATGATCGTCTTGACAATATGTATTCAATCGTATGTACGAATCTAGATGATTATATAGATAGAATCATTTATTATTCTCGATATTACGTACAAATCTGTAGCTCATACATACAAACCATGTGTCATTCTGAATAAGGGACGATTCAAACCGTCATAAAAATAATCTTAAATAATTGATCATCCTGGACGAAAACCTATTTGTCTGTACAATTGTTTGGTCAAAAAGTATGTACAAAAGGATTCCTCATAACTCGTATGATTATAAAAAGTCCTTTCATTTTAACCATATTCATTCGTACATACGAAATGTTGCTTCGTACATACTAACCATGTATTGTACGGGATGAACCCAATTTCGTCTGTACAAAATATCGTTTTATCTTTAAATTAAAAGGACTTTGAACTCAAACTTCATTCACTTCAAAGCCTTATTAATCATCTATTCCCTTTGATCTTTTCTATGGAAAGTTCAAGTAAGAGGGTTAGGCACACTGAGGAACTTACTAGGGGTCCTTCCTCTAGGAATACCCATGAGAATTTCTTGTCCAAAGCAAACTAGAAATTCTTTCCTAGGTTTGTATATGCGAAAATTATTCCTTCCAGAGTTTTGACTCAGGATAATACAATCTTTCAGATACTACAACTCTTTGCTTCTACTCAATTTGAGTTTATCCTTACTTTCATTTACTCCTTCAACAAATTTACATTTCATTATTTCCTAGCAAACATGACCTTTAACTCTAACCAAGATAGGATTAGATCCTATGTTATAGGAAAAAATGTAGAAATAACTAAGAAGGATCTTGGAGTTTTCTTAAACTTAAGGATTGAAGGAATAAGAGCCCACACTTTGACTTCTTCTATAACTTTTGATTGGACTGAGATTAACCTGGTAGTTAGAGGGATTAGATAAGAATGTCATTTGCCCAAGGTAAACACTCTACACCAAGATGCTAGAATCATCTAGCTGGTGCTTAGAAATTCCATCATTCCAAAAGCTGGTGATAAAATTAATATAACTCCTTTTCTTTCCACTATCACTTATATGATCATTACTGGTCAACCCATTTACGAAGCCCAACTCATTCTTGAAACCTTTATGAGCTTTCTGAAATTGGTCATATCTCCCATAAGAGAAAGTAGAACATTGCTCTCGGATACCTTGTAGCTTATATTCTTGAGAAGAAGTATAAATTAGTTCATCCTGATGTGTGTTATCTTTAAGAGCCTTTGTATTACAATGATGCTTTATTTCGAGCTATCTTTGCAAAACATGATGAAGGTGCTGACACTGAAGGAGAGGAGAGAGGACCTACACCTGCGCTTACTAGTGGACCAAATCTTCAAGAGTTGGTTCATCATTTTGATCATCTTAAGAGTCACCTTGATCGATGCTTTGATCAAATTTACACTCCTTTATAACAGCAGGACAAACAATACCAACTGCGAAATTAATTTGATGCTGTGAGCTCGAATATGGCTATGATGAATATCTATTTTAATTTCTACAACCAACCACCTCCTCTAGATCAGGGACCCTCTGAATGATGACTGTGCTTCTTTTATGATTTTCTCTACCATTGGTGATGTGATGTGATGTAATGTGTTGTTAGTTTTTCTGTATTTATACTTTAAGTTCTTCTGTTTTATGTCTTTTTGGAATTTTTTTGTATTATTATCTATCGTGCTCAATATACTATCATTCATCATGATATCAATAAAAAGTTATCCTATCATGTTTTTAGAAATATTTGTTAGCCTATATGATTATCTTGATTAATTGATCTAACAAGTGGTATACTTTGAAATATAAGAATTTTTTTTTTAAATTAATTCATTAAAAATTTTAATTTTTAAAAAATTTAAGTTGTCTTATAACTTGATCAACTTAAGGATATCAAATTCATGTCTTTTGTTAGACTAACATAATTTAATATTATTATTGCAAGTTTGATGTTTTCTTATTTTGTATTTCTCTTTTCAATATAAATATCTTTGTACTTAGAAAAAATTGAGATTTAAAATTATTGATTTTGCAAAGATCAATTAAAAACTTGAAAAGTGTATAAAATGTTCAAAAATAAAAAAAATACATAATGATTCACAAATTGATAAAGAGATACAAAATTCGCCCACGAATATTAAAAAGATGCATAAAGTGTGTCACAAATATTGAAAAGATGGGCAAAGCGCCACAAGTTTATATTCTTTCCTCTATATTTTAATCTTTAAATTCAAATAAATATTCTACTCAATTTTATTTTATTTATTGAAACTAGAAATACATAAATTTTCATTTCATCTACTTTGCAATATTTTTTCTTATCTCATAGTCTATAATCATTCATGATCTTGATATTTTTTTTTCTAGTTTATGTTATATTTATACTTAAATCATATGAATTCTTCTTTCTCTCTAATGACATTTACCTTTTTTATTAGAAATATAACTTAATCTCTTTCAGGATCAATTATCAAAGGCTTCTGATATGACTTCTTTTATTTCTATTTTTATTTGTTTCTTCTTCTCTTTTTTGCTGTTGTCAAAAAGGGGGAGAAATATTGTTTGACATTTACTTGTTTTGTTCGTGTCTTTCTGGTATTTATTTTGTTCATGTTTTTTTGGCATTAGTTTTGATGTTTCAGTGTTTGGTATTCACTTTGACATTTCAGTGTAATTTTTTTGTGTTGAGTGTGATTATTTTGTGTGTTCAAAAACTTTAAAATTAAAAATTTTAATTGTTCAAATTAAATGCCCCTTATTCTCACATGCTTATTCATTCAGGGGGAGTTTATGAAAAATTTAGGACTTTCAAATTTATACAAACAATAATTATTTTGCCGTTATTAGAAAGTAGGAGATTGTTAAGGGAGTTGCTATTTAGCTTTGCATGTCTTACGAGAGATGCTACCTTTGATTGGTCCAGGGAGGAGGATAATAAGTTGGACCCCAGGATTTCCCCTCTAACCTTTTGTCCCTAGTGATGGCTCATATGGATGCTGGTAGCACTTGTAGTGCAGGCTTCAGTTTGGGGGAGGACATGGACGATTCAGATGCACTCTCTGATGGCCTCGAACAGGCAAAGGCATGCAGGAAATTGGGAGCAGCTCCACTGATGGCTGCTCGGATTATCCTATACAGTCCTCTTCATCGTCGTAGACAATGGAAATGACACAATACCATCGCTTGGAAGTGGGTTCAAATTTCCTGCCATCTATTGTCCCATCCGGGCATATGGTTGATGATACAGACCCAATTTTTATGGGATCGAGTTATTCCAGCGGTTCTGCTTCCTTGCCGCCAGCAAGATGGTATGGTGATGTGTCACAGAACCTGCCTACCTTATTTTTTCCCATTATGGTGACTATTTTCCCCCCTTTTGCTGAACTCAGTTTGGATTGCGTTTTGGCTCTATCGAGTGTCTTAATCGGGTTCCCTCTTCCCATGAACTGTGTTAGCCTATAAACCAGCTCTCCTCTACTTAAATCTAACCCATCCCTCTTAGTCGAGACTAACTCCACATAGGTTTCTTCTCCTACGATGGTGACACTTCCTCTTATTCTGATGGATGACTAAGATATGACAGATCCCAGCATTACCTCTAGCACCTCATCGGGCCACAATGGGATGCTCTCTATCTCTGAGAGCTCCCTTTCCCCATCAGATTGTTTGGATGTTGCCTCCAAAAATCACAGCATGGTGGCTAGAGAGATCTCTGCTTCTCTTATGGCCTTACACTCTACCTCGTATAATTTCTTAGGTAGGGTTTTCACCAGTTCTTTCCCTTCTTCCCCATCTAGCCCGATGCTAGCTACCACTACGCCAATTTGTGGAGCAGCAACAGCTACGACTAACACCCCAGTTACCCCCACCCCATATGGAGTATAAGTCTGCTTCATTGCTCTATACAGCTGTCATTAATAAGGAGTCTCCCCACATTATTCCTCTACCCCCTATTTTGCGGCTAGCAAGTCCATTTTCTTGGAGTCATATTCAGCTTACTCCTATTGATAGGAGAGATATCAATGCCTTTTTTAAAGATTACATTCTGCACCTAAACAGTTATATGATTTCTTGCAACCTGAAGATTCTCCAAATGGCCTTGGTCAACCACTTTATCGGGCCGCGAGTCTAATTCTCCTACCTTCTCATCACCACCGGCCCTAATTTATTTCTCTATGTTTTCTAGAGTGTCGAGGCCCGGGATGCTATCCTCTAGGGAGGCCCCTAGATTGTGGCATGAAGCCTCAATAGAATGGATCAATGGACGCCGACCAACACCCCGAGTCCCCTTCAATGGCTTACTTCTTCAATTTAGGTTTGCCTAACCTAGGTGGCACTCTTCTATTAGGACCATAAGAACCTTATGAGAATTGTCAATGTTATTGGACACCCTTTATGTATGGATGCCCACATCAGTACCTAGGGGTGTTCTTCCATTTCTCTCTTCTATGTTTTCCAAGATCTATCTAAGAAGCTACTCCCTATAAATTTGATTAAGAGAGTTTATAGGAAATTCTTTCAACTGATATAATACAAAGACCTGTTAAGTTTCTATTTTAAATGTGGATTGGTCTACCACATCGCTGAGACATTCCCCACTAATCTAGCTAGGCCCTCCTATCCCCCTCCAATCACATCCACTGATATTCAGGCCCCTCACCTCCTATTACCTTCTTTGTTGTATAGTGGGACCCTAAGATTGGGCCTTCCACCAGCAGAACCAAATCAGCTCCTACCCCCTTTGACCCCAAAGGAAAACATATTGTACGCCCGTCTAATAATTCCACTCCCTTGAAAAAGTAATCACCAAGGAATTCTATTGGCCAGGGATTGCTTTTGGAGCTCAGGCCTATCGTTGAAGCTCTAAGGATCTGAAAGAAAGTTTTTGTCAATCCTTTTAACGGGATGTGGTCTCCTTAGGTGATTGATGTGGGTCTTCCCATTCAGGAGTTTATGGTTTTATTATGATGGGTTGGTTCCTTGTTAGGGCACTGAGGCACTAATAAACCTTTAAGGTTGTTTCCATTTCTGCTAGTGCACCCCCCTTCCCCGGCAGGTTCCCTCTTCCCTCCCTCCCAATCCACATGGGCTCCCAAGGTAGTTCCCCCTTATCATGTAAGGGGTGTTTTCTTCCTTTGTTGTGTCTCTACAGATTTGCAGAATGCCAGGAGCAGCTCTGTCGGTGACTGTTTGGACTATCTGAAGGAATTCTCCTCGATGCCACGCCAGGGATGTCATGGTGCTGATATGTTGGTTGGGTACTTCCCAATAGTCTTGGAGGGCACTTCTCGCCTGACTACTTTCCAATGAACGCCCCCCTCACGGACGAGGGAAATGGAATAGTACCACCATTTGATGGAGGTTGCTAATTTCCCACCTTCAAATGTCCCATCCGGGCACACACTTAACAGAATTGGTTCCCATATTTTGGAACCACCTATTCTCAATTCTCACTCAACTTTACCACTCGAGCTTCTCTTACTTTGCACCCCAACCCCCCCCCGCCCCCCCCACCCCCCCTCGTGAGTCCGCTCACCACACAAAGACCCCATAGTGTCCCTACCCATTGTTTTTGGCAACTCATCCAGCCATTAGGACAACTATTCCTACTTTAAATGAGTCTTCCACCCATCAGTGCAATTGGATGACCCCCCTTCCTCAAAAATCCAGCTCTAACATTGGCGGGGAGCGCATCCAGCCCCTTCCTCCCCCCCCCCCCCCCCCCCACCTGATTACTTGTGGGTCAACCTCAAACATTGCGTGTCATATCTATTTACCCATTTCCCACCATTGACACTTCAAGCCCAATCTAGGTTGGGTGAGGGTTTCCTCCACTCGGAGCCCCACTCTTTCTTCACTCTGGGGTTCTCTTATACAAGCCTCCACTCCTCCACGACCTTTAGGACAAGTACTTGCCTCTACTGCATATTTGGGACCTTCATCATCTTCGTCCTTGTTGCACCCTCGGATGGTCCAATCTAGGTCATTTGCTTGGAGCAAAATCAAAAACATGTCATTTCCTGCGCTCAACAAAGACGCCATCACTGAAGTGGATGGGATCTCGTTAATCCCTGCATAAGATGTTGTTCATGTCAATGCGGAGAAGCTCGATAGAGCATTAGTGGCTCAGCTTGTTGGTCATTGAATTCCCTTTGGCTACCTTCTCTCCAAACCTAAGTGGTAATGGTACTAATTCAGTGAGTTTCAGCTGGTTACTATTGGACCTGCTTCATTTATCAACATTTTTTATTCTTCTGTGGATAGTTATGCGGTCCTATAGGGTGGCCCTTAGAATGTTGTTGGTAGCCTTCTCAGGAAACTCTACTGAACTCCGAATTATGCCCCAAATTTTTTGGTTGGTCTCTTTCCCATAGTATGGGTACTTCTTCCCCAGCTCCCCATCCTTTATTGGGATGTCACAAATCCGACCAACATGGCAAACTTCATTGGTGAACCTCTTTATCTTGACTCCCATTTGAGTTCATGGGGCCGGTCATTATTTTCCTGGAAGTATGTTTAACTTGATCTTTCCAGACACCATCTCCCCAATATTTTGATTAAAGGGGTGCAGGGATGATTTTCCCAAATGATTTAGTATGAAAGTATCTCTAATTTCAACTTTTCTTGAGGGTTAGTCGAGCACACTGTAGATAAATTCCCTTTTAATTGGGTGCACCACCTTCTTCTTCCCCTAGCCAATCCTCTCCAACAGCACCACCTACCTCTGCTTAAGTGGGGTTGTCTGCCCCACCAGCTCACCCGCCTAGGCCCCCTCCCCGATCTACCTCTGGCCTTATATTCAAGGCCTCCAAGAACCAGTTAGCCTCCATCACTCTTGTACAATCTCTTGAGCACCCGAGGGAGCTAAGAGACTAGAATATTATCAAGCGCAAGCTTCGGCTAAGAAATCAGTTGGCCTCTAAGCCTAGTGTATCTATCCCGTCTTTCCCATGCACAGTAGTCACCATTAAAGCTACTAGGAATGAACCATTACAGTCCCCTTCTACCAATACTCTTGACCTTTATAAGTAAAGGAAACCCTATTTTGACAAGACTCTTACTCAGAAGGAACTACTACATATGAGACCTATCAAGACCCTCCCCGAGAAGAGGAAGAAGGGAGTTGAAGATTCTGCTAGCAGGGCTCTTATCCCCTTGAGCGAAAGATAGGCCCCCCTTTTTTCAGGTCGTGGAATGGCTTCATTGGCCTGGGTAGAGTTGTTGGGGCACTCGGAGGCTCTTCTACGTTCTTGGAAGGTGTTACACTAGGATGCTCTTCTACATCCTTGGTAAATTATTTCATAGTGTTTCAACTTTCAAAAATTCAAGAATTTTACATCTACCTATGCAATTCGAATGTCCCTGACCGTCTCTCTTTAACATTCTCCAATCCCAAAGAACAACACAACAGGACTAAAATCCTATGATGTTATCCCATGCTAATTTATCCAGAGCAAGGGCTTTCTTTTAGCACTCTTATTTCTTCAAAGTACTGATGCTAGAGGCAAAGCCTGGCCAATTAACTCTAAGAATGGATCACTGGGATAGAGATGAGATGGGCGGTGCACATTGTGAGGCTGACCAACCAACCTAACCCAAGTTAAAATTATGAGATTTTTAACTATAATAATTTAAATATATGCTAATAGAGATTGAATTACCGTGGCTATTGGCACCAAACTTTCCCTCCAATGGATCATCGTAAGGGATTTAGATTATTCAAATTACAATTACCAGACTCGAAGAGCCTGATACTATTATTTTTTTTCACTATCTCCTTGTGTTAGGATTTGGTAATTTGCACGCCTATTCTCTTCCTTGGATGTGGTACCATCTCTCAGGCTCCCTCTCTGAAATCAAACCCTAATTCTCAATCACCCATCACCAACATGGTATGCACCTATCCTACCATTGAAAGTTGATAGGGTAGATATTTGACTCATACATCACCGGTATAAGGTCTATGCGATATGACTAGTTATCATGAATCATCTGGGAAACAGACATAAGCCAGGATCAACCTTTTACCTAATAAATTCATCCCCTCATGAAGTTGGGGTTTTGGTGCACGTATTAACTCTAGTATTACTATGGTTATTCGAGTAGCACGTACCATCAAACAAACTACAACTGATTAAATGAGTCATTCACAGTTTCACAATCTGAAATAATTCATACTTCTATATGTATGATTTAATCTTTGGGACAAGTATATGACTTATGGTAGGATCAACAATGTAGCACGACCTTGACACAACTATGATCTTAGCCCAGCCCCAAAAATAATATGGATGAGGCGAGGGGAAATAAGCAAAGTCACATAGAGGATAATGCAACATCACCTTTGAATTAGCTGACTCAAGCATGGTGCCCATGGAACCAAATGTAATTTTCTCGAATGAGCCACATTTGCAACAATGTAATGGGACACAAATTTGACCACTCAAGCATAAAGAATGTCATGAGACGACACCATTATCAAGGGGTGGGTGGGTCTCATTTTATGAAGCACTCTCCATACCTTGAACAAGGACATAGATATATCCATAAAGTATTTCTAATAAGTAACGCCACAAATAAAAGGATTTGCATTACAAGCAATAATCATGGTGTCTTAGTTGATCTTTATATTAATATGAGGAATATAGAAATGAAAGGACTATTATATTGATTGTTGGCAACACAGAGTAACCACCAATCAAATGAGGCAGAGTCAATGATAACTCTTGCGGCAATATGATCTTAAGCATTTCTAGATCAACTAGACTAATGACACAACCCAATATTGATGAGTAAGCCAACTCCGACAACAAGGAAATCAAAGGGTAAAGGTAATGATGTGGATTGTGAGCTCCCACAAGTAACGTATTGTAGTTAAGTTTGGGCGAGTTGAACATTCAAATAAGATGTAAAATACCAAGCGACATATGGATCATATACTCTAATAATGCCTATGATGGCATGTAACATGGAACATCTATCTAATCAATTACATCCAATAACAGAAGGCACAAGCATAAGGTTACGTCATTAATCACAAAAACATTCCATCCAATCTACATCGAGATGCAATTTAGCCACTTCTATTACAAAGAAAATAATCGGGCAGAGAATTAGTCATAAATAAAACCATCAAACAAAAGTGCTTCATCTCTCGCATGATGTTGATAAAAAGCCATAAAAAAAATAATAGCATAAATGCTCAAACATGCAGGTTAGGCTAGAAAAAGTTTCTTATCCCCCATCCCCCCCCCCCCCCCCAGCACGTTTAGCTTCCCTCTAACAGGTAGACATGGCTAATAACACCCAAAATGTCCTGGTAGTTGAAAAAGTCCCAAAAGTCTTACAGTATCTTTAGGAAAATAATTTGTATTTTTTATTGATACCTACACACTAGAGTTCCCTGCATGGAATCTTGAATCCCAAACATCTTAAATTGAGTATTTATAAGTACACTAGCTAGTGAATATTGGCAGGCTCATAGACTTGGCACACTTGCAGCGAGGACCTTGGCGACATGGTAGATAAGTACTAGGAAGGTTGGCAGCCAGGGCCTTGGAACACTGATAGCTAGGGCATAGGCATATTTGTATGCATGGCCATGGCATACTAATAGCTAGAACCATGGCACCCTAATAAGCAATGCAATGGAATTCTTGCTGGCAAGTCCTAATCATGTTGGAAGATAGGGTATGGGAAACCTGGCTAGCATGGGCTTTGCTTGCTGGCTGGCAGTGTCTTAGATGTTGGCAGGAAGGGCATATGCACACAAATAGATAAAGCCTTGGCAACCTAGAAGGTAAGGCCTAGGAATGCTGGCAGGTAGGGCCTGTAAATGCTGGCAGGTATGGCATGGGCATAATGGTAGCCTAGTCATGGGCTTTCTTGCAGTAAGGTCTTGGGCACATTAGTAAGTAGGCTATGAGCATACTGGCAGCTATGACCTAGGCACACTAGCAGGCAGGGCCAGAGTAAGCTTTTTGGCAAAGAGCATGGGCTACATGGTTAATAGTGCTTTGATAACTAGCATGTAAGGCTTGGACAAGCAAGGCCTGGGTATGCTGGTAGCTAGGGCCTGACACTCTAGCAAGCAGAGCTTGGTCATTTTGGCAAGCAGGGTCTCATAATGTTGGAAAGTAGGGCTGAGGCACACTAACAGCTTGTACGTAAGGGCTAAGAAAACGTTGGCTTTGAGGCATAATTTTCATGTATAACTTGGCACATCTGATTATTCTTTCATAACCAATAATTGAAGGTAGAAGAAACATGTTATTTCATTTATCAATAGATATATTTTATCCTGTGTACATCAAGATGCATAATCCATCTAATATGAATCAATGTGTTATTTAAGAACTAGGCAAAACCCATCTAAGGTAGCTGTTAAATCTCTCATGTGGTGTTGATAATAAATGATTATTTCAAATTAAAATAATAAGCATTTATGTTCTCTTATTAAGAGTTATACGAAAGTAGCACTATCCTACAAGTTTGCTGATACGAAGATGACTCTACATCAAGTTTGGGCTCCCCTCTAATAGACAAGCAGGGCCTATTTCATCCAGAATACTCCGATAGTTCAAAAATGGACCGAAAACTTAAAATTTTTTTGCCACAAAAAGTATATTTTTACCCAACATGCTATTGCGATGCCTAAAAGTATTAAATTGAGTACTTATGAGTACAATTGAATAGGCTTGGGTCCAGTGGCAGCCAAGTCTTGGCCACGCTGGCACCTAGGGCCTAAGCATGCTGGCAGATAGGGCCATGGTACGTTGGAAGGCACGGATACGACACACTAATAAGAAAGGATAAGGCACGTCTAAATATTCTTTACAGTCGAATTATCGAAGGCACAAGCACTAAGTCGTTTTGCCTATTCATGAATTCTTTTTACCTTATATGAAAGTTCGTTATGGTTGTTAAGCTCTTATGAAATAGTTTGAGGCTAACCAAGAGTGGGGGGAGGGGGTTTAATTTACCATTTTAAAAATTCTTAAATGCAAAGTAAAAAAATTTTTAAACCTTTTTGAATATTTTAAAACAAACACAATCAATCACAAAAATTAATATGCAGAAAAGTAAAGTGCAAGAAAAAAAACATGAAAAGAACACACCAGAATTTTATAATGGTTTGATCAACTTTACCTATGTCCACTCCCTAGAACCTCTCCTCTAGATATTGTACTAAAATATAGTGACTCTCCTTTTACTCTCACAACATGGTGGAGAATCCTTTACAAACTCCTTTTCATTGACCCCGGTGAGGCAGAGAACCTGATTTCTTTTTTCTTTATCCAAAAGCAGGCAGAGAATAGTAATCAATTGCTGAAGAAAACCCTCCCAGATCCACCAAGGAGCCAAATATGATGAGTGGAGAAAATGACTTGAATCCTTGTTTGGAGAAACCTTTTTGAACACCTCACAAAGTCCCCCTCACAATATGTTCTCTCTCCCAAGCCCTCCCTCTCTTTCTCTAAGCTATTTCAGGTCAGGAAAGCAACAAAAGATCTCAGCATCAATAATTAAGAGATCTTATAAAGTAGGACTTAAAAAATTTTCTAATTTGAAACTTCCCATCAATGATCATCTAGGACAATCTACAGATTGTCATGTATGATCAATATATTTAAGTCATTTCAGCAAGGATGACCTTGGAGGGCTGGACGATTGGAACTCACTATTTGTTATAATCATCCAGGACGATATGAACATTATCTGATATGATTGGTACAAAACCATACATATCATCCAGTACATCGTTCTAATCGTCCAAAAGATACATGTTGGATGACAAAGAAATATAACATATTATCCAGGATGATTCTTGGATAATATTATATTATTAGTTAAAAATTAGGGATTTTCATCCAATAAGTCATTCTGGTCATCCAGGAGATACACTTGAATGATGAAGAATTTCAACTGATCATCTAGCAAATTATTCTGGTCATCTAGGTGATTCAGGAGAAAGCTAAGGTTTTTCTAAATGATCATCCAGGAGATACACCTGTGATTGTCTAGGATGATATGATCGATTAATAAAACCTTAATTTCTTTCGTTAGTCACCTAACTAATTTAGGCATAATTGAAATGAATTGTCTAGGATGATTTGGGATCATACTGTATAATTTCTAAAAATAATATCATACCTAAAAGAATTTGGAATTTGATTCTTTCTGATTTGAGCCTATCGTCTAGAATGATGTAAGTATCGCCCAGGGTTATTTTCTTAATTCGAATATCTTAACACATAGCCCTAATTGTGTTTCGATTTTTAATTGATCATTTGGGACAAATTAGAATCATCCTGTATGATGTGATCAAAAATAAAAAACCCTTAAACTTATATAATTTCTCCCCCTAAGTGTGTGTGTACAAGATTACTTAGCATTAAGATCCACCTTATTTTATTTGACTCAACAAAAAGGAAAAACAACTAGAATTACACTTATAGACTGACTCAGTCCTAATCTACCCAAACTTGAGCTATCTTAAATTATAATTAACCTTGTGGACCTAAATAGGTAGGGCAATAAAAATAGATGTATAGTAGTAATAGTTGTAAGAAAATAGGAATATCAGAAGTGTTTGCTATCATCAAAATTATAATCCTTGAATCAAGATTTGCAACAATATCCTCCTTTTTAATAATGGCAAACATTTGTTAGGAAATTCAACTCAAACAGATTAATAAGACTAAAACATAAAGTAAAGGAGAACAGTATGAACCAAGTAGTGCAAATTTTTTTAAAATAAGCTGGTGATGTAATAGAAATAATATAAAAACTAAATGCTATAATGATACAATACAACAAAATAATAATAACACTAAAATTAACACTACTCCCCCTCTTGACATCACAAAAAAGAGGAAACAAAAGAGAAAGTCAAAATAGAAAATACAAAATAGAAATTGACAGTAGTACAAAAACATCACAAAAGACAAAAAAAATCAAAAATACTACAAGTACGAGTGACCCTTATCGGGCAAAGGTTTTGTTTTTTTTATTTTGAGAAATATAAGATATAACAAAATATTCCATGTGATTGAATTAAAAATTTGATGAACTAGTATAGAATGATCAGTATATAAAAATGGTATGTGATATTCTATCTATATTTCACACACACCCCCCCCCCCCCATCTTGACAATATAAAAATTGGATTATAGTTAGCTTTGATGAAGACACATATATCGTGCAACTGTCGTCCATCATCCATATAGGACTCATCATCTCCCAAACGCACCCTAACACCCCCCCTGCCCAGCGGTATATCCATTCTTTCGAGAAAGAACTATATCTAACTCACCTGAAAAAGCACTACAG